>VBSM01001124.1:67969556-68017617 GCA_008086735.1 Cheirogaleus medius
CTTCTTAGTGCTGGTTAGCAGGGGACAGAGGGAACTGCTTTATGTTTCTCAACGTAGCCTTTCTGTGGTTAGCTTACCCACTGATGTGGGAACTTTTCCTCCATCAAAGGAGTTGGTTGGGATGGACATCTGTGTTATTTTAGCAGATTCAAGCACGTGTGGCTAGGTTAGCTTACATGCCCCTCCTGTGGCCCCAGGACATCCCACACCAAACCTAACCTGGTGGTTTTCAATCAGAATGGTATTTGCCCCTTTTCTTTTCCCCTAGACAGGGCCATGTCTACTGCATGCACCTTTGTATTCCAGGCAACCTAAGTCTAGTTACTGGCACATAAGTAATAAGCAATTGATTAGTATAACTTAGATGAATGAATGAATTAATAAATATAAATAAAGGTGCTGGCCTTATGTTGCAGTTAAGAGTGAGGGCTCTGGAATCAGGCAGGTATAGGTTTCACTCATGCTCTACCACTGTCCAGCTGCATGACATGTTTTCATTGAAGTGTAAGATAAATACATAAAATTGTCAGTGTCACAGCATATCAGGCAAGGAATTCTTACACCCACAAAACCAGCACCCAGATCAGGAAACAGAGTATCGGCAGGACCTCAGCAGGCCACCTCACGCTTCCATCCAGTCACTATCCCCTGCCCACCCAGGGTAAACCATGGCATCTGACGCATGACCTATCCTCTCTGACTCTCACCTTCAAACTGGTGAAAACAACACTTACCATGCTATGAGTATAAAATTTAAAAACTATGGGAGTATAGTAGTAACTCAGATCAGTAGAAGCAATAGAAGTAGTAGTAATGGTAGAAGCAGTAGTAGTAATATTAGTGAATGCAGTAATAATAGTAGAAGCAGCAGTAGCGGCAACAGTAAAAGTAGCAATCATAGTTAATAGTAGTAGTAGTCATAGTAGAAGTAGTAATAGAAGTAGTATAGCAATAATAGCTGAAACTTATATAGCACTTACTATGTGCCAGGCACTATTCCAAGTGCTTTACCTTAACTAATACTCAAAAGAACCCTTATGAGGTGGTATAAAATAGGAGAGAATAGGAAGAAGCTGAGGCACAGACAGGTTAAGTAGCTTTTCAAATGTTATATAACTATGGAGCCATGGATCCAGAATTCAAACTCCAGCAATCTGGCTGCAGAACCTATCTTCTCAGCAGAATCTCTCAATAACTATTAGCATGGCAAAGAAAGATCTGTCCTCCAATATCTGTTCTCTTCTTCGTCTATGATAACAATTCTCTATTTGGTAAACATATAGTCTTACAGAATAGAGATTACATTTCCCAGGCTTCTTTGCAACAAAGTGTAGCCAGAGGACTAAATTTTGGCCAACAAAATATAAGTAGAAGTGGTAGGTACAATTTCCTGGAAGCATCCTTAAAGGATAGGGTCCTGCCTTTCTTTTTCTTGTTCCTCCCTCCTGCTGTTAGATGTGATGGTTGGAGCAGACACAGCTAGAATGGCGCCATAAGGTGACCTTGGGAATGGGGGCCCACGTGGCAGAAAAACAAGAGAGAAGAAGCCTGGGTATCCCACAGATCGCTGTAGCATCTCTGTACCATTTGTGTTGAACTTTTAGGAAAGAGAGAAATATACTTCTTTAGGCCAATGCTCTTTTAGATATTGTATCACTGAAAGCAAAACCTAATTCTAATAATGCACAGAGTTCCTGCAATTATAATTAGTATCACATAAAAAGACACCTGCAAAACTAATGCTTCTTTCTGCTATACTCTTGGCTTAAAAAAGAAATGAATGAAATAAAATAAAACATGATTTTGGGTAATCCTATAATAGATAAACTATAAAAATAAACCTGTAAAGTCTCGTTTACCCTGGAAGGAGGTAACAGACCCTTGAAATCTCGTGTCTGGGTCACATTGAAAGCCTCTCAGGTTAGCCTCATTGCCACCAGCCTTGTACCTCCCCCACCCTTACAGAACACTTTTGCTTGTCTAAAAGCTATTTTCATCTTCAATGTTATTAATAAAATAATTACAATGCTCTATGTCCCTACTTTATGCAAGACACTTGACTGTATACCTTTTTTTTTGACTTGCACAAAAATTCTAAAATATAAATATTTATTACTCTTCTTTCGTATATAAGAAAACAGAAGAAACTGAGATCAGTGACTTATCTGAGATCACACAGCAAGTCTGAGCCAGGGCCAGGATTCAATCAACCACTCTGTCCAGCACCCATATTCTCTCCACCTCACCAAGCTGACTCCTTGGAAACATAGCTTTCTCTGCCTAGCTATTCACGGCTCTTCCTGTCCAATCTAAATTTTTATCATCCTCTAACACAAACCTCCCATGCCCTGAGGTCAGACTCCTTAGACTCTCCATCACATGCCCCTATACCCAGCCTCAGTATTCCCAGCTGCAAAATGGGGTAAATCACACCTCTAGCAAGGGGCATCATGGCATAGAGGGAAAAGGCCAGGGTCATGGAGTCAGGAAAAACTGATGTCAAATCCAGCTGGGCAAGTTCTTTATCTGTAAAATGAATGCAGTAATTCCTACTTGGCAGGATTGTTGAGTAGATTAAATGAAATAATATTTTTAAAGAACCTAATACACAGTGGACTCCTATAGCACCTATTACTGTTAGTGGTGTCATTGTTGTTGCTATTCCTGACTTCTTTCTGGCACCACCAACCAGACAACTTTCCTTCTAAATAAAGGCAATAGACAATGTAATAGAAAACACTTAAGGCTCTACAAAATGCCAGAGATCTGGTGGATGGTCTCTGTCAGATTCTAGTGCTTGCATTTGATCAAATTTTGCATTTCAATCCCCAGAAAGAATCCCTTGGAATTTCCCAGGCTGGGTTTTCTGGACAGGATGGGCTAGAGACCACTCACCGATTCCATAGTGAATCTCTCGACGAAAAACTGGAGAGCCTGGAGGCTGAAGATCTCATGTCTCAGCCGTCACATCAGAAAATTACCTGGATGGAGGGCAGGGAAAAAAGGTGACAAGAGTCATCCAGTGGGACTGGGCAGAAGACATTGTCTCAGACCAACACCTGATTTCGTTCGAAGGCCTGGCATCCTTGTTAGGAATGTTACTGTACCACAGAGTGGCTGTCCAGGAATATGAAGAAAACCACTATTTCAGCTCCCCACCTTAGGGCTCATATCTCCATCATTGTATCTCCGTGCAAGTAAGTGCTCAGGAATCCTTCTTGCATTCTATTTCTAGCTCTTCGCTGGAGAGCAATTTACAAGTCATTAACTTCTCCAGACCTCGGCTCCTAAACATGAAATTAAAGTGTGCTGATGGATGCGACAGACAGACAGACAGACAGACACCTGCAGCTGTGTGCCCACAGGAAAGCAGGGGTGTTCCCCCAGCAAAGGAAACGGATCACAGGAAGGAGGTCGATACAAATAATAATATACATATTTCAGGATAGGCCCCTCTGAACCTGGGAGAGGATTTTAATTAATTCATGCATACCAAAACTTAATTAATTGCTGAGTGCACAGAGCGCAGGAAGTCTCGGATAAAAGGTGTTACATAAGGGAACAGCTTCAATATTTGCGGAATGGAAGGAAATAGAGGTGAGGTGGGGTGTGAAAATAAGGTAAGTCAAGGACCTGCCTGATCCTTCCCCAGTGATCTCTAGCTCAGAGTGGCATCTCCATCCAGGGCCAGAAACCAAAAGACACTCGACTTTACTCTCTCCTTCACTCCCATATTCAACTCATCCGTAATTCATGTCTCCCTTACTTCCTATCCTCTCTCCCCACCTCCAATGATCAGCCCTGACCCAAACCTCCATCATCCTTACTTGGGCCACTGCAAGTGCCTCCTAACTGACCTCCCTCATCATTACTTCTCCCTCTGAAATCTGGTCTCGCACACTGAAACTAGAATAACATTTTCCTTTTTTTTTTTAACCTTTTATTATAGAGAATTTTGTACAGACACAAAGAGAAGAGCATCATATACCCATGTACCCATCACTCAGCCCCATCACCGTCAACCCATAATCATTCTACTCCAACCATCATTAACTCATAATCCTGCCCCATTCATACTCTTATCCTTCCCTTTCCTGCATTATTTTGAAGAAATTTCCAGACATCTTATCATTTCAGACATATTACAGCATGTATTTCTAAGATAAAGTCGTTTACAAAAATATAACTGCAATACCATTACCACACCTAAAAAAGATGGTAATTCCTTGATATCATCACATATTCATACAATGTTCAAATTCCTAATAGTCTCATAAATGTCAAAAATGGTGTTTTGAACAAATGTTTTAAATAACCCAGATCCAAATAAGACCCACACCTTATAACTGGTTGATATACAAGATAAAATTTTGAAACACAAATATGATCATGTCATCTCCTACCTCTCCACCCCCCAGCTTAACATCCTGCAATGGCTTCTCAGTGCTTTAGGATAAAAATCTAAATCATTGAACATGGTCTGACTCTTGCCCACCTCTCTGACCTTATCTTGTCCACCAGGCACACTGCTGCAGCCATAGGACATTTTTTTAGATCCTGGAAATGCTGTAGTTCTTCTGCCCCAGGCCCTTTGCCCATGCTGGTCCCTCTACCTGGAAAGTTCCCTCTCTCACACTCTTTGCCTATTTACTTCTGTACTTCCTTAAATGTTACATCCTCAGAGAAATTCTTCCTGGTCCTCCAGATTACATCATGCATGGAATTTATCTCAGCTTTTAATTATGTATTCATTAATGTGAAGATTAATATCTATTGATTTGATTCAATTATAAACTGTGAGTACAAATACTGTGTTTGAATATGTTCATTGGTGTATCCTGCAGCACCAACCACACAATGCCCGGCACAACAATATTAATAAATATTTGTTGGAGAAATGATTGAACCACTTCCTTCAGGCTTAAAACTAAGAATGATTGACGAAATCTTCCTGAGCCTTCAATCACACGTTTAAATTAGATGGGGAATTGCCAAGCTTGTCCTCAAATTAATATGGAAATGCAACGGACCTGGGATAGCCAAAATGATCTTGAAAATGAAGAACAATGTTAGAGGACTCACATTTCCTAACTTTTAAATCTATTGCAAAGCTAGAGTAATCAAGACAGTGTTGTACTGGCATAAGGATAAACATATGCTCTTCCTCAGAATCACAGATCATGATATTCCTGTAACATTGACCTCCGGATCCCAACTTTACTAAGCACATGTCTATGAAAAATAAGCCCTGTTACTTGCATAAATAGTTAACGCCTCACTCAGCCCACTCCTCAACTTGCTTTGCCTTTGCTTTCCTTGCTTCACCCAAGTGGGCCAGCTGAGACAGTGTGGTAGACTGGATTACTCTTCCCGATTCTTCGCTCTCAACAAGCATGTCAACTATTTACCTCCGCCCTTTGTCATGTGACTTCGTAGTACTTCCCACTGCAGGAAGTGTTGTTTATTTCCCTGCCTCATTGGCTTCTAGACTGGACCACTAACTTGCTTTAGCCAATGGAATGTGGCTGGAAGTAACAGTGTGCTGGTCCCAACCCCATCCCTCTTGCACTCCTATGATGAACCATAAGAGGAGCATGTCTCCCTAGCCCATCAGTTACTGTCTTTTAGTATGGACCCCACATTGAAGACCCATGGAACAAATCTGAACCCAACCTTAAGTCCAGCATGAGCCAGCCAGGTCCAGCCTAGATTAGCCAAACCACAGTTGACTCACAGATCCATGAACATGAATATATCTATTGTCAAACAAGCCACTGCAATTCTTAGGTTTTGGTTACTCAGCAAAAACTGACTAATATACATGGGAATAATAATTTACAAACACCAGTAGCATCAACACAGGTTAGAAGAAAAGAAAGCCATGCACACAGACAGACTGATGACAATCTACAGAGCTGCTCTTGCAGAATACCTACCTACTTGGTGTCAACTTAACCTTCACAATAATCCTGCAACGAAGATACTAGGCCAGTTTTACAGATGAGAAAACCAAGGCTCATAACACATGAAATAATGTCTCCAAGACATTGTGTGCAAACCAAGGATCCCAACCCAGGTGATCTGACTCAAAAACTCCAAGCCAGGCTGCCTCTTATAAAAAGGTCTTGCAGATGCTATTGAATGAGTCTGTGGTCCACCAACCCACTTCCGCCTCTGCCCATTCCTTTAGTGAGTCTTCATGAGAGGCTGCTGGGGTAGAGTGGAAAGGTCACTGGGCCTAAACTTAAAAGACCCAAGTTCTAATCCCAGCTCTGCCCCTGAGCAGAGCCTAACTCAGCTCTCAGGTCCCTTGTTTGTGAAATGAGGCTACTAATCCTGGCCTAGCCTAGCCTACGTCACTAGACCATCACGAACCTCCAGAAACATGGAGTGTGAAAGAGCTGTGTGAAGTGTGATACCAAAGCCAATTCACAGACTGCAGCCTCAACTCTGAACCCACTCGAATTAGGTTAGCATCTGTGTTGATGTTAGTATCTCACCCATGGTGCTTAGAGACCCATTTATGCTTTCAGATTGATTTTTTTTTCAGAGATTATTTCTTTCCAGTTATGAAAGTAATCCAGGCCAATAAAAAAAAAAATTAAGGCATAAAACTAAAATCATTCATTATCCCAACACCTGAAGATAAATACTGTTCCTATCTTAAGGCCATTTCCTTTCTGGGACTTGCTTTTAGGAGAGTAAAACAAATAAATAATACATTTCAATTAACATGATTTTCTTAGAACCATGTGCCAGGGATTGTTCTTGCCACCTAAAGACAGAGCAAAGGACAAAAGAAAGTTCATGATCTCGAGGAACTAATATTCATTCATTCACTATTTTGTTGGTGCAATAAATACAGAGCACTCACTATATGCTAGGTACTGGCTGATGATGAAGATGATGACAATGACGATAACTTCCTTGCTAGATCCTGTACTTTAACAGTACAACTTATTAAAAGTTGGCCCCTAAAACAAGTGCATTTGGTTTAGAACCTAGTTTATGACTCTTCAGAGAGTTGTTTCTTCTTCCATATTTCAGTTTTCTCATCTTTAAAATTGGGGTGAAATACCAACTTCATACCGTCACTGTGAGAATTAATAAGAGAATGTGTTTAAAGCACTGAGCAAAAAAATGTTTAGCTCCCCGTAATTGATGAATTCATGGTGATAGTGATATTACTGCCTCATTTCATCCCCACACTCATCCTACACAAAAAGCTGAAACTCAGAGGTTAAGGAACTTGTCCATGGTTATACAGGTTACTGCTTGGGCACCTTTGGCTCAATGCCACCAGCAAACTTCTGAGAGACTGTGGAGGGCATAGCTCAGCCAAGGGGAAAGGAAGCTGCGGCATTTATCCACCAAGTTCCACGCCTCACTGGCCAAGCACAGCCAGGGGATGGTCTCGGACAGAGAGGCAGGAAGTCCTTTGTGTGGGCTTTTGGGCCTTCCAGGGAGTGCTCAAAGATCTGAGCAGGGAAGCGGAAGTGTCTGTAAATAGGTGCTCAATAAATATCTGTCAAAGGAGTGAGTGAACAACGTATATCAACCCCCATGGTCTTCTCTACAACCTCTCATTTCCCACTGCCACCAGTGACAGATGATGTACAGCAACCACCTGCTAAAGTGAACTAGAATCCATTACCATCAAGCATCACCTTTGTTGCCACCCACGTTTCTGCTTTTCCACTGAAATTCTATTCTATGACTTACAGTATGTCAGTCAGGACAGCAATTCCGGATGCCACGCAGGAATAAGGGACATAAATCATTTGGTACATAAACCCATCTTTACTGCCAATCCTGAAATAGGTGTCTTTTATTCAACAGAAGTGACTTCATGGAGGTTGGGATCCGTATCCTTTTATAGAGGATGTTATAAATTCTTGAGTCATCTGCAGCTGGTTAGAGCTTAGACAATTTTTTTTCCCATAACATCATGGCAAACACTTTTCCTATTTACTGATGTGATTCTTTCCTGTTCTGTGGAAGCTGTACTTAGAAAATCAAGGACCTAAAGAAAATAGACCAAACATATTTTTATGCCACTATTCCTCCTAATCTATTAGAAGCCTAACTTGTCTAGTCCCAGTTGAAATTCCACCTTTTCCAGGAATCTTTCCCCAACGTTCCCAGTCCAACAATCTATCCATTTCTGAACTCTTAGAGCACTGATAATACCAATAACAACCCCTTACTGAGCACTGTGATGGTTAATTTTATGTGTCAACTTGACTGGGCTAAGGGATTCCCAGGTAGCTGGTAAGACATTATTTCTAAGTATGGCTATGAGGGTGTTTCTGGAAGAGATTAACATTTGAATCAGTAGACTAAGTAAAATTGACCACTCTCACCAACATGGGAGGGCATCATCCAATCCTGTTGAGGACTTGAATAGAACAAAAAGCTGAAGGAAGGGTGAATTTGCTCTTTGTTTGAGCTGACACATGCATCTTCTCCTGCCCTTGGGCATCAGTGCTCCTATTTCTTATGCCTTCAATCTTGATCTGGGACCAAACTTGGACCATCAGTTCCCCTGATTCTCAGACCTTCAGATTCAGACTGAATTATATCACTGGCTTTCCTGGTTTCCAGACTGCAGAGGGCAGATCGTGGGACCTCTCAGCCTCCATAATCAATTCTACTTATTATAGCAATGAGCCAATTCCTATAATAAATCTCCTCTTACACATATTCTATTGGTTCTGTTTCTCTGGAGAACCTTTCTATATACCAGATCCCATCCTATGCACATTCATTATCTCATTCAATCCTACAAGGAATCCTACAAGAACTGTGATTGAGGCTTGCAGAAGTAAGGTAATGTTTCCCAAGTTACACAGCTGGTGGTGGCAGATTCAAGATTCAAACTTGGAATGGCTTGATTTCAAAGCTCAGGCCTTTACCAGCTATGCCAAGCAAGGCAGTATGGATCATGATTGAATTACACCCCGTTCTGTATTATTTCCTGATTGTTTCACATAAGTAAGTCAAACCTCTCTTCCCGTGGTTATTCTCAAATGGTCAATGTTGAGACCATCTGAATTGGTCACGAGATTTTGTACTAAGTACTAGGTCTCTCAGTTTCCATATCCACTAGCAGGCAACAAGTTCTGCCTCCCTACCACCCTCTATTAGGCATCTGTGACCTCCGGCCAGGTATCTTTGGACTCCTGCAGTTTCTTCTAATCGTTCTCTCTCTGGCCACTATGCATGTGTTTGAGATGTGCTCCTACTGCTGACTCTATCTGCCCAGGACTATCCAATGCACTATAGAGGTGCAGATAAAACCCTTCAGAAGCCCACCTCGAGAAGAAAGGCCAGAAGGGTTGATGTGTTCTCTCTAACTATGCCAGAGCTCCTGGACCTTAGCCCTGGCCCTACCACCTACCTCAGTCACTGGTTAAAATGGTAACAATCAAAGATGATTTGGGTCTCTCCTCTCCAAAGAAGCCATTGCAAAGGATCCATGATTGAAAACAGCAGAACCACGGTATTGCTGGACTAAATTCATGATGACTGGGAATGCACGTCTTACATCCTGCTCCCTGTGTGTACTGCAGGCACTGGGCCAGACAGGGAAGAGACTGAGCTGAGTAACACAAGGTCACTGCTGTAGAGAGCTCACCGTCTAGTGGGGCAGGAGACAGGTATAGAAACACAGACAGGATGTACTGTTGTGAGTGATATAATCTGGGTGTGAACACAATGTCATAGGATCTGCCTCACAAACATCTAATAAGTGCCTACTGCATGCTATTTTCCATTGGCTAGAGCTTCCCCTAATGAGAACCATCTGCCAGGGAAATACATCCATTCATCCATTAATTTATTGAAAAAAATTAGTAAGCTAAAGGTCAAGGACACATACAATGGTTCGCAAAATAGACATAGTATTTGCTTAAGGAATCAGATTTTAATCAAATAACCTCATAGACAATGAAAAAAGGCAAAGTACTGGTACCATAGGAACCCACATATTATAAATGATTAGTAAATCATCAACATTTTTTAAAGTTATGTCCTGAGAATTTTGTGAATCTTAAAATAAGTGAATGCTAAGGAAGCAGCCTCAGGAACTCGAGAAGAGAACAATCAAGTAACCCCTTGAGAGCTGTATGCCAGGAGGCAGGCTAGCCTCACTCACTGGCCACGTGACCCATTCCTTGCAGGAGCAGGCTCAACTCAGTCTGTGCCACCATAAAATTACACATTTTCCTTCAGGGTCCCTGGGGAAGAACTACAAGTGTGCAATGTGAAATCTGAGGGTGCCTAGGGTTTGTTGTGCTACCCGCTGTTTTAATAGTATGATGGAGGTCCATTCAGACAATCATGGGTTTACTCTCAGCAAGCACGCTGAATGCACAGCCGTCTGTGCGGCTGCCCTCCTATGCTCACTGTGTAGGAGAAGAGAGCAACAGGCAGCCCGGGGCTGGAGGAATTTTCCAAGCAGTGCAAAGAGGAGGAGCCTTTGAGGCAGAAAGACTCACATTCCAATGCTGGCTCTCCTAATTGTTGGGTGATCATGAGCAAGAAAAATTCACTTCTGTGAGCCTGTGTCTTCTTCTGGAAAACAGTGACGTCAGCAGATTATGATGGTGCCCGTGCATATTGCCTTGAATCTCACAGGTCATTAAAGGCCACATGCATCCTACTGTAAGCAACACCTGCCACCCTGCCCAAGAGCTTGCTCTCAGGCACCAAGGGGCAGGCTGGGAGTGCCAGGAAACTAATGCTCCCAGGTGCAGCCCTCAGACAAGGATGGGTGGAAATCAGAGCAATACCCCAGCTCCTTTCCCTGGGTACTGACAACACCGAGAGGTCTGAAAGGAATGAACTTTAGTTAAATGCCTGATAACAGGCTTTTACTAGTTGCTTTCTCTTCTCTGTCTCACTTCCTCACTCCTCCACCTATGTTTCCTTGGATCATCTCCCAAATAAACTACTTGTGCTCAAATATTTTTGCAGGGTTGGCTTCTGGGAACCCACCCTAAAACAAGGATGTGATATTTTCAATGCAGTGCCATTGGGAGGGAAATAGGAAGTTGTACAAGTGTGAGAAGCCAGCATAAAGCACGCGCATGAACAATCGCTACTATCATGACGACCCAAAACTAGAAATGGTATGTGTAGCCCAGGGACTTGACTCGGCAGCTTCTCAGCAAGGCCAGCACCATGCACATCTTTTGTGTGACTGGTCATCCTGTTGGTGTCCAATGACCGCTGCCCGCATGACAGCCAGAGGAGATACAACCAAGGCCTAGAAGTCGGAAGTCGCATTCCAAGAGCAGCGCCTCATGTCCCAGCCTCCACTCTGTCTAAGGAAAAGAGGTTTGCATGGGAAGGGGTTTACTCCCCTGCAGGAAGCCCCCACTGCTGAGTGCTCACTGGGCACCACGCAGGCCCTATGCAAGTATCAGCCACGCTGCCCCTTTGAACTGCACTGAAACTGCACCCAGCCCAGCGGAGTGAGAAGCACAGCTATTACTGTTATCCCCAGTTTACAGGAGATAATAGCTCTAACAGATTAAATAGCAACTTTAAAAAAATGATAAAGCTAGCATATATTACATGGTTACTGTATATACCAGACACTAACTACACAAGCAATAACTTCTTTAATCCTCATAACAACCCTAGTATTATTAGTGTTTCATTTTACAGAGAAGGGAACTGATGCTAATACAGGATAAGTATCTTGTCAGAGTTTTTACAGCTAATAAGCAGAACCTAGATGTGTCTGATTACACAGACTCCTGTTTCCTTTAAATCCCACCAGCCTTTCAGAGCAAGGGCAGACTCAGGAGAGAGGTCTCTGTTGTACATATTTCCCCTCCGGTGTTAGAACTAAAAAAAGGCTTTTAACAAGCTAACAAGGAAACTAGACCAGCTTCCCTCAAGCTCATTCCTAGCTCTCAGGAGTGGCTCTCATCAGCATCAACCCAAGCTGACAACACTCTTTGTTATCACCTTATTTCCTCCACTCTATGACAGCCATATTTTCACATTTTAGCATTTCTGAACCAGAATGTGTCTTCCTACCAATGAAATTTAATGTGGCAGAGCTTCTATTTTCTCTCCCAACACTGTTATGATATCAATAATGCATCTTGCGATCAAAGGCATCTCAGAATCAAAGGAAATAAAGTATATCTAAGAAACATGCAAATCTCATCAAGTTGAAGCCCAGATCAGTCCTTCGAAGACTGTAAAATCAAGAAATGAGGAGCCTAAATCATCTCCTTCACACCTCCCAAAGAATCCATCAAAGCACATCTGCCCCTACATGAAGTTTTACGCCACAAAGCCCCCCATCTATCTGTGGCTCAGAAATGCCAGGCTTGGAATCCCTGCATATCTGCATTTCCAGTGAGAAAAGGTAGTAAATTCCTCACTTGTCAGTCCACAGATAACAACACCTAATGAGTACCATTATATTGTAAAAATATGAAATGTATATTTGACTATATCTTCTATTTTGCCAGATTCATTCATTCATTTCTATAACACTTCCACAGATGCCAGTCCAAGTTGGGTGCCAATCCAAGTTGGGTACCTTCCTCCAGTGTAAGACAGGCAGGTGAATCGATAATACTGGAGCTGCAAAATCAGAAGTAGCTACAAAATAGACAAAATAATAAAGAGGATGGGATAAAGAGTGGATTCAAAGGGGAGGTGGTAGCAGTACTGGTGTTGAAGATAAATGAGGAGATGCCAGACAGAAAAAGCAGGAAGGAGTTCTGAGTGGACTTAATAATGAGCTCAAAGCCCCAGTCTAAGAAAGACGTTTTATTGGATAAATTTTGCTGATTCATCTGCCACATCCAAGGAACAGAGATGACACCTCCAGAACTGTAAGATAACAAATGTGTGTTGTTTTAAGTCACTAACTTGTGCTTTCATCTAAAGCCTGTTACCACCCATGCAGACATGCAACTTTGCATTTAGAAGATTCTAGACCTGAAAGGTACAGTGAAGCAGAAGGAAAAAGCCAGGGCTTTGGAATCAGAGGACTAGGGTTTGAGAGTCCTGGATCTTCCATGTACCAACCTTGGGCAAGCCATCTCACCTCTCTGAACCTCAGTTTTCTCATCTGTAAAACTGGCATAATAATACTAGCAAGGCCTGCTGTGAATTAGCCTTCATGATTTCCATCTAGAAATATGCAGATTACTGATGCTTCTCTTGCCATTACTGCGGCCCTCTATCCTCAGAATGTTGCAAATCTGGCTTCTCTAGAATAAGCCAAAGTACATGATCTATTTAACAATGACCTTTTTTGCTTTCTTGATAATACATCAGAAGGTTGTATTTATGAGGATGGGAATACTCTTTTGTTCACTTCTTTGGCTATTAGAATGCCTGGTACATAGCAGATGCCCATTAAATATCTGTTGACAGAATACATTATCAGAGTTAGATAAAAACAAACAAGGAACGCATCAGAAAGACTTCCATATGAGTCGTCAAAATGGGAAACTGGAGATGCCTTTTAAACTAGAGGGAAATACATTCATGTGACCTAAAACCTACCCTTCCACTCCATCTCCTCCAGTGGGACAGGAAGCCCTACAATAAATTACCTTTTGGCCCTACCCCGATGAAGTCCTATGGGCAGGGACACCATGGTTCCCATCCTCAAACTTCTTTCTAAAAATCCATCTCTGTTTCTTAGAAATTTTGCTGCCTATAAACCTGGAAGCATCAGCCAATTTCTATAAGATTTCTTTTCAAAATAAAGTTTCCCCAGAGTTTAGACGCTTTCCTTTTAATGATGTTTTAAACATTTTCTATTTCAACAGCTGTTTGTCTCCAAGATGCACAGGTGACACTTGAGCAGGTTACTGAGCCCAAATAGGGCTGACTCACTGTAGACATGGTGCCACACCCTGCACCACTTAGTGTCGCCTCCACTGGAGGACATGCCACCCGGTTCAGGGTGCCCAAAAGAATGGAAGGCCCCCGAAAATTCACCCAGGCAGGCACAGTAGAACTGTAAGCAAAGTGACTCCACACTCCATCCATTCTTCCTCTCTGGAGAAGACCTCAGGGAAACAAGACCCTGAAGCTAGCACAGTACCTGACCCAGTAAATGTTTGTTGAATGAATTAATTAATGAACACCTAAATAGACACCCTCACGCCAATACTTTCATTTCCCTTCAGAGCCTGGTTCTCAGTCTCTGACCGGCCAACACCATCTAATCAGTGCCGTGGATCCCCTGCAAGCCTCTTGCTTCGCAACCATCTCCAGTGTGAGTTGCCTTGACTGTTATCTTCTGGGACCTGCTATGAACCAAATTTCTCTTAGAAATCAATCAAGGCTTCCCACCTTCCCCACCCCTATTTTCCCTAAATGACAAAAGAACTAGTCTCAAGCAGAACGCATTAGTGCCCCAAAGGGGCAAAAGATTTGGCCTCGGCTGCCTGCTTGGGCTGCCATCTAATGGAAAGTCCAACTGGCTCCTTGGAGCCTCAGATGCCACAGTAATGAAATGAGAATCACATGTCTACATCCCACAACCGCTGTGAGGGTTCCTGGAGCCAGGAGACAAAGCAGAAAGAGCATCAGAGACTCCTGGCATCATCAGGGTGGCCGGATCTGATGGGGCCCCCTCCCCCTTGTTATAGACACGTAAAATCTTGAAGGACTATGACCCAAATGGGTGAATACATAGCCGAAATGAAGGCCACAGCTCCCAGTACACACATCCACATACAGCTGCACGCACACGGACACACAGAAGTGCAACAGCACGTGCACAGCAGCGGCCGGGCTGGTCCCTGTGGGCCCACAGAAAGGATGCTGGGTGGTTCCCAGATGCCTTTTCAGTTGCCCTTACAAAGGACTTCATGTGCCGGGTTGGGACATTCCATCGTCAGCCTGTTTCCTCTGTGGGAGCAGTTTTCTTGGCTCATTCTGACACAAGTGATGGCGGCGGAAAGAGCAGTCCCCTCTCACGGTCTGGAGACTGCTGTGAAAAGGGGTCATCTGGACGGGGCAAGCCTGGAGGGCCCAAGTTTGCAGACGCCACACCTAGACTTATTTCTTGAGACAGTAAACCCAACAAGTACGGGCGTAAGAAAAAAAGGAGGAGGTGGGAAATGTATGGGCTGACAAACTGGCATGTCAAGGAAGGATGGAACTTCAGGCATGGCTAGATTCAGGAGCTCGGAGGATGTGGTCAGGGCGGGGTTATTCTCCATCTGTTGCTCTGCATTCCTGGAGTGGGGAGGTTGTATTTTCAGGCAAGCTTTGCCCCAAGGGGGCAGCTGGCCTTCAGGCTTGTGTCCAGACACCATTCAGCAATCCCTGCGGAAGGAAAGCCTCTCTTTGCCAGTGGTTCTAATAAAAGTCTCAGGATTGACTCTGACTGTGCATCCACCCTTGAACCAGTATCTGTGGCTGGGGGCTGGGACACTCACCGGACTGGCTGGGCACTGCTCATGTGCCCAGATGGGTACAGGGGTGGGTCAGCTCCACCGGAGCCACATGAGGGAATTTGCCCCCAAAAAACTCGGGCAGAAAGAAAAGAGAAATGGTATAAACTACAGATCATTTTTATTAGAGAATAAAGTAGCAATCAACTTCAACTGTAAATAAAACACAGAGAACAGAAGCGATAGTCTTCATAAGTCTTCCTTTTTCCTGTAACAGCTTTACCAAAATATAATTCATGTACCATACAATTCATCAGTTTACGGTATACAGTTCAATGGTTTGTAGTATAATTCACAGAGTTGTGCAACCATCACCACTATCGATTTTAGGACATTTTCAACACCCTAAAGTGAAACCCCATACCCATTAGCAGTCACTCTCCATTCCACCCTCTACCAACCCTTGGAAGAATAATAGTATAACTTCCTGTCTCTGTAGATTTACCTAGTCTAATCATTACATGTATATGGAATCATACAATAGGTACATTCAGTTTTGTGTTTATTCTTTCATTCTTTCTTTTGGGGCAAAATCTATAAAAATATCCCTTTTCCTAAACTCCTGGCTGAACGCAGCACTCTGTGGCTCTGAGGGAGTCCAGTTTCATTCCCTAGCCTCCTTACTATGGAAGGGGCTTCAGTTCAACCCTTTAGCAACACTGCCAGGGGAGGAATGGCAGAGGCTGGGAGACCCTCCTGAGGAGCCTGGGAAGGTGGCAGAGGCTAGAGATGGCACACTGCCCAACATGCCAGAGCCAAACAAACAACAAGCCCAAAACAGTGGGCCCTGCAGCCAGGCGCAAACACTTCCTGGAGGCCCGGGTCCTGCTCGTGTTGTCTTGCCCTAGACAGTGCGTGGTGGAGCAGAAAAAACCTGGGTTTTAGTCAAATAGACAGACCAAGCAATCCCCAGGGACGTGGCACTTCGGGTTTTCTGCCCAGCAATCCTCCTCATTCCCAGTTTCATTTGGAATCCCCCGTCTCCCATGAAGCACGTGTTCCCGCCATCCTCAGGTGTGGGCCTGACTGGCTCAACGCTATCCTAGTCACCTGCTGGGAATTGGTCTAGAAGGGGCACATGACCCAATATGAGTCAATGAGACAGGAGGCTGGAGGTTTCTGGGAAAGCCCTTTCTCAGTTGTATGGAAGTTTTTGAAATGTTTTCTCTCTTCTTCTGGATGTTATAATAAAGAAAGGAAGCTAAAGATGGCTGCAGTTGGTCTCACTACCAGTCTCGGAGAAAGGCCAATACAGGAAGGACAGATCCAAAGAACTAAGGAAAATGAGGCTGGGCTCCCCCTGTGCCAGTCCTCATCTTCCATCCTACTCTAAACCCCAAACTGACCTCAGGGACTGATGCAAGGACTCCCTCCCCCTCTGGCTGCAGCATAGTTTTAGCCAAGGGGGAGCCCAAGGGGTGGCGGAGGCTGAGTGAAGTTTCCAATCTCCTCTCCTGGGGCTCTCTCCCTGGGGTCACTCTGAAATGGCTGCGGCCTCAATGCAAGCCTCAGCTCTGGTCAGGGTCCCTTCGCACAGCCCTCACTGTCTCCAGTTTCCAATAACCGCTCCCTTCCTGCCTCTCAAACTAGGCACGCACGGGAGCCCCAAGACTATTGCTGCGCTATCCTAAACTCCTAATTGAACTCAGTCCCCTGTGGCCCTGATGGAACTTCCCTGCACCTGCCCACACCTTCTTAAAGATTCCTTTATGTGGCCAATAAGCACAAGAGAAGATGTTTAAAGGCATTAGTCATTAGGGAAATGCAAATCAAAACCACAGTGAGATCCCACTTCACACCCACTATATCAGCCATAATAATAATAATAAATAAAAAACATAACAAGTCTTAGCAAGGGTGTGGAGATACTGGAACCCCCACACATTGTTGGTGGGAATGTAAAATGGTTTGATTGCTTTGCAAAAGTTTGGCAGTTCCTCAAAAAGTTAAATATAGGGTTATCAACTGACCCAGCAATTCCACTCCTAGGTATATACCCTGAAGAATTGAAAATATGTCTTCAAATAAATACTTTCAAATGTTCATAGAAGCACTATTCACAACTGCCAGAAGGTGGAAACAACCCAAGTGTCCATCAACTGAAGAATGGACAAGCAAAGTGTGCTATATGCATATAATGGAATTATTCAGCCATGAAAAGGAATGAAGTACTGACACCTGCTACAACCTGGGCAAACTCGAAAACACTGTGCTAAAACATGATGTTAAGGGACAGCCACACACGAAATCATATATATTGTATATATTTATATGGAACATCAAGAACAGGTAAATCCATCCAGGGGCTGGGGGGCAATGTGGAGAGACTGTTTACAGAGTATAGCTTTTCCTCTTGGGGTGATGAAAACATCTTGGAACGAAACAGAAATGACGGTTGCACAACACTGTGAATGTACCAGATGCCATTGAATTGTATGTTTTAAAATGGTTAATGGTTAATTTTACATCAATTTTACTTCGATTTAAAAAAAATCCCTGTATGAAATTCTCCTCGAATTACCCTACTTAAAGTGTGCCTGTGTATTTCCTGCTGGGACAATGACTAACACCCCCACCCAACCTGTGCACCTGCAGGTACGTGAGTCAACACACTTCTTCATTGTGTCCCTTAAGCCTCTCCTGCTCCTTGCAGCTGGCAGCTTCCTAACTGACACACCCACTCAACCACTTCCCAGCCGGGTGTCCTTAGGCAAGTGTCTAAGCTTCTCTGAGTCTAAGTTTCCTCATCTGTAAAACAGCTAATAACACCAACTTCCTTAGGCTGGTTTAGGATTATTGTGATAGCTAATTAGGATAATGTATAAAAGATATTTAGAACATTAGGTGGAGCTCAAAGGTGATTTCATTCATTCCTCTTAACACCAAATTATGACTCTCCTTCAGTGGCAGTAATAATATCTACCTGGCAGAATGGGTATCGGGCTCAAATAAGGAGCATACGGTGTCTCAGTCAAGCAGGCAGGCTGTCACAGGCTTGCCAGAGCTGGAACCCCAGCACCATCCCTTACGAGCTGTGTGACCTTGGCAAATTACTTCTCTGACATTCAGTTTACTCATCTATAAAACAGGGATAATTATAAGAATTAAACAAAAGGCCCTCAGCACCGTTCTTCGCACACAGCAAGTGTCTGATAAATGTTAGTTACTGTTATCATCATTATAGAGTGTAAACACAGGGCCCAATGATTGGCACAGCACAGAGTTCAAGTTTGCTTCCTCCTCGGCCTCCCTCCTCACCTCCCATTGGCAACAGTACTTAGAGAGTGTTCTGTATACACTGAGTGCAGAATAAATAGAATCAGTGTCTAGAGCTGGGAGGAATTTTATTAATAGATCTCTCTAGACTGAGGGCTGGCAAACTATGGCTCTGGTCACAAATAACTCTTTACCAGCAATTCTCCTTCTCCAAACCAAACATTCCCCATTCCTTCAAACAAGCCTAACGTGACAAGGGTCTAAGACCCACTCACCACCTGTGGCAGAGACTGTTAGCCATTCACCAAAACTCAGCTGCCTCTTCTTCCTGGGCACACGGCTAGACTACATTTCCCAGACTCCCCTGCAGCTGGGTATGACCATGTGTCAGAGTTCTAGCCAAGGATCGAGAGTAGAGTTGCATGCTACTTTTGAGGCCAAAGCTTTTAAGAAGTGTGCCTTTTCCAGGCTCTATCCCCCTTCTTCCAGTGGACGTGGACAGTAACAAAGCTCTCTGGGGTAGCAGGGCCACAAAAGGTAGAAGAGGCCTAGGTCTCAGTCCCCACATGGAGGAAAGTCACCCATTGAACTAGAAATACCCATTTTGGACTTTTACCTGAATCAGAAAAAAACATTTCTTGTGTTTGAGCCATTAAACATCGTGGGGACCATTTGTTACTGCAGCTATTCTCACTGTATTACTAATACACCATCCTAGTCTCTTTAATATGTATCTATTGAATTAAACAAGGTTTCATTAATTCATCAAAAAAAAGGTTCAGCTGAACACCTACCATGTGCCACATCCTGTGCTAGATCCTGTGGGTTCCTGGTAAAACAATCACCTGCTCTTAGAAATCTACAAAATAGTAAGGGACAGAGGCATAAAGACAGAGGCATAAATAGAACAAAACAGGGAAATGTTACAGATGCCCTGAGAAAAGCCTGTGCCAGGTAGAGGGGCACAAACAAGGAGACGGTCCATTCTACTGGGAATGGCGCTGGGCAGGCATTCTGGAAGAGGAGTCCTCCAGCTCAGAGGAAATGGTTTATCATTTATCAAGTTAATGAACATTACAGGCTTTCAGGGCAGGGGGACCAACCTGAGCGAGGTTGTGGGGGCCTGAACCGTGGGGGGAGGGAGGAAGGACATGTGAGGGGGATGGGCACATTTTCTACAACACCTGCAGGTGCAGGAGGGGAAGGGATGCGGGGTGGGGACAGAGAAAGATGAAGCCCACAGGAACATGGAGCCAGCCAGACCATCACAGACGCTTTGTCAGAGTGGAGTATATAACTCTATGCCTGGCTATATAGAAAAACTGACCTGATCTAGCACTTTTCAGATGAGGCCTGACTTTCTAATGCCCTGACACAAAGGTAATTTCGAAGATCCGATACCCAATACTTCCTGGCTCCTGCTCTCTGACCTGTGCTTCTCTCTCACACGATGTGTTTTCCTGCCTTGTCTCTTATCTTGGGCTTCTCTGTCCAGATTCACTCTATTGTCCTTAGAAACTCAGACATCTCTGCCCTTCCTCCTTCCTTGGGCCCCCAAAACTGTCTCCCACAGATCAACCTTCCGGAGGGGATTCACACACCCCTCAAGTAGGCCTGGTGACCGACAATCATCAGGGCAAATCTTGTTTCACTGCCCAGAAAAGGGCCTGAAGCCAGGGGAAGAGCGAAAGACTGGGAGGCACAAGTCCTTGGGTTCAAATCTAGGCTGTCATCTGTTAATTCTAGGACCTCAAGCAAATCAGTAGCCAGGTTGAAGCCTCAATTTCTTCACAATTGCTTCTATTATTCTCAATAAGGAACAATAAAGATGCAGCCGGAAACAACCTCAGTATCTATCTGCTTCACCCTCTACACACTTTACAGATGAGGAAACTGAGGCCTGCAGAAGTTGAATAAGCAGCTTGAGGTCATAGTTGACAGCAAAGTGAAGTCCAGAACCTAAGTTTGTAAAAGTACAGAATCAGGTAATAGAACTAAATTGCCCCAATGGGCTTAGGTCAGTTTGCAACAATTATTATAGTCCATATTTATACCACTTTCTACAAAAATATGTTCAACTTCAGTAGTAAATTAAAAAAATGCAAATAAAAACATTTATCTTTAGCCTATCAGCTATACAAAAATTAACACTATTGATAATGCCCATGGATTTGAAGAAATGTGCATTCTCAAAAAACTGCTCTTAGAAAGATAAATTGATAAACCTTTCTGGAGGACAGTTTGGTAATATGTACAACACATGAAAATGTGCCTACCCTTTGACGCAGCAATTCCACCTCTGGGAATTTGTTAAAAGTAAATATTTAGACAAGTATGTCTGTACAAAAATTAGAAGCTAAATGTCCATCAAAAAGAATGTGGATAAATTATGGCATGTCCACGGCCATCAAAAATAACATATATCTATATTCATTCACATGGAGAGTCCCAAAATATTAAGTAAAAAAATAAGATTATTAAAAAGAATTATAAGATGGTGCAAAAACTATGTGCCTGTGAGTATCTGCAGATAGACAGGAGCGGTTATCTCTCAGTAGCTGGATAATTCTGAGTGATCACTGTATTATTTATCTTTCCCTGTACTTTCCTAATTTTGTGTTACGAGCATGTATGTTGTTTAAATTTGGGGGAAAAAAAGAAATTGTGCAGAAAGTAGATTAATGGTTGCCTGAGGTAGGGGGAGACAATTAGGGGAAATAGGGAGTGACTGCTAATGGGTATGGATAGGGTTTAAGGCTTTCTGGGGTGATGTAAATGTTCTAAAATTGACTGAAATGATGGTTGCATAACTCTATAGATATACTAAAAACCACTGAATTCTGCAATTTAAATAGATGATTTGTATGGTATATGAATTATGTCAATAAAGCTGTCACAAAAATATAATTTAAAAATTGATTAAAAAAAGAAATTATAAAAGGCCTTGAGGTTAAAAAGAAAATAAATGTGAACTGAGCTGGAAAATGAGAGTTGTATAATGTTCTCATATGGGACTATGGCTGTCCATTCTCTGGTCTTTACAGGCAAAACTCAGTCAACCAGAATTTCTGGAAACACTGTCCTGGTCAGTCCAGATCTCCCAGCCTGGGAGGACTCTGGCCTGTTTCCAGCCTATCAGTCTGGCAGCCAAGTGTCCCCCTCTCCTAATGTGGTTATCCACATGCCTCTGCCATGTAGACAAGCGGCAGCCAAGTGTCCCCCTCTCCTAATGTGGTTATCCACATGCCTCTGCCATGTAGACAAGCCTCAGAGAGCACTCCACTTCCTAAGAGCTCTTCAGCACTGCTGATTTAAACAGCACGCCTCTGTGACTGCTTTTCCCTTCAAAAGGGCCAGGAGCCACCTTACAGTCTCAGGATCTTTTTAACAATTTAATCTTCCCAGTGACATGCTGGGATTGGAATTGACTCTGGCTGGGACCGATCCTCTTCTCAGCAGGCGATGAAAGGGACCAAGCTCATTCACCCATTCGCAAGAGCACTAGGTAGCAGGCACAGAGACAGGTACTGCACTTACAAGCGGGGACGAAACAGCATTGGTCTCATATAGCTCATGGACCAGGAGAGGGAAGAGACAGCCGACAGATCTGGGTGACAGATGTTCTGAAAGTGTAAGCACAGGGAGATGCTGGGAGCACCAAAGATGGCTCCAAATTCTATCTTAGGGATCAGTAATGACAGGCTAATCATCTCCATAATAAACATTACAAACAGCTACAATCTATGCCAGGCACTGAGCTAGCTTCTAAGGACACCCAAGACAGAAGACACAATCCTATCCTCAAGGGCTCACAAACTAACAGACTTGATGCATAATTATCTCCAAAGTCCTCCCAATCTCCCTAGGATGGCCAAGGTAAAACCAACGCAGCGTGGTGATAGTTTGGATGAACTGAGGGAGGGAGGGGAAATCCATAAATTCAGAATTCAACCATCCCCACCACCGCCACTGCTTCCATTCTGGTCCAAGCCACCTTGACCTCTCGCCAGCATTAAGCAACAGCCTCCCAAACATCCTGCTTCTGCTCTTGCCCCTCTCAACCCTTCTCTACACAGCAGACAGCAGGATCCCAGTTTCTTTTTGTTTTATTTTTAAAAAAAGGAAGCCAAGCTCATATCACTCCTCTGCTCAGAACCCTCCAAGAGCTTTTTCTCATTAGAGCAGAAGCTACAGTACACCAGGGCTGTGCCTTCACCCCTACCCCATCACCCTTTTCCCTCGTCAACGACTCCCCTGTCATTCCACTCCAGCCACACTCCTTGAGATTCCATTAACACGCCACACATATAGTTACCCCCAGGGTCTTTGCACTGGCTAGGCCCTCTGCCCAGGACACATGTTACCCCAGATTGCCACACGCCCACTCCCTTGGCTCCTTTGGGTCTTTGCCCAATGTCACCTTCTCAGGAGCACTTCCTTGAATACCCCATCTAACAGTGTATAGCACCCACCCACCCCACCCCCAGCACTCCCAGCTTCTCTTTTCTCCAAAAGCAGTATTTACCAGCAGTCCCCAACATTTTTGGCACCAGGGACCAGTTTCATGGAATATAATTTTTCCACACACTGGTCGTTGGTGGGGGGGGGGGGACAACACAGCTAACAGGCCACAGACTGGTACCAGTCCACAGCCTGGGGGTTGGGGACCCCAGTCATATACTATCCATTTATATTCGTTTGCTGTCTGTCTCTCCAGTTGGAATGTAAGGTTCACGAGGACAGGGATTTTTCTCTGTTATGTTTGCTACTGTTGCCCAGCCTCTAGAATAAAGCTGGCATGCGACGGAAGCTCAAATAAACGTGTGTGGAATAGAATGCAAGGTTCCTAGCTGCAATGGCTGGGACAAGGATACACGGGGAGTCATAACTCTACAGAGAGGCAGAGCAGGAGCAGGTGGGGAAGGAGCACTTTGCTGCCCAGGTCATAGGAAAACAGCTTGGCCACTCTGCCCAGCGGCTGTTTTTAAGCCATTCAGAGCTGAGAAGACTTCACCTGCTTTTCTGTGATATTTTAAGGAACTGGAGAGCAATGGGAACTTCAGAGTTATCCCTGCCTGTGAGAGTTACCAAGGCCTTCCCGGAGCCCCTGGCTCTCACCTATTCCTCCCTGGGACCCAGCCCTTCTTGATGTTGACAATATATTTACTCCCGTGAAGTGTAGGCCCTTTCCGTCTCTTTCTGCCTCTGATTATCGGGTTCCATAAGCACGGATAAGCCCTTTTCCAGAGTCCCACACATGGATATGGTCAAGTGGAGAACAAGTAACTCTTATTCAGGGCCTCTCAGGTGTCATGTACTTGGCCTTAAAATTCTCATGTTAATCTCCACCATACTCTGGAGTGGGTGTTAGCAGCGCAAGTGGAAAGAAAGGTGGGGAAATTGAGGCTCAGAGAAAGAAAGTTGCCCCACGGTCACCAAGCAAGAAACAAACTCAGATTTCACGTAGGACTCTGACCCAGGGCCATGAGATGCCCACATTTACGTTCTCTCTACCACACCACCCTGTCTCTGTGACATGGAAGGACTCACGTTGTTAAAATTGGTGTTTCTCCCCTTCAGTTTGAACATCATCTCCATGCACCGCACAGGGAGGCCAACACAGAGCTCAGAGACGCAGGAGGTATGGCTGAACCCCATCAGAGAGATGTTTCTAAGGCACAAGCCCACGAATGTCATCTTCCTGACAGCAGGATTAAGGCCAGCCTCCTTCTCAATCTAGTCCCTGCTCACTTCTCAGGCCCCAAGCTCCCGCCCCTCCCCCACCCCACATCAGCCTCTTCTCGGCTCCCTGGCACACACCAGCTGCGGTGACTGTCCTGCGCCTGTGCTGTCTCTACACTCAGCCCCAAAGTCCTCCTATCCTGTCTACATGGTGACTCAAAGGCCACCATCTCTGAGAACACTTTGGGGATCCCTCTTTTCAGCAGACTGAAGGTCACTTCACCTCTTGATGAACTGTCCCCTTTAGTGTCCATCTCACCCTCTAGACTGGGGGGATTTATTGATACTTCTAATCTCTTGCTCCTAATATAATACCATGGATGTTCTCAGCATGTGCCACTGAAGGCATGTCTAGAATATAGAATTGGAAGGTACATTTTTGCCAGAGACAGCGGAATTAGTGCCTCAGGGCTATCTATAGTCAGATACATGTGACCACCTTCTGGATCAGCGTTCAGGCGAGATGCCAAATCATCATCATCATCATTGTATTAGTTTGCTAGGGCTGTCATGACAAACTGGGTGGCTTAAAACCACAGAGATTTATTCTCTTGCAGTTCTGGAGGCTAGAATTCCCAAATCAAGGTGTCAGCAGGGCTGTGCTCCCCCTGACACTTCGAGGGGAGAATCCTTCCTTGCTGCTTCCTAGCTTGCAGTGGTTGCCTGCCATCCTCGGTGTTCCTTGGCTTGTAGCTGCATCACTGCAGTCACCTGGGCCATCTTCTCTCCACATGTGTCTGTCCCTGGGTCCAAATTTCCCCTTTTTATAAGGACACCAGTCATACTGGAGCTGAGCCCACCCTAATGACCTCCTTTTAACTTGATTACCTCTACAGAGAGTTTATTTCTAAATAAGGACAGAATCTGAGGTTCTAGGGGTTAAGACTTCAAGACATCTTTTTGGGAGGACACAACTGAACCCATAACAGTCATCATCATTGCCACCATCATCAGGACAGCTAACATTTCCACTCCTCCTGGTCCCTGTGTGCCAGGCACCATTCCCACTGTTCCCCACCTATCACCTCATCTAGTTCTCACCACAACCCTAGGAAGCAGAAGTCTTCTTCTCCCCATTTGACAGGTAACAAAACTGAGGCTCAAAGAGGTTTGGAGCTACCCAACGTCAGCAAGTGGCCGGTAGAAAACTGAGCAAAGACTCACACCTAAGTCCAGGTTCCAAAATCTTACCAACTGTCTACACCACAGAAGAAGCTTTGTTTCTGGTGACATGACTGCCCTCTGCAGACTCTGTTTCAAGTCCCACGTGACTGCCATCTGCAAATGCTTAACACTGTTACTTCAAGCTGAAAGTTTAAAATATCATAGCTGAACTCATCTTATCCCAACCAACTCTCAACTTGTTCCAGGATGGGAACACCCCACACATACACATGTTACATCCATTAAGCTTCTTTGGGAAAAATGAGTTTTGAAGAGTAACGCATGTATACTTCACTGACTAATTCACATGGTCCTGCATATGCAAACTTCTGGATTTGCTGTTCTCTATAATAGCTGTCTGGAAGGCCTCCACCCTTGTTCCGGATGATACATCCAGAATGCGGGCAATCTGCCCCAGTAGGTGGCTCCGATTGCCCAGGAAGTTATAGGGTGGCCAATGGTAAGATCGCTGGGCTGAAGTCAGGAAGCCTGGGCTTCTGTCTTGGCTTCCATTTCCTCCTCCACACGAACCACCCTGAGCACCAGGCCCCACTACTTTTGGTCTTCACAGACAACTCGAAAGAGTTTCTCAAGTTTAACAAAGAAAAGAGACTGTCACACTCTAAGCTAAAGAGGAATGAAGCATCTGGTCTACCACAGGGTCGGTACTTTGCTAAACAGATACTCAGGACTAACTGGGACAAATAAGAGAACTGCAGGGGAGAAAGTGTGTGTGTGTGTGTGTGTGTGTGTGTGTTAAATGACGTGTCCAAGGGCACTCAGCAAGTAAGCAGAAAGCCAGGGCTGACCCCGGGTCTGTGTGACTGAAAAGTCCCACCACTTTCCTCCTCACCTGACGGCCAGGGCACAGGGATGCAGACTGAAGCTTGTTAAGCAGGAAGGTGACGTGATCTGACGTGTTATGGAGAGTCCTCTGGCAGCAGCTCGGAGGACGGACCAAAAGGAGGGCAGTAAGGTGGGAGAGGGCTGGACGACTCAGGGGACACCACACAGACAGGAACTGTGGGGATGGACAGAAGGGGCTAGACTGGAGACGCTGGGATAGGTGTCTTCAAAATTGGGAGAAGAGTCAAAAGAAAGGCAGTGAGCACCAGGCATGAAGAAAGCCTTCTCTCCTCTCAAGCTCGGACTCAGGAAGCCAGGACACCAAGAAAGCCATGTCACAGCTCCACTTTCTGTTCCCCTTCAACAAGAACCAAAGAACTACAGCTGTGGGAGGAGAGAACAAGAAAGAAGAGAGGACACAGACTTGCTTCTTCCACTGAGGCCAGGAACTGACCACTCCAAGGGATGCACACACTGGTGGAACCAGGAGGCTGAGGAGACCACAATCTTTTGAGACACAGACATGACTCAGCCTCACCAACAAGCAGGAAAGCTCAATGTCATGGCTATCCCTCCTCCTTATGCCGCTCATCCAATCGACCCCCAAGCCAGCCAATCCTACGCCTCTCTGTCTTCCCTCCCAGACTCCTACAGGAGCATCCTACCTGGTCTTCCAGCTTCCATCCTTGCTCTCACCCACCTAATCCATTCAGTCCAATGTAGCCAGAGTCATCCTTCTGAAGGGCCAGTATCACATCGCTCCCTTGCCTTAAGTTTTCAGTGGTTTCTCAATGGTTTCAAGATAAAGTCCAAGCTTCAGAATGTGGCTCCTGCCCTCCCCTCTAGCCTCAACACATCCCACCTCAAACATTAGGTTCCAACCATACTGAGTCATTCACAGTTCCCAGCACATACTGTGCTATTCCCACCATTCACATCCCAGTTTAGGTTCCCTGCCCCTAGAATATCCTTCCCTTCCTTGCATTCTTTACTAGCTAATTCCTATTCATTATTGAAGATTCAGCTCAAGGATCATACCCTGTAATAAGTCTTCTCTGACCCTTCCTGGAAGGTGGGGCCAGGCACCTCTTCTTAAGTGCCCCATAATACATTATGTTTCTGTGGGATCACACAAAACACACTGTCTCATAATTATCTGTGCAGGTCCGTCCCCCATACACAAAAGAAGTTCCAGGATAACAGAGATGGTGTAAGTGTTCAACACAACAGCTGGCACATAGTAGGCACTTAATAAAGAAGAGAGAGAGAGAAGAAGGAAGAGGAGGAAGAGAAAGAAGAGGAGAAAGGGGAGGAGAAAGAGGAAGAGGAGGGAAGAAGGAAGGGAGGGGACGACAAATGTTACAGGTACTCAAAGAAGAAAATAATTGTAACAGGAAGGACCAAGAAATGCTTTACAGGGAAGGTGCATCTAGGCCATGCTTTAAAGAATAGGTTGAATTTTTGGTAGATGGAGACGGTAGGGAAAGGGCAATTTAGATGGAAGGAATAGCAAGATCATAAAGGTATAAAAGTATTAATATGTGTTTTGGTGGAATATTTCACACAGGGTGGTGGGTTAAAGCACAGGGTGAGAGGGGAGGGTGCAGTGAACTCTGAATCTTCTAGATGCCATGTGCGGTGTCTGTCCCCTTGTGCATTAATTAATTAAAATGTGTTTTAGATACAATTAACAGAAAACCCAACTCAGGATAGTCTTAAGGTAGGGTGTTCAGTGTCTTGTTCCTTCCATTTTTCTGCTCTGACACCTTTAACACATGCTCCCAAAGCTACGCCCCCTCATGGTCCCAAGATGGCTGCCACAGTTCCAGATATCATGTCCCAGTCCTACTATGGCCCACAACAGAAGAGAGACTATTTCTTCCTAAACATCTCTTTTTAAGATAGAGAAAAATATTTCTCCACCCCTATCCCCAGACAATTTCCCTTCCTATTTCTCTGGCCAGGACTGTGTCACTTGCCCATGCCTAAACCAATCACTGCCAAGGGGAACAGGACCACAGTGATTGACCCCTGGAGCTGGGACAGTCCCCTCTAAAGCCCCTGGAAGGTGGATTTCTGAAGGTCAGTGTTCTGCCTCTGACAACAGAAGGGGAAAGGGTGTTGGGTAAGCAACCAACAGAGTCTGCCACACCTTGTCATTCACTCGCCCCCACGGTATATGGCTCAACAGAACGCAATCTGCAAATATCCCACATCTCCACCCTGCTGCCGTTCTATTTTAGGGCTGAGGAAGTAACTGTCCTAGGAGAGGAAACTCGCTAACAGCTATTATGGGAAGGTCTATAAACGACACCATAGTTTGCTTTTCTAGATCAGGAGTTCTGTGACAGTGGAGACATAGGAAATAGCCGGGATGACTGCATTCCAGAGAGAAACCCCAAATGCTATTTTACTTTAACTAAGAGTTTCACCTTTCTCCTAGGACAAATGTTTTCCTTAGACCACCCAAAAAATAACCAGTGCATTCCTACCACAAAGACTGTGATTTGACTATTCTTGGCCTTGAATACTCTTCCCTTTTCTTGCCACTTGCAAGCAGGCTCAGGAAGCACCTCTTCCACAAAGCTTTCTCTGCCCACCCCGATGGGAGGACTCTCTCCTTTCCCTGCACACTCGTGGCTGTTCCTTGGTAAATCTCCTACAGTGTTAACTGGTATCAGTCCAAAAGTATTCACAATTACATACCTTTCTCTTCCACTCAACTGCAAGGTATTTTAGCGCAAGGACTTTGATTCTTCATCTTCATACCCTAAGTGCTTGGCACATAGCAGGATATGCAGGAAAAGTTTGTGAAATGAAAACTCTTAAAATTGAATTAGCTCTTTCATGCTTCCTCTCCTACTGCTCATGCAAATGAGAACTCTTATCCCATTTTGGAACCCACTCACTTTGTTTAGTACCACTTATGTGCCAGGCACTTGCTTAGCCACTTTCCTCATATATTGCTTTATTTGACACCCTAAAAAAAAACAACTATGACATGTTCCACAATTTATAGAAGAAGAAACTGAAGCTCAGGTAGGCTAAGAGAAAGGCTAAGGACAGACTCTTCCAAGGCCACATGAGGAATTAGGGTATGGAATTCAAATTCAAGTCTTTAGAGGCAATATTGGATCATGATCAAGAGTACAGGATTAGAACACAGATCACCTCATTTACGATCTTGCCACTTATCAACTATATGACCTTGGGAAAGTTAATTAGGCTCTGTGTATCTCAGGTTCCTCATGTATAAAATAATACCTATTTCACAGGGTTATGAGAACTGAATGAGACCACAGAGGAAAACTGCTTAGAACAGCGTTGACACGTATTAATGAACAATAAATATTAGCTATCATTACTGATTCCAAGTTCACTGGTTTTCCCATGGCATCATGACAAATGTTCCTACCCTCCAACCCACCAAGTCACCTTAGGCAAGAAAGAATGACCTGGCCAAAGGACAGCCCACTGGAGAGAGCATGAGAACCACTGTCCAGAGGAGCAGCCGCAGAGAAGAGCAGGTCAAAGATCATGAGGCAATGAAATGCCTAAATTCCATCCCACAATGGTTCTCAGCATAGCTCAGCCCTCATTTATGGAGTCCTAGGGGAACCTCTAGGGGAAAGGACATTAAATGAGACAGGAGCCAGCTCACCTCCCCAAAGCGCAACTACTGACCATACACCAAAGAAAAGCCCCATAGCTTAAACAAGCTTTAAGAACTTGAAATGTCTGCAGCCTTCCCCTGAAAATCCAGTGCCCACAGTGGCTATGAGGCGAAGCAGAGGGAGTCTCCAAGGCAAGATGCCCACCGGGAGACACATCCCATCAGCCTTGAAGCCAAGAAAGATGCCTCTGAAGCTCCTACCATCCCACATCTGTTTATCTCACTGTAACCTGGTGGGGAGGGTGAATCAGGACAGGAGGTACCATCCCCTTTATGCAGGTGAGGAACTGAGCTTCAAAGAGGATAACTAGCTGCTATTTAAAGTCACATAACTAGTGAGTATCAGTCTCCAACTAGGACTCAGGATTCCTGAGTCTCGATTCATTCAGTGTTAGTTTTCATTATCTTACTAAATCTTTTGCATCAGGATTTGTCTTCTTCTAGCATTTAAATTTCAAATTTCCTTCCTTCCTCCTTCCTCTCTTCCAAAACATTTTTCATCTTCTCTGTGCTAAGCATGGTGCTAGATGCTAGGGGTTGTTAAGATGAACAAGGCTCTGACCCACCGCCCCCCTGGTACCTGCAGCAGGTGAACACACAGGATGTGCTCAGTAAGTGCTTGCTGATCTGAATCCAATCTTTTTTATTACTAATGTTCTGTTACAGATCCCAATTCTCTGTTCCCAAAATGGCAATTTTTACATTTTTATAAATGTTCTTTCTCTTTCTGGTCTGAAAAGAAGACTGAATATATTAAACTAGCTGGTTCCAACTTGGTGCCTACCAGGATGACAAGAGAGGTAAGACTTCTTTTACAAAGCTAGGACCCCAAAGGGGTCAAAGTCTCCTCTAAAAAGACAGCCTGAACTATCCCTCCCATCAGCCCAGAGAAATAGCTACAAAATTTGTGTCTGCCTCAGAGTCTGTGTGAGGGAAAAAGGCTCCTATGCAAACTTTAAAACCTCTAGGTGTGGGCATGGAGACCATCCTACACCACCGGTCTGGTGTTAAAATCTTGGGCCTAGAAGCTCCCACAGAAACTGTCCAGGATACAGGAAACACACAGGACCTCTGCTGGAGCATAAAACTGCTTTGTGGAGACATCTCTGCTACCCAAGATAGGTGGGACTCTCATGGAACATGAAGCCACCAGGCCCAAAAGCCAGAAGACACAACAAATGGAAGACCTGGCTCCTCTAGAATGAACACAACAGAGTAACCTGAAAGAGAACATCAGCATGTTTAAAACAAAGATATAAAATATGAAGAGAAACCCTAATGAAAGAACAAGACCCAAGGATAAAAGGCCAGGCAGATATAAAAGAGAACCAAGAATTTCTAGAAGTAAAATGTATAATCATTAAAATGAAAAACTCAATGATGAGAAAATTCAACAAATGTGGTTAACATAGCTAAATAACTTACGCTAATGTACCTGGCTCAGCCTCCCTGCTCAGTGCCTGCTATGTGCCGAGCACTGTGCTGAACACGAGGGGACAAGAAGAATAACATACAGTCCCTCTCCCCACCCTCCAGCCCTCTTCAAGGTGCTCCGTCTCACAGGAGACGCACTCGCATGAGCAAACACATTTCCCTGCAAGATAGCTGTAATGAAGGCCACCATCTATGGAATCCTTGTGCTGGGTGCTTTTCCTACATTATCTCAGTTAAGTCAGTGTGGTCAGTGCAGAATATAAGGAAAGGCAGGCTCTGAAGTAGACCCCAGAATCTTCTGCTTCCCCATCTACTGACCATTCTTCTGAACCATCCTGCAACTATCAAGGTCACAGAACTCAAGGGAGAACAACTCTAAAGAAATGCCTTAGCACCCTTTTTACATTTCTACTCGAAAGGATAAATAATTTAGATATGAAACTACGATGAAACAGGCACACAGTATTGTCACGCACAGGCAGAGTTTTATAAAGGCAGAAGCTCTGACCAAAACTTCAGGATCAGCTCTGAAGAGGGAAATGCAAACATCCCCCAGAAGCCACAAGCAGGCGTTGTCCTGACGCCCTCCTTCCTGTACTGCCCACGGATCATCCTCACTGGGCTCGCTTCTGCCTAACTCCCCACCGCAGCTGGGGGAAGTAAGTACTGACGGCCACTTTTCTTTATCCCAAACCAGACTCCAACTTGGGATCCCCCCCTCGGAAGGACACACTTGCTTACTTTTCTAACTCCAGGCACCTTCGCACTTCCTGACTTAGGGCGGTGGAGGAAGAGGAAACGCCAAAAATATTACAAGTTTAGTTCATGGCATTTCCAAGAGATGGGACTGAAGGAACTATCAGGGGAACCCCAGACAGCAAACGACCTCTGTCTCCTGTAACTTAGCATGCTGGTGGCCAAGAGAGGAGCCCCATTTTGGACAGGAGCCCATCTGCTCTAAGTAACTGAGAAGACTTTAGAAATCTGGTCTTAATTACTCCCTCACAGCAACGTGGCTACACGACACATGATGGTGTGCTTCCCTCCCTCTCTGAAGATGGGGCCACCCCACCAGATGCCACCAGTGGGCCAGGCCCGCCAGCTGTTCCTTCCCCTAAGGATTCAGCCAGATCTGTCCTGATCAATCTACATGCTCTCTCCTGACCTCTCTGTGGCCAACGGCCTGCTCTGGGAACAGGGCTGGCTGAGGTTAGGGGACACTAGCGGTAACTTTGGAACCAAGGTTTTAGCTGTACTTAAGGCAGAGCAGACTTTAAATCAGAGGATCAACCTCGCACCCTGCCCATCCCTGCCTGGGAGAGGATGTGAGAATAGGTGGGCTGGTAGAAGATTTTCATGGCTTGGTAATTTTAACTTATTCATGAGGCAGGGTAAGAAGAATTAGTGTCCCTGGGTGGAAAGTGAACAAGTAGGCCTGCAGCCTGAAGAATGCACAGTGAAACGAATCCTCAACCCCAGCTCTTCACAGAAAGCCTGGCCCAGAGGACAGCGTTGATGGAGGAATGACCATGAGGGCACAAGTGGACACTGACTCTCACCCAAGCATCACTGCTGCCATAGAAAGATGTCCCTGGCCTCCCCTCCCCCATGGCTTAGGAGTCTCTCCCCAGAGCTCCAGTAACACCCTCCTTCACCAGCACCCCAAGACAGCCACATCCTAATCCCCAGGTCACACGGCAATGGGAATTAGGGTTGCAGATAGAATTAAGGTTGCTCATCTGTTGACCTTAAAATAGGGAGAGTAGCCTAGATTGGAGAGGTGGCCCAATGTAATCATTTTAAGGGTCCTTAAAGGTAGGAAAGGCACCAGCAGAGAGAACCAGAGAGATAGGCAGTGTGAGAAGGACTGAGACCCACGCTGCTGACTTTGAAGAAGGCGGAAGGAGACCACAAGCCGAGGTGTGCAGGTGGCCCACAGACGCTGCAGAGAGAAAGGAAACAGCTTCCAGAAGGGACATAGCCCTGATGCCTTGATTTTAGCCAGTGAGGCCCATTTTAGACTTCTGACCTCCAGAATTGTGACAAATAAATTTATAATGTTTAAGCCACTAAGTTCGTGGTAATTTGTCACAGCAGCAATAAGAAATGAATACATGATCATCATACTTATCCTAATAAAATGTAATTTTTATTTACATGCCTAACACCCCCATCGACGATACCAGTCGCCAACATGTGCTGAGCTTACAGTTACTATGAGCACGTACTATGTAATGGGGTCTGCACCAAGTGTCTCACCCAGATAAGATACTAAATTGAATACTATGAGGAAGGTAAACACAGGGACCTAAGAGTGGGGGAGGGCATTAGGGGCATCTTAGAGGAGATAAAGACACAGGTGCATTTTAAAAGATGAGCAGGAGTTGGCCCAGGAGAGGGGAAGAGGCCCAGGAGAGGGGAAGCGCATCCCAGGCAGTGGAAGAACAGAAGCAGACACTCAGAGAAAGGCAATGGCAGGACATGTGCTGGCAGGCGCTCCAGTGGCTCCACTGCAGGCTGGTAATAAGTCTCTAGCCTGTAAGTCTCCTCCGGGTCCACAGTCACGTGCCCTCCAGCCCGCCTGAAATCTCCACTAGATGCCTCCTAGACACTTCAAATTTAGCATGGCTGATACAGAACGAGATTTTCTCCGTGAATGTATTCCTCCTAGCCTTCCCTATGTTCCAAAATGATACCACCATGCACCCAGCTGTTCAGGCCAGAACCCCAGGAGTTCCCCTAGAGTCCTTTCCCCTGCTTCACCCCCATTTAATCCATCACCAAATCTCATCAATTCTATCTCCAAAATCGACATAGGATCTACCCACTTCTCTCTACCTCCACTGCTACCATCCTGGTCTAAGCCACCATCATCTTTCCTCCTAAGGGGTCTCCCTGCTTCCACACTTTGCTCCTTGTGATCCACTCTTCATAAAGCAGTCAAATCAATCTCTTAAGAATGTCTATCAGATCTCACTCCTGAGCTTAAACTCACCAATGCTTCCTTTTGTATTTGGTGGAGGGAATCTCCCCAGCATGGCCTAGAACCAGCTGTGTGATCTGGCCCCTGCCTCCCTCTCAAACCTTACACCTTGTGCCATTCTCCCCATCACTCCCTTACACTCTACACGCGCCCCCCCCCCACTTCCCTCACTCTCTGGAACACATCAAGCTCTTTTGTGCATGGCCAACTTTGCACATTCCCATCCCTCTGCCTGGAATGCCTTCTCCCACATCCTCTGCCTGGCCAGTTCCTTCTCCACTTTCCAACCTCAGAAAGGTTTTCCCTTGCAAAACTAGGACCAACTTTGTACCCCCACCTCCCACTTTGGTCCCTAGCTTATTTCCTCGGTAACAAGTATGGCCACAATCTTTCATGTGTTGGAAGTTAACTGCTTCTTCCTTGTTGCCTATCTCCTCCAGAGGAACGTAAGTTCCAGGAGGGTGGGGCCATTCTGTATCACCACTGTATCACGGGGACTTCACACCAGGCAGTGGAGCAGGTGTTCAATACATGGTTGTTGAATTGATTAATTAAAAGAGAAAGTGTGAGGCTGACACTGAAAGATGAGGCTGGAAATAGAAGGCCTTAAGAACAGGGTCCTATTCATCTTTGCATGACTGGCACCTCCTACAGGGGAGCCACTTAGCAAATGTTTTACTGGATGCATGCAAGAATGACTCAATTCCAGATGAATCTGAGAAGTGCTGTCCCTTCTGGGCAAGGCTCCCAAAGGGAGCCTACTTGGAACTCACCTACTTGGGACTTCTTAGGAGGTAACATGTCTAGGGCACAGAGCAAGTGCTCGATAAATGGGGTCACTGTCGCTATTGCTTACATGCAGATCACTTGTGCAGTCTCCTAGAAAAGACTTCTTCTCAAGCCCATGCTAGATATGGTAGCTAGGTGAAGAAACAGGGAGGGAAAAATGAGAATAGAGCAGCAGGATCCAGTCAAATGCAACTGAGACCTTGGTAGGGAAAAGGCAGGAACACCACTATCCCAGGTAACATGAGTTCCTCTTAACTTCAGCTACCTGGGTGCTGTGTGGAGATGCCAGGTGGGACGTGAGTCCTCACAATGTAGGGCTCGATTTGAATGCACACATTCATCTTTGGGTCTGCAAGGCTTGCACTGATTTTGAAAATCTGGCTTGCTGTGGCTGGTGAAGACTGGGGAGGTGTAGAGAATTTCAATTTCCTTCACCAAATGGCAAGCTTGCGAAAAGTCCTTTCTCTCCAACATTATCACATACTAAAAATGAAAAACCAGCCATTCAGAGCTCTCATGAGAAAAATAGATGGGCTGCTTAGCTCACAAGAAACAGGAGGGCTGAAAATCGAATCTAGAGAACATCATCCGGTACATTATGTGCTAAGATACTGCCCTTTTTTGGACTTGGGAATTTCTATTTTCACAAAAGAATGGGACAGAGAAAAGTAATTCCGCATATAATAAGCCATCCATTTTATACTTCAAATCCATTTCGTAGCTGAATCTCCAAATCCATTTGGTGGCTGAACAGTAGGGATTAGGTGATTTTTTTTTAACTCTCTATCTCAAAATATGCAGTTTTCTCAAACTGCATATCTCAAAAATAGCAGCAATAACAGATAAGACTGAAGAGAAGGCACTAAAGCGGTGAAGGTTATAATGCAAAGAAGACGTATTTCCAAATCCGCTTCATGGCTAACAGATCATAATCTAACACAGTGAAAGGGGCATGGGACTGAAAATTTGAAGACACGGAAACTACTCCTGGCCCTGCCACCAACTGGCCATGTGACCTTGGACAAGTCGGGTTCAGATTCTCTGGGTCTCATCTGTATAACAAGAAAGGGGTTGAAACAGTTCTCTAAGATCTTTTTCTTTCTAAACTGTTGATTGAGTGTTTGCAGAAAACCTGCATCTTCTTAAAGCTATCCAGTGGCCCTGGAACAGAAAGGAATTGGCATAGAGTTTGCAATGATGATAAAACTGGCCTAAAAACTGAATTACAATTTACAATCCCAAAACATTACTCAGCAATCCAGATCCTGCTGTCATCCCAGAATCAATCATGCCAAGATAACCTGACCGAGTAGATAGGGGAAAATGAGGGAGAAAGTTCCTGTTCTTTCTGAGCAGCGCAGGTAAAGCTGAGGTCAAGTTAACGATCGTCTGGCGTTGGCTGTTCGTCTCCCTGCGCTAGTGGAAAACAAATATTAAAGGAAACCGCTGTGGAAGTAGCCAAGATGAATCTCGGGATGTATTAAATCGCAGAAAACCCGGACACCAACAAGTTTCTTTTTTCTTTTAAACTTCATGTCGCTCTCAGAAAATGCAGCAGGTCCCAAAATGGTACAAGCGGGAAACACAAGCCACTTCTCTGATCTTCCCGCGAGCAAACACCGAACCCCAAGAGGGAATCCCCCCCTTTCCTTTCATTTATTTTGCTTTAAGCAAGTGGCCTGGGGCCTGCTAGGCAGCGCCGTGTCCAGGCCGGGGGGCCGCGGGGAACTTTCCTCGGCCGCGCCAGAGAGACAATGCCGCGGCCAGCGCCCGCGCCTCCGCGCCGGGAGGGCGCCCCATCGGCGGGTCCCGGCCGCCGGGCTTGCAGTCCCGGCCCCTCTCCGGGAGGGTGGCTCGGAGCCACCCAGGGCGCCCCCCCGCCCCACCTCGGCGTCTCCGCAGAGCGGGAGGCCGCCAGGCGCGCCGTCCCGGCCCCGTCTCCGGAGCTGGGGGCGCGGAGACCCCCGGGGCGGCCTCGCCCGGCCCTGCAGAGCGCGGCCGCGCTCCCCGCACACTCCCCAGACCCCGGGCCGGCGCCCTCCCCGCTGAGAGGGGCACCCCACTGCGAATGGAGCCGGGAGTCCGCCTGGCGCCCAGTCCCCGCGCCTCTCCACCCGGGGGCCCGGGCAGGGGGCGCTAACGACCGTGGGCGACCCCGCCCGGCCCCGCCGAGCCCGTCCGGGCGCCCCGCAACTCACCGGGACCGGGCGGGCCGCTGGGCATTACTCCATCGCGGGCTCGGCGCAGACGCCCGCGCCCCGGCACCCCTCGGCCGGGCGCTCGCGGCTCTCGGGTCGGAAAGCGAACTGCGGCCCGGAACGGCCGGCTCGGCGGGCGGCGCGGGCCGGGGGCTGCCCGAGCGCAGAGTGCTCGCCCGCGGCGGCGGCGAGGCGAGGCGAGGCGCGGGAGCCGAGCGCGGCGCAGGAAGGGGCGGGCGACCATGTGCCGGGGGGGAGGAGGCCGCGGCGACGCGAGCGGCTCGCACGATCCCGCTCGGCGGCGGAGGGCGCGGGTTTCAGGAAATCCAAACACTTCGACAGGAAATCGGAATCCTGACTAAGCATTCCCGGGCCCGCGGCCGCTCCGCGCCGGGGGGCTCCCGCCTCGCTTAACCCTTGGCCCGCCGGCAGACAGGCGGGGGGCGCGGCAGGCCCGACTCCGGCAGGGGGACAGCAGGCAGCGAGGACAGGCGGGGTCCCCGGCATCGGCCAGGGTCGGCGTCCCTCGCCTTCCGCCCCCCACCCGCGCCGGCCTACCTCCTCCTCGCCCAGAGGTAGAAGGGGTGGGATTTACCCACACAAGACCTTGGACGTGGAAGGTGCCTTTCTAAGGCCCTGACAGCGAGAAAGCATTCTGTTTCTCTTCCATCCTGCAGAGGATGGACCTGCAATCTCCTGGCCAGTTCCCCCATTTTCAGTAGAAAAATGACTTTACCTGGCTGACCGTTTCACTACTTCCTCTCTGCTAATTTCCTCGCTTTCACCCATTGCTGGTGGACAGGACCTTTCTGGTCAGGATAGTGCAGTAATCGTATGGACTTCAGTCTCTGACCCGGGTTGGAACGTGGCTTTTGCCTTTTTTCTATCTGTGTTAACCTGAGTAAGTCACTTAACTTCCCTGAGCCTCAGTTTCTTATGATATGAAATGGGTGTTAATTCCGCCCTCATAGGTTTATGATTTGGAAACCAAATGTTTAGACGGTAGCACGTTGGAAACACTCAAATAAACATAGCCGTGCTTCTTCTTATTATTACCATTAAGAGACATAAGAGAAAGGAGGATTTTAATTTGCAGGGTGTGTATTGTGCATATCTATGCCTACTTACAAAGCCAGGGACAGTGGTCTTTCCTAAGAACTTTGTTTCCCTCCTAATCATTGGGAGATTGTTTTTCTTTGCAGCATTTCAGAAACTGCTCTCTGCAGAGGAAAAGTGTCTGAGGCAGACCCTCCTCTGGGGAAATGTGAAACTCAGGAAACCTCACAAAACTTGGGATTTTGCTGTTAACCTGAGAGTCAGGACATGGTGGGGGCAGGGGTGTTTAAAAGTCTGGAGAGGCTTAACAAAGTTTGTGAAAACCAAAATGAATCTCTGACTGGGCAGAGAGGCTGGACAGCCAATGACAGTGATTCACGGTGGTTTCCCACAGAAATGCCACATTTGGGGATTGTCTACCTGGAGGATGCAGCTTGGTGGTTTTGCTCTAAGTGTTTCAGATTCCTTTGAAACCCAATCAGACTTTGAAGAGGGAACAACATACCCATGAGTGAAAACAGAAGCCTGAAATGAACCTGCGGGGAACTGGAAGTTGGGTACCAGCTCCTTTTCTCTAAGTGAGGAATAGACATCAGTTTCAGACCCAGATTTGTCTCTTTCCTGCAACTCCCTTTCAGTGGTCAGAAGTGAAAGGACAAGCTCCAGGCTGGATGCCAGGATCCCAGGGTCCTGCCCCCCAGGCCCCTTGCAGCTGATGTCCCCTCTGTCTGAAAGAATCTCCACATGGGTGTTCTTGGCACGTAGCTCACAGTCAGAAAGAAGTCAGCTCCTCAGAGGGCCTTTCCCCAACCATGCCATCTACTTGTCTCTGGCACCTACACTCCCACCCCCAGCCCTTCCACACATGGGCGCCCTGTTTTTTTTTTTGTTGTTTTTTTTTTGCTCTATAGCCCTTGTCACTATTTAATTTATCCCATGTATTTGTTGCTTGTTATCTGTCCCCACTGTCCCTTTGCTGTAGGACCTTTGCTTGTCTCCTTAGAACAGTGCTAGCCCACAGGCCACCCCCGACAAAGACATGTTGAAGGAATGAAAAGGACAAACAGGACTAGAGTTGCAGATTTGACTCTCACACCAGGCAGGGGTGATTTGCTCTGTCCCTCAGCTCCTTGTGCCTTCCTCTTTGGTGGAGACACTCAAAAGGGAATGCCCAGCATGATGGAAGAAGCGCCAGATGGCTCTACTAATGGTTCTGGAAAGTTAAAACTATAAGTAATTAAGACTGTCAGACGAGGTAGCTGTAGTCTCATTGGTACAGTCCCAGTTAATTACTCCCTCTTTTGTACTCACGCAGCATTTCTGTTCATTTGAAGAACATATGTATCCCATCATATGCTCACTGGCTGAGTGCTCACCTAAGTCAGATGGAGGGAAAGGAAAGGGAGCCCATGTGTGTTGACCATTTACTCTGAGCAGGGCCCTGAGCAAGGTGGATTTGAATTCATTTTAAGGCATTGGTTAAGTGCCTACAATGTGCTCAAAAATCTTCTAGGCACTGCATCTGTGGTCATGAAAAAGAACTGTCTTGCTCTCTAAGAAAGACAAGAAAGCTCTATTTAGAAAGCAGAGAGATAAGTACTTCTATAGTGTTATGTCTAGGGCGTCATGGGGATGTTCAGAGCATTGCAGAGGGTAAAGGGAGGTTGGAAAATACTTCCAAGAAATGTTTGCTCTTGAACTAAGTTTCAGGGAAGAGGCGGGACTTATCTAGTTAGATGAGGGGGCACAGGCCAGCCAGGCAAAAGAAGCACAGGTGTTGGTGATGCTCTGTTCCACGTCCCCTAGGCCCACCTCTGAGCTCACCAGCAGCTGCAGTGAGATGCCCTCTGTACAGAGGAACTGTCCACGGGAAGCGTGTACCCCTCCTCCTCTCTGCCAGGGGCCTTTCTCCAGGGCTATGGGGTCTTACCCCACCTGAAGGTTCCCAACAGCCCTGGGGCAACCCCCAACCAATCGGTGGATAAATGCCACAACCTCCCCTTCCCTAAGCAGAAACAATCGTAAAGTGCTCTCAATACAGTTCTTGAGAGGTTCTCCTGTGGGATTAAGTCCAGTTGCCCCAGCATTAGAAACCCTCTTATTAACTCACCTTCTGACTTGCCTCCTCTCCCTTGTACTTCCTGGGATCACCTCTCAAATAAATATTGGCTACACCCAACTCCTTGTCTCGAGGTTTGCTTCTGGGGAAACACAATCCAGAGCATCACTCATTCATTTGTCCACATATATTGGCTGGACACCCCGTGTGCCTAAGCAAAGACTGAGCATGAGCACATAATGTATTCAGGTAAATCTGTGAGGTTCAGCACAATCTGAGGAAATGGTGCATGTTCAGACATGAAAAGCAATGAGACTAAAAACCTTTGCACCATTTTACAGTTGAGGAAACTGAGGCTCAAGAGTGTTGAGTAACTTTCCCAAGGCTAAACACTTAGTGAGTAGAGGAGCTTCAGAGCTTCATCGTCTTGTACTGCCTTTCCTGGGGGTTCAAGCTACAGTGCAGGCTGGGCTGGAATTCACTCATAGGGAATGTAAGGCATGAGAAGGAGAGAAGTAGAAGGGAACCAGGAGTTATGGGAAAAAATTGCTTCTAGAAGGAGGGAATGACCAACACCCACAAATGTCCCAGGAAATTCAATCAAGTAAGGACTGGAAAGCAGTGTTCATTTCATCTGACAATGAGAAGGCTGATCACTTTTAATATCAGGGTTTGTCTCAATGGAGTGGAGGGATTGGAAACCACATTGCAGTGGGTTGAGGAGTGAGTGGGAGACAGCAAGTGTTGATAGCTCTTTTCAGAAATGTGGCTGTCTAGCAAGTGGGAGGCTTCTTTAAAGGTGCATTGGTGGGGAGGTCCCAGGACACTGGGAGAGGTTAAGAGGCAGGGCTGGCTGGTTGAGGGAACAGGTCCTGAGGATGAGAGTGGGTAGGATCCAGAGTAGGGGGCCTAGGGCACAGCCCAGGACCAGAGGAGAAGGCCAAAGGGCAAGGTGCCGAACCCTGAAGTCTCATCATGAACATATTCCGGATTAATAGAATAATAGGAGTTAGGTGGATTCTTAAACACCCCTGAGTTTACATTCCTTATAAAGTTCATTCTCTGGTTGATCAAATAGGGATGAATAACAGGTGACTTCAGCCTCATGATTGGAAAAGAGATAATGTAAGAAGCTATTTTGGCCCAAAGTAGGTTAGTGCCATAGGAAAGGTAAGGATGAGCTGGAGAGACTTGGGAGATGGAACAAACACAGCTTGTTGGCTGATAGTTGGGGGGAGGCATGCAAGGAGGGGACAATGGTGCTCACCTGTGAGGAGGAGGAGGGTGGTATTTTTAACCATGATAAAGAGCACAGGATGGGAAAGTTTTCAGGAGGAAGATAATGAGTTCCTGTTTGTGCTTTGTGCAGAGATGGGAGTGGGTGGTGGGTAAGACTGTGAGGCTTGGCTGGGCTGGGGTGGGGGCTGGGTTTGAGGGAGGAGGCCTGGGGGGAGGGAGAGGGCCCTGCACAAGTTAGTAAGTGGAGAGTTAGCACCAGAAAAGGCAACACCCTTTGCTAGCTTCATCTGAATTTTTCTAATGCAAGGTTTCTCATTCTTGATATTATTGACATGTTGGCCCAGATAATTTCTTGTTTTGGGGGCTTCTTGTGTTTTGTAGGATGTTTAGCAACTGGCCTGGCCTCTACCTGCTGGATGCCAAAGCATCTCTCCAGTTGGGACAGCCAAATGTCTACAGACATTGTTAAATGTCCCCTGGGGGACAGGGGGCAAAATTGCCCTCAGTTGAGAACCACTGTTCTATCATCTTTTCTTCATAACACTTTAAAACGTTATTGATTAAAAAGGGAGCCTTTGGATAATCTTTTTTAGCAGAAGCACCTACTTCCAGTTTTAAATCCTGGTTCATAATCTTCTGTGACTTTCTTCTCTTCTCTTGGTTTCTATTTTGCTGTTTTGTGTTTTCTGTAAAATGGGGTTTTGGAGAGAACTGAATGAAGTAATCTGTGTAACATGCTGGGTTCAGTACAGAGCACCTACTTAGTATTCAGCCATCACTGGCTGTTATTACTAATATTCATAGTGATGTTTGGGCACTGGTGAGACATCCAGCAAACGTTTGAACATTTGGGCTGGAGTACAGACCTCCTAGATGTATCACAGACAAGAGGGCACACTTGAGGCTATGGGCACCTACACATGGAACCCCAGGGAACACCTAAATTTACCAAGCAGATGGAGGAAAAAGAGTCTGGAATTGAGAGTTGGGTGGTCAGAAATGAAGATGGGAAGCTAGGTGTGAGTTTTTCATCTAGTCAACATTAAGCAGCATCCCTGGCCTCTGGGCGGTGGGCAGCATGCCAACTGATTGTCTGTTTGTGGAATGAATGGTGACAATGTTCATGCTGTCATTGAATGCTAACCTTGAGTCAGGTGCTATGCAGATATTCATGCTCACAACATGGCTATGAATTAGATACTATTTATTATCCCCATTTTATAGATGAAGAAACTGGCACAGAGAGAAGTACAATGGTGAAGGAAGGTGAGTTCATCGGCAAGGTAGGGTGGAAGGAAAAAGGGCCTTTCACACAGAGAGGGACCACATGAGGAAAGGCAGAGGCACAGAGCAACCTTGGAGCAAAGAATGAGGGAGGTGCAAAGTGTTGGAAGGCAAGACACTCAAGGGGCATGTCTAGCAGTGTCGTGTCCAGCCACATTGGAGCCCAAGGCAAAAGGAAAAGTCAATCATACTGGCCCTGGCTTTATTTAAAATGTTAGTATTTTGTTCATCTTGGAATCTTTACATTATTTTTTTTTTTAATTGCAAGAGAAAGGTTCAGTGGAGAGGGAAAGACAGAAGTGTGTTGTGAGGTCAGCAGAGTCCCCCTGAATTGGAAATACCTATTAGATATATGTCCTCAAGTTGAGCTCATCAATTCAGAGAGAAGTTAATGACTGGAGCCGGGTCGCACATGCCTGCTCAGCGTAGTCAGAACAGAGCTCAGGTTTTCTAATGCTCAGGGTGATGTTTCTCCCTGAGAACCCGCCCACAGTACTATGCTAGTCAGTGTCAGTCCCGGAGCCAGTCCTGGAACCCAGGTCACAAGAATGCGAGACATCATGAGGTCTTTCCTGTCACACTGTTAACAAAACCTCCTTTGCCAAAGCTCAACCTGAGAGGGCCTGTAAGATAAACACCCAGTGGTATTTCCTCCGGAGCTGCTGAGCGTGGGGGAAAATGCTTTCCGTCCTTAGGTTATTAATTTTAAAAGCTTCATTTCCAGCTATAATGGACCTTGGTGATAAAAGGGTCAAACAAATGGGTCATTGCAACAATCTCTTAAGGAACTAAGGTCCTCTTCCATTTTGTGTGAAATTAATAAGGCTTTCACTCTCTTCGCCTGGGAAACCCAGGTGGTCTGGAGCAAGCCTCCCCTGACCTTTTGGGGTGGGGCCAGTCCCTCATCTGTGTTCCCATAGCATCCGGGATCAATGCTGGACAAGCCTTTACAATAGTGTATTGCATCTCTCTCCTGTAGTCTCTGATGGCAGAGACTCTTTTTTTCACTCTAAACCCCCAGCACCTATCAGAGTGCAGACACACAGTGTGCACAGAACTCACATGTCATAAATGAATGCTTCACACTTTATAAAACATCTCCACTTATCAGCTATTTGAGAAAAACCTACTCACTTCCTGAGTAAGCAAAGAATGGGCAAGCATGGACAATTAATTGTGTGTGTTATTAACAGTAATGAGGGTGATAATGAATAATACCTAAAATTTATTGAGTGCTTACTCTGTGCCTGGCACTGTCCTAATAATTCTAATGGCACTTTCCAACAATTATCTCATTTAATCTCAAAATAAATCTATGAGATAAGACTATTAATATGTACATTTTACAGATGAGGAAACTGAGGCTCAGAAAAGTTACATACAAAGTATCTGCCTTTAGGGTAATTCACTCTTGTCCTCAGACTCTCTTGCAAACAGAGTCCAAGAACCAAAATAGGGCATGAAGTTTGCAGATTTTAAAGGATGTCTTGGTATATCTGAGCCATAGATTTATACTGTAAAATAACAGATTTTTCTGGGATGGGCCTACTATTTCAGAAAAAGTGGAAAATATTCCCCCCATGGTTTTGTAAATAGTCCTTAATTGAAATCAGCATTGGTATCATTAACACCAAGTTCTGCAATTAACCAGCCTAGAGATTGCTTGCCGGGTTGCAGCTACAGTGATATTTACATATCCATGTTTTAACTCTAGGCAAGACTTTCAGCCTGTAAATTGCTTATCCAGCCGGAATCATAGCTGCTAGGAAGCTGCCTGGGGCCATTTCAGGGGAATGAGAAATGAAGAGGATTCCCCCAAAGCCAGCTGTTGCCACCTCAGAATAATAACACTAACAATTAAGAACTAACATTTGTACAGTCCTTTAAAAATTACAAAACATATTTTCATACAGTGATTTTCTATGATAGTGGGGAGGAGATGACTGGTGTGAGGGTTATCAGTTTAAAGAACCCCTCTAATGGCTGTTTCCTCCAGTGCTATAATGTAGTTCTTCATTCAATATTCAGTGAGCACCAACTATGTGCTAGGAACTGTACTAGGTGCTGCAGTGTAATGGTGGACAAAACAGACACTGTCCCTGGACTCATAAAATGTATAGTCTAGTGGAGGAGAATGGCCACAGTCAACTAATGTACACAAATAAATGCAAAATTACAACTATTGCAGTGCTGCTAGAGAGGTAAAAAATTGCAATGCGAGCCTAAAAGGGAGGGATTTAATCTGATCACAATCAGGGAAAACTTTACTGAGCTGTGATAAATAGGAATTAAGTAGGCAAAGAAAGAAGAGTGTTTATGCAGAGAGAACAACATGTGTAAAGCCTAGAACCAAAGGGAGTGTATCAGTTAGTTTTTGCTGAATAACAAACCATCCCAAAACTTAGTGGCTTAAGCAACCATTCAGCCATTAATTCTGTGGATTGGCGATTTGGGTGATGTGGGTGGAATCATCTGAGTGCTTTCCCTCTGATTTCAACCGGGTTCACTCATATGCTTGCGGTCATCTCCCAGGTCAGTCAAAACGGTGTATCTCTGTTTTACATGATTGCTAATATTCTAGCACGTTAGTCCAGGTTTGTCGATACAGCAGCAGGGTTCTGAGGGAAGCAAGAAGAGAAGCTGACCTTTTACAGTGTTAGCTCAGAACTCACACAACCCCATTTCCTCCACATTCTACTGGTGGAGGCCTTTGTAAAAAGGATCAATAGGAACAGACTCTTAGCGATGGAAGGGATATTCAGGGTGCTCTAGTCTAGGTAACAAATAGTACATGTGTCCCTGATGTTTGAATGAATGGAAAGATGAGCACAAGACACATGCCCTTTGCAGCATCTCCGGCCCATGGAATGTCGCACAAACTGGAACCGGTTTCTTTACCCTGGGTTGTTTTTTTTTTAACTCCGAATCCTTGCCCCATTCCATAGTGAGGTCAGAAGGGTATATCTAAAATACAAACCTGGCTTTATAACTTTCAGTGTTTCCCTCATGTTTGCCTAACTTATTTGTGCATCAAAATCACCAGGAGAGGCTGTTTAAAATACATACTCCTACCCTGTACCACCCTAGATTTACTGAATCAAAATTTCTGGGCTGGGAAACTGGGATTAATATATCTTTTAAAAGCTGTCCTAAGGTTCCAAGGAGTTAGATGCAACTGACTCACCTTTTGGGTGCTGCTGGCTGCAAGGTAGTCCAGACTCAAGTTTTGCAAAAAAAGGTTCTCTAACATTATTGATCTCATCAGCTCAGATACTTGTCTTCTTAAAGAAATATTCCCATCTCTTCCTCTGCACCACCCCCAGAACTGATGTCTCCCTTCATTGTGAACCCACTATATCCTATGCAGACTTTTTGTCATGTTGTTATTCCAAATGTATTATTAAAGTTGGTTAACATATCTGCCATGTTCCTGCTCCCTTCCTCGGCTCTTTCTGCTGCCCCAAGTAGACTCTGAGGTCCTTGGGGTCATATTCATTGTATTAACTTCTGTGTCTATTGGAGGGCCTGGTGCTAAATTGATCCAATGAGCCCAAGTGTCCACTGATGGATGAATGGATAAGCAAAATGTCATAGATACATACAGTGGAATATTATTCAGCCTTACAGGAAGGAAATTCTGACACATGCTCCAACATGGATGAACCTTGAGGATATTATGTTCAGTGAAATAAGCCAGTCAGAAAAAGACAAATACTGTATGGTTCCACTTATATGAGGTACCAAAGTAGTTAAATTCGCAGAGACAGAAAGCATAATGGTGGTTGGCAGGGGCTGGGAGGAGGAGGAATAAGAAGTTATTTAATGGGTACAGAGTTTCAGTTTTCAGATGAAAAGAGTTCTAGAGATGGTGGTGATGGTCGAATAACAATGTGACCATGTACTTAATGCCACAATTTTTAAGTACATTAAAAATGGGTAAGATGATAAATTTTATGTGTATTTTACCACAACTAAAAATTCTTTTTAAAAAAGTTGAACCAATGAAAGTATATATGGTCACTAGGCATTTGTTGAATACCTCCAGGCTTGGGACATTTCCCGACACAATGACTTTGCCAGAGACCAGCTTATGGCCTCGATTACAACTTGGATTCTTTAAGATAATGGCTCTGCACGTACTTCACAGAGCCACTGATGGGTGACGGCCAATGCTGAGGTTGGGCCAGCGCTTAGCTCCCGGTCTCTGCCTGGCTCCTGAGGCTTGGCCCCTCTCCCATTTTCTACTCTGTTCCCGCCTGTGGTCTCGGCGCTCTTCTTGCTCGGAGACTTGGGGTGACTCTGCCCCAATGGCTGTTTCTGCCCTCAGACTCCCACAGCTAATGGACCCTGCCCCAGGCAGACCCAGGGGACCCGATCCCCAGTTCATGCTGGTTTCCTTGGAAGAAGGGACCAGACAGAAAGTTCTTTCTTAAATAGAGCCGTGGTCTCCGTGCTTGTGACTACGGTTCAGATTTTACCTGCTGGAACAACACAGGGCAATCCAACCCCTCTTCTGCACAGCACCTCTTCACACATTCCAAACCAGCTTTGATGGTCCTCCATAAGCAGCCCCCAGATCTTCTGTTTCTCAGATAACAGTTTTCTAGGTCCTTCCCTCTGCCTAGTTGCCCTTGCCTGACCCCATGGCAGTTGATTCGTATCCTCTTGAAACATGGCTCTCAGCAGTAAATCAGTTCTCCAGATGGCATCTGACCAGTGCAGAGAAGAGCAGGATTATTATTTCCATGATATGGACCCAACTTTGATGACTCCTGAAATGAATCCAGATATCCATTATGTTTCTTAAATTTGACTATAAACCCAAAGCCTGCTTGTTTAACCACATGCTTCATACGTCAGCTCTCAGTGAAATCCAACCGATGTACTTAAAACTTAAGATTGTCTGAGATCTCACGGCGGGGGTGGGGG
>VBSM01001124.1:68022872-68091654 GCA_008086735.1 Cheirogaleus medius
AAAAAAAATCTGGTCTAACAATCTTTATCTTTCAATTTGAGAATTTAGTTCAGTTACACATAATGTAATTATTGATATATTTGATAGAGTTGATAGCCTGGGCAACATAGTAAGACCCTGTCTCCACAAAAAAATTAAAGAATTAGTCAGGCATGGTGGCATATGCCTGTAGTCCCAACTACTTGGGAGGCTGAGGCAGGAGGAACACTTGAGCCCAGGAGTTTGAGGCTGCAGTGAGCTATGATCGTGCCATTGCACTCAGGCCTGAAGGACGGAGCAAGACACTGCCTCTAAAAATAAATAAACAAATAAATAATTTAAAAAATTTTTAAAAAAGAAAATAGAGTCAGAATGCAATACAAATTTAGAGAAACATAAATGTGTAACCCTTCCTAGAAATATTTGCATTTTCACAGTCAGTGATGCCAGTAACCTGAAGAAATGACACATGGCAGGAATTTCAGCAGCACATGGCCCGGCAAGCCTTCTGCCTGGAACTTCCCAGGAGTGTGTACTCAGAGCCAGCCTGAAAAGTTGACCAGAAAAGTTCAACTGCAAATAAAAGAAAATTTCTCTAATGCTTCTCTAGTTCTGTTTCTGATTTCCATATTTGCTACTAGTGAGAGAGATAATTCTATTTTAAAGAAGAAAGGAGCAGACTCTAAGCTCCTTATAAGTAGAGAGTATATCCACCTTGCTAACAATTCGTCCCCCAATGCTTGGCACTGATTAAATTCTCATTAAATATCTGTTGAATGAATAAATGAACAACACAAAATATGCAGCTTAAAGATCTGCCTGTCTCTGTCATTATTTTGCTGTCTTACCTGAGGCAAATCAATTCCCCTTTTTGGGCTTTAGTTCATCTTCTATTCCCAGAATGTGAGATGTGTTCCCTTCATTCAAAAATAAGACAATATTAAAAAGCAGAAATATAAAGTGAGAAAGTCATTCCCTTTCTAATTCTCTCAATAGTTCTTCTTATTTCAAAGGGAAAGTCTCAGTTTGCTATTAGTAAATTGTTAAGACCTCTTAAACACTTGCTAATGTCCCCCTCCCATTTTTTTAATGTTCCATTTTTAACAAAGACAGGATAGATCTCAGGTTCAGAGCCTTAGGCAATATAATTAGAATTTAATAGCATTGTTTCATTTTCATTTTGTACAATCACCTTTTACTTATGACAAGTGATATTGTGTATGATACCTATATAAAATTTCCTTTAAAAATGAATCTATTTAATTTTTAAAAGAGGGTCAAAGGAAAATAGTCAATGACAATGCATGCAATATGTGAGTAGAACAAAAATCTTGAAAATGGCATGCTGTAGTTGGCATTTGCCAAATTTTTGGCTGCTGAATATCTGAACTCCACCTTATTTGGAGGAATATCCAGATGTGAATGAGTCTTGGTGGAAGGCAGCATCCCCCTCATCTTAAGGAAGCCAACAAGGACAGCCTTTCTCTGCCCCTTGGCTACTAGGTGGGGGCAAGAGATCTTGGCTGGACTGATTGAGTGCTCCCAGGATTTTACATGTGCAGGGAGTGAGGCAAAGGTACAGGGATGGGGGTATTATCCACAGTGGTTACAGCAGATTCAAAAGTCCATCAACAAAAATCTACTACAGTGAAACATATGCCTACTGTATGACCCAGCAATTCCACTGGAATTGCTATACTTAAGAAAAATCAGTGAATATGTCCACTGAAAGACAAGCATAGGCATTTTCATAGCCTCATTACCTATCATAACCAAAAGCGACAAATAACCCAAATGTCCATAAAAAGTAGAATGGATATAAAACATGTTGGTATAATCATACAACAGAGTACTACATTGAAAGAAAAAAATGAACTATGAACTATTACTACAAGTAACCACATGGATAAATCTCACAGATATTATGAGAATACACAGAGTAGATATTGTATCATTCCATCTATGTGAACTTCAACAGTAGGCAAAGTTAATCTATAGAAACAGAAGTCAGAAAAGCAATTATCTTTGGTGGTGGTGGGTGGTGATTATAGACTAGGAGGAGGCACAAAAAAGCCTTTTGAGGTGTCAGAAATATGCTAAATTTTGAACAGGGTGGTGGCTACGCAGGTGTAGATGTGTTTGAGATGTACATACAAGATTTGTGCACTTACCTCTATATAAGTTGCACCTCGATTAAAAGGAAAACAAAGCCTAGTAGTCCAGTGTCCATGGTTGGCTAGTGCTGGTGTCTGCACTCTAATTAGATTATTACTGTGACAAGCTTTTGGCTGTGTTCGCAGCTTCCTAGCCTCCCTTGGTCCCTGTGTGCTGTAGGAGCCAAGTTCTCCAGCCTGCCTGTTGATCCTTGAGCAGCCTGCTTGCTTTCCTGCCAATAAATTCTTTTTCTGCTCATGTTAGTCCAAGTTAGGCTCTGCTGTTTGCAGTCAAGTCCCCTAACTGGCACACTAGCACACTAATGAGTAACAGAGGACTAGATGACTGCAGGAACCCCCCCAGCTCTGACCTATGCTACCCAAGTAGGATTCCACCCTGTACCTAAGCAGCTCCCTAAAAAGCTGGTAGGCTTAAAGATACTTTAGAATTGGAAAATGTCACTGTCTTCATGGCCACCATCTCTGCCATAACACAAACATGAAAAAGTCCTACCTAGGTCTGGTATTTCCCAAGAAGACCCCTTTAATGCTTTAAAAAAATTACTAGATTTTTTCCTTTCTCTCTCTGTCTCTGTCTCTGTCTCTCTCCCCCTCCCCCAGCTTCCTCCACTCTTCCTCAGCCCTGCTTTGATGGTGACCTCAACCCTTTCCTAGCATGTAACCTCTAGAAAGTAGAATCAAATAAAACAATAAACGTGTTTGTATTTTGTTAATTGTATGGGACCAAGATACATGAAAGGCATTATTATTAGTTTAAAAAAGGCAAAGGAAATTAGTGTATGAAATGCTCAGCTGGTTTGAAACATTAAAATCATTTAAAACCATGCTTTACAAGGCTGCCTAATTGCAAAAGCTATAAACTGTCTTGGGAAAACAACCATAAAAAAAAGCATGACATTTCAAAATGTAATACAAGTCAGGACCAACTATCTCATGATGGTTATTGTAGCAGAATTGTTATTTTGGTTTAATGGGACATTTTAAAAATACAATTAGATCTTTAGACTCTGGCAGAATAAAAGCACATAATGAAATGAAGATAGCAGGTATATTGGAAGATAATGTTACATAAGGAGATTATTTTGGTGAACTTTATTTGAATCAGGATGATTCATAATTGTATAATTAGATACTTCAATTTAAACATGAAATGCAGTAAATTACGCAAGTAGCAAACAGAGCACCTCTCCCTGGTATTTTTCAATGAAATATATTAATGAGACATTGACATTGGATTTTTTTCTAGACAACAAGTTGTGATTAGTTGATAGACTGATGTCTGTAAACATTTCCTCTTAGGTTGAAGCATGAGCATTCAGGGTACCAGTTCTTTCTCCTGTGTTCATTTACTATTCCCTGAAGTCTGGGTCTCTGAAGAGCTCAGGTACTATCACAGACTTGGGACGCTACAGGTTCCTGAATAGCCACAACAACGCATTATGGGAGCTGCTCATAGAATTGCAGGGATACATCGGAAGGGCCTTGGTCTGCAGGTCAGACATTACTGCCTTCTAAATCTCTACTTGCCACTGGCTTTGGTGTCAGAATCTCAGGCTGATTATTTGACCCTGGAATCAGACTGACTTTCCTATCCCTTCCTCCTGCCATCTTTGTTCAGCTGTTCCAGCCAGGATCTGCCTTGGGCAAAGGCACATCAGTCACATAAGAGGTGGCTAATTCATTGATTGAAGCTTAGACATTTGGGTACAGTTTTGCAAAGTGCACACCTCATCTACCTTATAATGCCTCATTTGAGAGTCTCATTTATCCTAGGGTTAGATATTGTTTTCAATATATTTCAGCTCCTTTTCTGTGGATGAGAAAGCCACAGAAGAATGGTCACCTGCCCAAGAACTAGTGGCTAGTGGCAAAAGCAGAATCAAATTCAGGTTCAGGGTTGCCTGGATAATTGGGTACCAATGCAAAATGAAAACATGGAACTTCCTGTTCAAAGATTATTAAGAACGTCAAGATGGTGTCAGCAGAGCATGAAACCAAGCACAGGGCTCATCATTCCTGCACAGGTCACATGTCCATCAAGCCAGCCCTGTTCAGGTTGGCTGTATTTTAAATGTCAACTCTTTCAAGAATGGAATTAGTGTTTAGGGGGGCACCTCTCTTCCTTGCCCAAGTTCTAAACCAATTGAGAAAACCAACGGTGTCAGGCTGATGGTGATAAAAATGCCAGCTTTATTTTGGATAAAGGCAAGCCTGGAGATCGTGGTACAGGTGTGTAGCCACAGTGAGCTGCCTAATTCTGAACCCAGAATGAGACATTTGCCCCCAGCGGCTCTAGAAAAGGGAAAACCTCTCCCAAGAGGGACAGAGCCCTTCCTACTAAGCCTCCAGCATGGCCAGTAGGAAGACAGAGCTGGGGCTCAGTAGACAGGTGGATCACAGAGAGGAAGATAGAAGGAAGAGCTGTCCTGCACATCCCAGTTCCTCTTCCCAAAGCTCACTGCTCAGAGAAGTCAGTTCTCCCCTCTTGGGGAGGAATAACCAAGGAGGCAGTAAGATCCCAGGTGTGTCCTGTGAGGGATTATTCCTGCAGATGACAGGCTCCAGAATGGCTCTCAATGATCCCCACCTCTTGGTCTTCTCATCCTTGTTTAATCCCCTCACCTTGAGTGTGGGCTGGACCTAGTGATTTGCTTCTAATAAATAGAAGTGTTGTCAATTCCAAGGTTAGGTTACAAAAGGTCTTCTCTCTCTCTCTGTGATTACTCTGGTGCCACCCAGCTGCCATGTTGTGAGCTGTTTTATGGAGAGGTCCATGCAGAAAGGAACTGAGGGCAACCTCCAGCCAGTGGCCAGCCAGGAGCTGAGGCCCTCATCCCAACAGCCCCCAGGGAATTCGTCTTGTCAACAGCCACTTGGGGAAGCTTGGAAGCCGATCCATCCACCGCAGGTGCCTTGAAATGCCTGCAGTTCTGAGGACAGGCCGGTTGCCTCCCTATAAGAGATTTATCCTCCTTCTCCCTTCTCCCTTTTTCCCCCTTCTCCCTTCTTCCCTCTTCCCCTCCTCCTCCCCCTTCTATTTTTTCTTATTTATGCTCTCATCATTTTGTTGTGATTTGCATAGATTAGTGATTTGCAATTTTTGCTTTTAAATTAAGGTATACTATTTTCAAATAAAGTAATCCATTGGCACTGTTGTTCTTTGAAACTCAGATTTTCTCTTCCTTGTCTACACAATGCCCCCCTTGGCCTCAGGTAACCCTGGGATCACCTTCATGGAGCACTTCTGCTCTGTATAACACAATTGTGCCATTGATTATTTAGCATCAGGTTTTCCAGAAGATCTTTGGGGACTTCATTCCAGCCAAATGACTTCAGGCTGAGTGAGATCTTCTGGAAAACCTGATGCTAAACAATCAATGGCACAATGGCCAACAGGGGCTCCATGATGCAAGATCTTTTTCCTCCCAATTTTCAGTGTGAGTCACCTCCTGGATTTCATTACCTTGAGGTCAATGCAGGGGCCAGAAAGGGAGGTCCAAAGCATTGGAGAAAGGACCCTTCAGGGTAGCATGACTCCAGAGTTTGAAGTTTCCCTGGAAAGGTCAACAAATCCATCATCTATTTGGGTCATCTCATTCCAAGACAAATGCATTAAGCCTCCTTGGAGAGCTACATGGCTGCCTATACTTATTAGTGGGGGGAAAAAAACCCAAAACTTTTTAAATCTCAGGATTGATGTATCTTCCCTGGATGAGTCATCTGAACTCAGTCTCTGTCCAATTCAACCAAATTGAATTCAGTGCATACTAGGTGCTAGACACAGTGCTAGCCATTGAAGTATAAAAATGAATTAGACAGAGCCTTTGCCCTCGAGGGGCTTGCTGTCTAGTGGGTGACACACACACAAACAAACAATGATGATGCACCCTGACAAGGGTTATAAAAGAGGCAGACATGAAGTGCCGTGGGAAAACAGCTAAGACAAGATAATTCTGTCTGGGTGTGTGTGTTGTGCAGTGGTGTCTGTGAGTTAATAAAGGCTACAAATGTTTCCAAGATACCATTGATTGTAAGCTGTTCTCTGATTTAATAACAGGTTTCAGGTAAACAATAAGTACTGCCACATTAAATGGTCATATCAGTTATGCATGCTAATTACAGAAATCTTAACATTGTGCAAACATGCTGTTTGAACTCCCTTTCTGCTAAACCTGGGATCTCCTACACCTGGGTGGGGACTCTGAGAACATCTGTTTTCAGCATCAGGGAGGGTAGGACTAGTGTAAAGGCCTGGGTTAGAGCTCTGAGAGATCTGAAACAGGTGGGGTCCCCTAGGCAGGCACTGAAACATAACTAGCCAATGCTGGACGTGTGAGAGCATGGAGAGAAAGATCGCTCCCAGAATCCCTTCCAAGGAGGATACAGAGCATGCTTGTAAGAAGGTTGTAAGAAATATTTTGATAAAACGCTTATGGGGGTGTCGGTGTTAAGCCAGCTCAGGTTGCTAACTGCCTTCCAAGGAGGCTGCGGTTGGGTCAGTTGTGCGGGCTCTGGTTCTACAAAGTGGGATGTGCAAGTTCAGAGCCAAACTGCTGTGATAACAGAGGACAGGCCTGGGTGGTCACCAGCAGGCCACCTCCCTCACTCATCCTTCCCCTCTCCTTTAAAGAAATGTGGAATGGATATTTAAAGGATATCCATTTGAAGGGGCATGAGATTTGCCTGCCTAGGGGTCTCATTGTTTCCCTGCAGCACTGGCTGAAAAGCAGCTTTCAAAAGCCTCAGTTAAAACAGGCCGTGTGGATGAAGTGTCAACCCAGAGGCTGGGCTGGGAGGTGGAGACTTGGGGAGAGGCTGTGAATGCAGAGCCACCAGATCCGCCACAGCCACCAGAGCAGGCACATTCAGAATGGAGGTGGTAGGCAGGTCTGGAGCTGACAACTGCAGGGGCTTCAACAGGGCACCAGTGACCAGCCCAGGTGAAAAGGAGCTGTTCGGGGTACTGAGGCTAATGTAGACCACATCTGCATTCCGATGTGTGAGCTTCGTGGTTTCTTAATCATCAGCTGGTGGATTATCTTTTCTTTTTCTGCCAACTGCCTCTCTAAGTCACTGCCTTTACCAGGTGTATGTGTGTGTGTGTCTGCGTGTTTGGGGGTGGAGGAATTGGGGCCAAGGGATGGAGAAGAGAGCAAAATATGCATCAGAAGGATCATCTGGTTCCCAGCATTCTGGAGACTGCCCTGAGTGGAACTGGGCTCTGGGGTGAGGGGGAGGAGTGACCATCGAGGCTGAGCGTGCAGGAGCTGGAACCCCACTGGCCTCTGTCTGAATCTTGACTCTGGTGCTGACCCATGTGACCCTGGGCAAGTTATTTAGTCTCTTCACAGTTTCGGTTTCCTGGTCTGTAATATCTATTTTTCAGGAGTGCTGATGGGATTAACTAAGATCATGTATCGCAGAGGGTGTAGCCCTGGGCCTAGCACATAGTATAATCAATGCTTAGCGAACAGTAGCTATCGTTGCTGTTATAATAATTCATATATTCAGATTAGGACTCATATTTGGACCTTTGGCTCAAACTAAATCCTAAAATAACTGCACTAAGCAGTTCATGGGCCAAAAGACTACATCATGGATGTCCAAGCAAGGCAACCTCTTTCTTGAAACCTCAGGTAAAGTGCCGAGGCCCAGGTTCTCCTCCTTTCTTGCTGAAAGATCTTGAGTATCTCACTTGACTTCTATGAGTGGATTTTCCCACCTAACAAATGGAGATGGAGGCTCTCAGCACTGGCATCTTTGCCTAAAACAGAGTAACTCACATTCTAGGTGGCTGGGGATACACACTGGAACCCTCTTCCCAGGAAGAGGGCAAGTTCTATGAGTGTAACTTATTAGCTGGGATTTCCACCTTGCTCCTCCTGTCGAGGCCTGATCCTTAGTCAATGCCTATGACTGGCTTATAGTGGGTACTAGGTAGGTATGTGTCAAATGGACAAATGAATAGATCAACCCATGCATCCATTTATTCATCCAGCCATTTGGTAAACACGTGTGGCCCAGATAAGGTTTCTTAGCAAGGGGATGCTCCAGCCACCTGCTCACATGTAGTCGCTTCCCCTCCTTTGCCAGCCTGCTTCCCCTAGACTGGGGAAAGGCACAAAAATGGGAGAATGGGGAGAGAGAGGCAGAGCACCAGAGACATCGGAGGAAAAGGAGAAAGGACTCTTGCTTAAAGTGGAAAGCAGACAAAAAAAAGCAGGTAGAAAAGCTAAACTGATTTTACATAATAAAGAATGGAGAGAGAGAAGGCAGGTGGGAAGAAGAGAGGGGATTTAAAGAGGAGGGAATGCGTTCGTTTGCATGTGGCTGGGAAAGGAAAGCAGGGTTGGCAATGAGAGGCTCCAGAGCAATTTCAGAGTATGAGAAGGTTGGGAAGGGGAAGGAATTTTGGAAGAGTGTCATTGTAAGTTATACACTGCATCCCCTTTCCTGTTCTGGGAGATACATGGGTTAAGAAGGGGATTTCTTTTTCATTATGTGGGCTGTTGGACTGTGGTTCTTTCAATTCAACCAGACCAAGAAAAAGCCACATGGGCCTCAGGATTTATAAGCTTTGTACAAATAATGAGCATTCACCATGTACCACATGCCAGGATCTAGGTGAGGAGTCAGGGGCATAGAAATAAATCATAAAGCAGTCATGCCTTCAAGGAGCTCACAGTCGAGAGGGATCACCAGATTTCTCACATACTCGCCCAGCACCAAGTCTCAAGTGCTATGTTGGAGAATTGAACAAAATACTATGGGTGGAATCAAGGAAGGCTTCACAGAGGAGGTGCCATTTGAGCTGGGCCTTGATGGGGAAGTGAAGTCCTTGTGGAGTTCACAGCCTAAAAAGAAATGTAAATATGAATGTGTGTAAAAATATTATTAATAATATTCACATATAATATATGTCCAATGAGCATATGAATAAGGTATATTGGGAACACAGAAGAAGGAGAGGCTGAATCTACCCCTGGGAGTAAGGGAGAATTCACAGGGGAGATAACCCTTAATCTGGGTCTTTTATTAATTAATTAATTTATTTTATTTTATTTTTTTTGAGACAGTCTCACTCTGTTGCCTGGGCTAGAGTGCCATGGTGTCAGCCTAGCTCACAGCAACCTCAAACTCCTGGGCTCAAACAATCCTTCTGCCTCAGCCTCCCAAGTAACTGGGACTACAGGCATGCACCACCATCCCGGCTAATTTTTTCTATATATTTTTAGTTGGCCAATTAATTTCTTTCTGTTTTTAGTAGAGATGGGGTCTCGCTCTTGCTCAGGGTGGTTTTGAACTCCTGACCTTGAGCGATTCTCCTGCCTCGGCCTCCCAGAGTGCTAGGATCATAAGCGTGAGCCACCATGCCCAGCCCTTAATCTGGGTCTTGAAGGATGCATAGGAGTTCACCAGGTAAAGATCATCAGAGTTTAGATAGAGGGAACATTGTGTGCAAGGCCCCAGTCCTTTGATCCTGTGGATGGGCTGAATAGCACTCCTGAAGCTTATTCTTGGCATGTCCATATGTAAACAGCTGGTTCTCTGGTGTTTCAAGGGCAAATAAGAACAGCATTGAGTTTGTTACTGTAAGCAGTGTTCTCAGCGATGGGCACACCCAATTCTTTTCTGGTGATGAACAGTGTCACGTAGTGAAGTTACCTTTCCAAGAAAGTAATACCACCTGAATTTGGCTCTGCACATCCACCCAGATAAAGGATCTATTGTCTTTCACAGACACAGGGCACTGAGGTTTAGAGGAGCTGCTGCTCTGAACTCCTGGAGTGTCTTCCAGTGGTGGGAGTGGCAGGGGGCAGTGGAAGCCGCAGCTATGGCCTAAACCTTGTGCCAGCACTTCATGGGCATCGTCTAATACATTTTTATGTTTCCCTGCTTTCAGATGCCTTTATCTTCTGATTGTTCAGGTAACTGTCATACAAGAATGTTGAGGAGCTAGATGTGGTGAGATGAGGGAGGCCGAGGAAGGCCCTGCAGCTGAGATGCAATTTGAGCTGGGCCCTGGAAGATGGGGAGCATTTGGGTACCTGGATGGGGAGGGTGGATTCATAGGCAAGTGAAAGTGACTTAACTTTACTCAGCCTCACTTTGGTCAGCTGTAAAATGGCCAGCATCATATTATTTTATGGAGTTTGAGGATTAAATGAGACAATAGGCTCCCACTATATGCAATGAAGCACACAATACTAGTTCCATTTCATAGTTGAGCAGACTGAGTCCTGGCACATAGCAGGCCTCAGTAAACAGCAGCGTTAGTTGTCATTGTCATTATCATCATCCCAGGCATATAGACCAATGTAAAGAGCACAGATGCAGGTGTTTTCTGACCATCTTATTCATTGCTATTTCCCTGGTACCTAGAACAGCACCAGCACATAGAAGGCACTCAATAAAGATTTGCTCGGTGAGTGAAATCCAAGTCTGCCACTTATCAGTTCTGTGACTTTGGACAAGCTATTCAACCCCTCTATGTCTTAGTTCCCTCAGCTGTATAATGGGGTAATAATGACAACCGCCTCATTGAATTATTGAAAATAATAAAACAGTGCCTGGCTAAATGCTCTCCGCTTTTATTACTCATTGGCAGGGATGCAGTGTCTGGTTGGAAATCCTCAGATCTGCTCTGTTATATGTGGACACATTCATAGATTTGGGGGATGTTTTCTACCCATATGTCTTTAGAGCACCCCTACTTTTGAAGACCATGGTCTAAGAGCTGTCGTGTTGATCTCTTACCAGGACTAGTATACCAAGATAGGGTATTGGAAAGGCTCTTCTTCTGGGAGGAGGGGCAGTGTGTATAATGGTTAGGAACACTAGCTTTGGGTGCTGTGTGACCTTGGGCATGTTATTTGACTTCTCTGAACCTCAATTCTGCAGCTACAAAATGGGGATTACCAAAACACCACCTTATTATAGCTTTTGGCACCGAGTGCTCATTAAATGGTAGTGAAAAAAATGCTGGGGTCGATTTCCAAACAAAGTCACACACAAAAATAAAGCCTGGAGGGAGGCAGCAAAGGATGAGCTCCTGTGCCAAATTCCTATTGAAAGAGTGGCATTCCCTCAGCAGGGTCCCTGGGGGGCCCACGGTCACTGACAAAGGTGATTTAATTATATTATTGCAGGGGAAGATGTTGGTGACCCGCAGGTATCATTCTATGAAATTTTTGGAGATGTAGGTAAGAGATTATTGGAAGAGACACCTTCAGGACTCTTTCTTAACCTCACTCCAAGTTGCTTTCCAGTTGGGTTTGTTTTCTGCCAAGATATATATATTTTTAAACTCCACTTCCATAGAGAAGAGACTGACGAGATCTCCCAAGAAGAAACAAATTGCCCTGCTTGCAAACCGCACAGGGTTATGTTCAGGCCTTGGATGCCTGACAAGGATCCTGTTGGCTTTGGCAGAGAGGGCCCTGACTGGAGACAGGTGAGGTGGAATTACTAAGCATTTGACTTCAGCAATTCAATTCAGCCAGCATTTATTTGGCTGTCACTTTGAAGTGACAATTATTCAAAAGAGATGAAGAATGAACCATAAAATGATTAATATTTACCCTGAGCCACCAAAGCAGATAATCCTGACCTTAACCTGAGGAATGAGATGAACAACTAATCTTAGTGTTTATAACTCTAGTGTCTATAACTCGGCCTAATTATAAATGATAATTTTATTTTTCACTCAAACAGAATAATATTTCCATGTCCTTTGATTTATTTGGAGGGAGTAATATATTCACATGAATTTCCAAATGAGTGCAGAAAGAGTGGAAGAGGAAGAGGCAGTTCACAGTTTTTTTGTGACAGAGGGGGTTTCACCTTATTTGTAGAGTATTTTTTCTTCTTACAAGCAATTTCACGTATCATACCGCATCATCTGGGCCTCCCAGCAATGGTGACTTTGTCACTGAGGAGATGAGTAGAAATGACTGAGAACAGGTAAATGACTCACACACAGTGACACCCCTAGTAACAATAACAGCGACAGACACTATGCGTCAGGCACTGTCTGAGCCCCACACGTGCTATGTTAATATCTAATCCCTGTTATCATCATCATCCCTAATTTAGGGATGAGGAACTGACTTCATGTACCTTGATCAACATCACACGTCTAGCAAACTGAGACCAGGATTTGAACTCTGGCGGTCTGGCGGCAGGGCTTGTGCACTTAACAACTCTGCCATACTGAGCAGTTGTCAGGACTTTGACCTGTGTTTGGTTTCCTGTGTTCCATAAACATTTATATAGCATCTGTGGTGTGCCAGACACTGAGCTAAGCACAGGGTGTATAGAGATAAATTAGACTCAGTCCCTGCCCTCTAGGACATCAGAGTCTAGTTGGAGAGGAGGACAGACCCAGGCAAGTCAAAATGACACTTGTCATGCTGAAGGGAAGAAGATTTAGTGACAGCACAAATGGAGAACTGATTAACTCAGGGGAGGCCTTGCTCAGGAGGGCTGGCTGGAGTTGGCCCTAGGGGAAGGTCCTGTGGATAGATGTTGGAAGTGGTCTCGTGGGAAGAACATCCCCAGGCAGAACAAGCCACTGGTGGAAATAGCTGTAAAGCAAGATGGTATGTTTGGGCAACTGTGATATGGTCTGGCAGGAGCATACCCGAGGACGCCAGGGGAGAGTGGGAACTGGGACTTCACAGGAAAGTGAGTGGCAGAGGGAGTTCTGTTTGAAATCTCTGGTAAAACAAAAACATCCCCTGAATCCATCTACCCCACTAGGAAACAACTGATAATATCTCCATACACCAAGAAAGTATGACAGAATATTCTAGCAAAATGCAGACATACTAATGCAGCCTTAAGACTAGTGGAGGAAACATACAAGACAGGAAGGGCCCTTAAAGCCCCTGAAAATCAAGGTCCAATCGGCACTGAGAAAAATTCCTCTCTGCCTTGTGTCCTTACAGAAACTATGACATTTGTCCTTTTTCCATTCCGCTAATAAGATTGTTGCAATTAATCTTCACCTTCTCTGCATTGAATCACCCGCTTTTGAAGGGGGTTGGTGCAAAACAACCCAGATGCAGCCATCCAAGTATGCTGAATATGAGGATAAAATCCTCCTCAGAACAACCTGCCAGCAAAGCCCTATTTACTCAATTTTATCACCCCAGCAATATTCGTGTTTGGAAATCATATTTGCATGCACTCATAGTCACTTTGACCAGAGTGACGAGCATGGTGCTTGATATGCATAGACACGGAATTCCATATTATTCCTAGGTGTCTGTGATGACAGCACACACCACTTACTCAGCATTGATGGAGCACGGACAGTACAAGGCACTTTGCTAAGAGCTGGGAGGAGACAGGAGATACAGAGAGGAATTAGGAGAGGAGCTGTGCTGAGGAGCCTAAGGTCTGGTAAGGGAGAGAAAAACTATAAACACCTGCAGTAGAGGCAGAAATGCTGGGGACCAGGCAGAGTGTGGCTTTGTCATTCAGAGGAAGGAGATTGTTTCCAGCTCTGGAAATCAGCAAAGGCTCTTGATGGTTCCGTCTAAATGGAGCTTTCAGTCATTTACTCAGCAAATATATACTTGCTATGGGGACAAGAATTCTTCCAGGTGCTCTGACTAAGGCAGAATAGGTACTTGCTCTCATGGAGCTTACGTTCTAGCAGGGGAGAGAGAGAGGGATAAAAACACAAGCGAACCAATAACCAACAGGAAAATTTGGGATAAGTGCTATAAAAAAATCAAACAGATTGATCAGTAGATTGTGCCTGGGGCAGATGGGGCTACTTTATATTTGGTGGTCAGGATAGGCCTGAAGAGTCACCCTTGCGAGGATTTGAGGGAACAGGGTTTGAGACAGGGGGAGCTGTACGTGCACAGGTCCTGGGGTGGGAATAAGTGTTGGGTCTTTGTATCTGGAGTGCAGAGAAGGCAGGGTGGAAGGAGACTAGATTGGTGAGGTGGGTAGGCCAGATTGTGCAGCTCTTGGCTATGGGAAGGAGTTTCAGTTTTACTGCAAGTGAGCTAGAAAATTACGGGAGGGTTTAGCCCGGAGATGGGCAGGTCAGTTGTGTGGAGGTGAGAGGGGCTCACTCCAGACAGGGGAACAAGCTTGATGACATACGGGGCTAGTAAAGAAGCTGTGTTAGAGAAACATACTGGGAGCCATTCTGGGGCCAGATCAAGGAGACCCTCGAGTGACTGCAGTTTGGCCTTTGCCCTTGGGAAATAGAGCCATAAAGGAATCCATTCTTTAGAGTCTGGAGATCCTGTCTCTGATGCAGTCACTGTGGCTTTTTTCATCTCTGGGAACATGTCTTCTGCAGGAACGCTCAGCATTCCCACAGCTTTTAGTCTTTTCCCAAGGCAATGAGAGATGCAACTGATTTACACCAGTAGCCCTGAGACCATGGGACAGAGTGACCCCCCCCTTCCTGCCTTCCTCACAACCAGTGCGCACCCCCCTGCTCACACACTAATACACTCACACAAACATAGTTTAAAAAAATGCAGGAGCAGTACACTCCCAGCTGTGGTGGGAAGGGCATTAAAACCAGGCCCATGCAAACTACAGAGAAATTTCGTGTTATATATAGAAATTCACGCTGACTCTAGAGAAGAGGCCCCTCCCACTCCAAAAGAGATCTAGTGTTGATCAGCTGTGACACCTTGGGCAATTTCTTGAACATTTTTGTGCCTCAAATTTATCATCCATAAAATGAGGATGGCACTGGTGCCTACCTCACAGGATTATTGGGAGGATTTTGTAGATTAGTATGTGCAAAGCACTTAGAACATTGATTGGAACAGAGTAAGTCCTCAATAAATTTGCTATTATTGTTTTAAGAAACAGACACATTTTGATAGTGATGGCAGTGTGGAAAGTCTGTAGCATGAGGCACGCCAGAAATCTACTAGCATATGGGAAGCATACAAAAGGATGTCATATCACACTGGCCACTGCTAAGTGAAACTGTTTGCTCAGTTCACAGGACTGTGTCCTCAAGAAGACCTGTAGGCTGTGTCTCAGGGCCCTTCCCAAGGGATAATTTATCCCGTGGCTTCTGTCTTCCGTTGGTCAAAGTTTCACCCGATGGGGCATTAACTCCTTTGCACTTCAGGGTTGTACCCCAGATGAGTGGACCCTCAGACAGAGCTAACAGAACTGGACTAGAGGCAAGATGCATGTAGCATGGGAAGGCAGGAATTGGAATTGGAAGACATATCTGGGAAAACGATGTGCAAACATTGGGTTTGCTTCTCTGCAGTTACTTGTTCTCCAGGATCTCAGCTTCTCAAACCCTGACCACCTTGCTAGCCCTCAACTCCAATTTTTTGTCTCCCAAGTGCCACGACACTGGTGAAAAGTCTTAGAAGCTTCTTTCTACCTGGTCTTTCAGCCTCGCAGGGCTTAAAAATTGGTAGAAGCCTTAAGGACAAACGCGGCAGAGAATGTCAGGCTCATCACAGGGTATGTGCTTCTCGCTGGCAGCTTCACCCCTCAGATCCCAGGTGTTTTGGTGGTTCTCCTCCACTGGTATAATTCGAGGAGTGGTTCTTAGGTAGAGTGTTGGCATCTGCGAAATTGTTAGAATGCAAATTCGTGAGCCTGAACCTGACCTATGAGTCAGGCGCTCTGGAGATGAAGCCCCGGACACTGTTTTAACAAGCTCTCTTATGCACATTAAAGTTGGAAAACCATTGTTCTATTGTTCCAGTTGTCAAACAACTGGATTTTTTAATTTGCATTTTTATGTATTTTGTAGCTGTTTTCCAAAGGAGATGTGATACAAAGTACTCAATCATACTTACAGTTGGAAGGCCACAGGTACTTTTCAAATGTCATCTCTGTTAATTCTTCAGAATTCAGGTTTGCTCTGCTCATTATTGTGTCTCTGAATGATGCTTGGCACTTGCATAAATACTCAAATGCTTAGACATTTGTTGAGTATATAAAATTCTATGAGGCAGTTTTTATTATTCCCATTTTACAGATGAGAAAAGAGAGACACGAATGATTAAATGATGTGTCTAACACCACCCAAATGGTAAGTGACAGACTGGTATTTGAACTAAAGATTCCAGTATCCATGCTTTTCCCATGGTAGGACAGTGGCCCTCGGTGCCCAGCAATGTGGAAAGGAGAATCAGGAAGAGCATCTAACAGGACTGACTGATGACTCGAGGACTCATCTACGGCAGACGCTGCTCCTGAGTCAGCATGGAGTACTGAAACACCATCACAGGGCATGCATCCTGCCTTGTCCAGGTGGGTGTGTATCAGTCTGAACTCTGCCAAGAGAGAAGACAGTCCATGCCAGCCTTCTTTGTGAGGTGCTGAGGGCTTGGCTCCCAGAGCAAGGATGGTGGAAAATTCTTCCTGTATGCCAAGAGCAAGCAGCTACCTGTAGGAGAGAAGGGATTTGCAGGCAACCAGACAAATTCAAAAGCTGCCCAGGTATAGGCAGAGCCAGATTGAGGTAGGCCTGGCTTTCCAGGGAGTCACCTCAAAGGGGCCGCCTGGCCTTATTTCCCCAGCACAGCCAGAGGCAGCGGGGATGGGAAGTCCTTTTGGTTTCAGTGGATCCAGGAAACTGCGTCACTCAAGTGTGGGCTCCCTGGGGAAGGGAGGAGCGTTTCCTGGAGGAAGAACTTTCAATAACCCTTCTGCTCTGTCCCTTGTCTCCATGGAAATGTCTGAGAGGCCCAAACAAAAAGCTTTCTTGGGGAACGGAAGGGCCAGCCCATCAGCAAAGAGCTTCCTACCACTGGAATCTCAGTCGTGAACTATGCCGTCTCCACAGGGCACCGTGTTACCAGGATCCCATCTGGGCGAGTGAGGGTGGTGGCCAGGAGAATTAGCTGTGAGCCCAGAAATGCCAGTACTGACTGACAGCAAGGATGGTCTAAGAACAAGACTCAGAGTGTCTGAGTAGGAAGAGGTTTCAGAGTTTATCTGGGACTTAGGAGTGACATGACTTGCCCACGGCCACACAGTAGTCCCATAGACTAGGAGCAAATTCCCATCTAGGATGCCCCTTGCACTGCTCCAGAATGTCCCTTCTGTACTGGTAGTAACACTGTCAATGGAATCTTACATTTATTGAATGTTAACCATGGCAGGTAAGGGGGGATTCCCTCTCACACATTACGTTGGTTACTTTCCATAACAATCCTGAAAGGTATGTGCTCTTACTCCAGTTTATAGACAAGGTAAGGAATCTTAGATAGACTGAGTACATTGGTCAAGGTCACATAGCTGATCTGGTGCCTAAGCCTTAGGCAACTGACAGTACACCCTGGACCCATAACCAGCATCCTTTTCCTTCCCTGTTCTGGGTCTTCCATCTCCTCTGTGTCTCCACTCACCAGCCCTCCCGTCTGTGCCCAGGGTGGCTCCTAATCTACATGCCAAGTAGCAGTAGATTTCTGATACTTAAGCACACAGCAGGGGCTGTTTTGTTGTAGAACACGACAGCAAGGAAGAAGCCTTAGGCTTTTTTCAAAATAGCTGTCTAGATTAATAAAATATTTATTTTCTGATTGCCAAGGTAATATCAGTGCTCCTTGCAGAACACTGAAAGCCATAAGTAAATAAATACAAAGAGGAAAGGGAAAAAACCTTGTATATTTCTTGGCTGTTTCTTCTGGAAGTTGTTCATGTCCTTGTCTATTTATCCATTCATGATCTTGATGATTTCTTATCAATTTGCTTAAGAACAGTGACAGTGTCTTTTATACTCATCATTGCATTGGACATCTTTTTCTTCCCTTCTAATTTGTTATGGCATTTAAAAAAGTGCCTTTGGATGTTGGAAGTAGCTGCCTAGATTTTAATGGCCTGGTCCCTCACCCTGCAGATATCCAGTCGTGGTGTCAGGCTGTGTGACTGGCAGCGGTGGGCTGACAGGTCTTGACGCTGGCTGCAGCGAGTGTTTGCCCACGGCTGTCAAGGTTGTTCTCGCACAGCTTGACCTGTAAAAAAGCAGTCCTGTCCTTAAAGGCCCTAGTGTGTCAGTCAGAAATGCCATTACTGTTTATTTTCCTTTCCTGGGAAGTACAAGGCTCTCCTTCAGGGACCAAGAGCCAGGACAACAGGACTGGAGTTTCATCCAGGTCCTGAGAGCCTGTTGCATCATCCCTGGATGTGGTTTAAAGGGAAACAATCCTACAGCATCTCTGTCCTTGTACATGACTCCATTCAGTTTTCATTTGGTTAGAAAGCTGTAGGTTATCATTACAAGCACAATTTGTGTGGCTGGAGGACCAGCAGTTGCCTAAACCCTCTCAATAATGGTAACTTCTCGTGGTTGCATTGTTGTTTTCACAACCACCTCAGAAGGTAGTAGAGTAGCTGTTATTAGTTTACTTTGCAGGTAAGAAGACGGAGGCTCAGAAGGACAGTGGCAGGACTGGGGCTAGAATCTGAGCTCCAGTGAGTGAGGGAAGGAAGATACCCCTGGCCTGGGGAGATCCCGGGAAAGGGGACTGTCCTAGAGTTTGGAAGATGAGGAGGGAGGAGAATACATCTCTGTAGGTGTCAGGCTGGAGATACAGAATTCACCTGCTTTGCTCATTTGTCTCACACCACCCTTCCCCTGTGCCAGCTGTAAAAACAATGGGGCACACAAACACTCCATATGCTAAATCATGAAACCCCAGAAGTAGTCCCATTCAAGTTAGTGACATGACAAATCCATTATCTCTATCATACTAGACAATGATCATAGGTATAGCTGATGGGATTAGAAAGGAGAAAGCAATAAGAGATGTAAAACAGTAAAGAGGAGGAGGCAAATTGATTGTATAATATATATAATAGATATGACTTTATGCTTACAACACCCAGGATACTCAATTAAAAGACATCATAAACAACAGAATTCAATAAGGCGTTTGGGTAGCAAAAATTGGTCTCTTCCGACATAATAAATAGACAAAAAAGAAAAAAGAAAAAAAAGTCTATTTACAAGAGCTACAAACAGATTACATACCTGAGAAGATAGCTATCAAGCTGTGTGTAAGATGTACTACATATGAATTAAATTTGAAGATGCTACCAGGGAATATACACCAACATGAAAATAAATGGAAAGACAGATCTGTAAGAGAGGAAGCTCCATATTACACATAACTCAATTGTCCCTAAATTAATATTTAAATTTAACATAATCCCAATTAGAAAATAGAAGTCTTTTCTTGAATGAGACATGCTAAAGTTTATGTGAAAAAAGAAGCAGATGAGAAAAATTATATAAATTGTGAAAGGTAAAAGGTAGTCTAGTCCTGAAAGACATTAAAATATATCATAAAGCTAAAAGAAATTAAGCAGTTTGGTAATGGTGCATGAATAGACAGACAGACAATAAAACAGTGTGGAGAGTCCAGAAATTGACCCCAATATACAGAGAAATTTAGTTTGTGATTAAGAGGACATTTCAAATCAGTGGAAGAAAAGGAGATTATTTAATAGATGGTGTTGTGTTTAGACAAATGGTAGCCATCTAACACAAAGTTTAGATCTCTTCTTAGTTTCTTATACCAAAATAAGTTCCAGATGGAGCAAAGATTTTAATTTTTAAAAAGATTCATAAAAGTATTAAAAGAAAACATGGGAGATTTTATTTAAATAATATCCAAATGGGGAAGAACTTTGTCTTTTTAAGCATGTTACAAAATCCAGAATCCATATAAGAAAAGAAGACTGGCAAATATGATATCATAAAATTAAAAGTTTCTGCATTATAAAAATTACTTTAAAGTCAAAAGATGGTTGCAAAGATGGTAACAAACTTGGTTGCAAAAAAATGTTTCCAACATGTGAGAAATACAAAGAGCTAATTTCCTCAATACCTACATAAACTCCTACAGATGAATAAGGAAAAAGATTAACAACTCAAAAGAAAAACAAAGGACATGAGGAGAGTTCCAAGTTTATAGAAAAATAAATAACAGTGGCCTTTAAACACATGAAAGGTGTTCACTTTCACTGGTAAAAAAATGCAGCTGAAACTCTTGTGAGAGACCGTATTTACCTATTAAATAGACAAAAATGAAGACACTTGCTAACACATTGTGTTAAGGGTGGCGAAACCAGAACTCTCTGTCCTTGTTGTGGGAGTACAAACTGGTATAATCTCTTTATAGGGCCATTTAACAATGTCTCTCAAAATAAAAAATGCACGTAACCCCTGACCTAGCAGTGTCACTTCTAAAGAATTTATCCTATCAGTACATTCACATATTTACTTAATGACATATGTATAAGGATATTATTAGTACAGAAAGATTGGAAATATTAATAACAACAGAGGGCTCCCTAAGTGAAGTGTGTTACACTCTTACTGGGAAATAGTCTGCAGCCTTTGAAAGCAATGTGGCAGCTGTATAATGGCTGAAGCTGACTCCAGTGGAGACCTACCTCACCCTGGCCTAGCCTCCCCCTGCCCTGCCCTGCTTCCATCTCCCCTTCTCCCGAGAGCATGCCCTCAATAAACCAAGTGCACCTAAACCCTGCCTCGGACTCTGCTTCCAGGGCACTGATCAGGGATACTGTGTTCGAAGGGATTAAATGAATGAGTTAGGCGCGTAACTGCTCAGAAGAGGGCCCAGCACTTGCTAAGTGCTCACTGAGTGTCGTTAGCTCTTATGATCCAGACTTCTTTGGAGTCAGGATCCCATTTCCACATCCAAGAGGCAGCTCGGCATTTATTCAGATTTTATACCCAAATGTGTCTTACTCATCTCTCCATCAGTCACAGTCCAGTCCCTGGGACTCTGTAGGTGGCCAAGACATGTTTGTTGAACAATATTTATTTCCCTCATTATCCACAGAGACCAAATGTCCCCAATTTTCTGAAGTAGCCTTGATTTCAAACATTCTGTCCGGTTGTTCCCATAAATGCCTTTTATTGTCAGATCACATAGCCAGATCGTTGGTCCAGAACAACGTGATCACCATATTGTTGCCAAGCGTCTTGTGGCAATTAGTGGGGGCTCCAGGGCCTCAGAGGAAGGTCACCTAATCCAATCTTAGAGGGTCAGACAAGGCTTCTCAGAGGAGGTGGGATCTCAGACAAGGCCGGAGGAAGAGTAGGAGTCAGCCAGGAGATGGCGGAAGGAGCATCGTGGAGGAAAGGCTGGGAGCTGGGGCAAGTTGGTGAGCTCCAAGTGCTTCCTTAGGAAGGGTGGGTGGGGGCTGGGTGGGGGTGAGAAGGGAAGACAAGATCAGATCTGGGAGTACTGAGTCCCAGGGAGGTTTCATCCTGAGAACCATGGGGAGACTTTGAAATGGGCAGATAACGCAAGGAATACGAAAGGACTGATTTGTCAGCTAGGGTTGTTTAGGGCTCCCCAGAAATAGAGCCAGTAGGATATATTGTGTATGTATCAGTCAGGCTTCTCCTGAGAGACAGAACCAGTAGGCTATGTATTAATAGAAGGGGATTTGCTAGGGGGGATTGGTTCCCACGAGCGCAGAGAAGACCCACCATAGCCCATCTGCAAGATGGAGAACCACAGCAGCCCCTGGTGTGGCTCAAGTCTGGCAGTGTGGCTAAGTTCAAGTCTGGAGGCCTCAGAACCAGGGAAGCCAGCAGTTCAGTCCCAGTCAGGCCCAACAGACCCCAGGACACAGTGGTGCAAGTCCCAGAGTCCAAAAGCTGGAGAACCTGGAGTCTGATGTCCAAAGGCAGGAGGAGATAAAAGGTCCCATTCCGAAAGGGAGAGAGAGAGCAGAGAGAGAGCAAATATCCCTTCTCTGCCCATTTTGTCCCAGCCGGCCCCCTAACCCACTGGGAGGTGCCACTCACATTGCAGGTGTGTCTTCCTCTCCCAGTCCCCTGACTTTGGAAATACCTTCATAGACACACCCAGAGCAATGCTTCACCTGCCATCGAGGTGTTAACACCCAAAATTAACCATCACAATATGTATACATTTCTATCGTCTTGTGGTAGATATCTTCTATAAATATACATATATAATGCCATGCATAATGTGTAATATACATATACAGATATACACATATGTGTGTATATATATTTATATACACATATAAAGAGACTTATTTTAAGGAATTTAAAGAGATTTAAAGAGGTTTATCTTAAAGGTATTTATTTTAAGGAATCAGCTCACATGTCGTGGGACCGGTGAGTCTGAAGTTTGCAGGGCAGGCCAGCAGGCTAGAAACTCAGGTAGGAGGTGATACTGCAGTCTTGAGGCAGAATTTCTTCTTTGAGAAAGCTCAGTTTTTGCTCTCAAGGCCTTCAACTGATTGAATGATGCTGGCCCACATTTTCAAGGGCAATCTGATTTACTTAAAGTCAGCTGATTGTAGTTGTTAACCACATCTGCCCAATACCTGCCCAATAATACCTAGATTCGTGTTTGATTAAATAACTGGATACTAGAGCCTAGAGAAGTTGACATATGAAACTAACCATCGCAACTGATATACTTGATAATTATGTTTTACCACCTAGGTAGCCATCAAAGGGGACTGGTTAAATAAATTATGGTATACTGATGCAAAGCTGGTGATGCAGCCATTAAGGAGGCATGATCTATTTGTCTGACTGATCCAACCCCTGCACCCATTTGAGTAGGGGAGGGGAGCAGAGTGGAGCAGCCTTTTGGGTGCCAAGAATGCTTGAGGTTCCCATGAGCCAAGTGGACACTAGAAGGTAGCAGAGTTTGAGTTGTCTTGCAAGTACTTGGGAACCCCAGAAACAAGAGGCTGTGGGGAGACAATGAGGGACCAGGGCTTTGAAAGAGGCTAAGCTGAAGCAGATCTCCCTAAGGAGAGAATCATGCCATGGTGAGATCTTCCACAGGACTGGAGCGCTGGCAATGATCTGGGTTCATGGTCTGTGTTGGGGATATATAGGCATATATTATAGATGGTAACCAAGGCCATGGGAGTGGTTGAACCTACCAGGGAAAGTGTATATGCTGAGGAGGAAAGAAATTAGAGTTGGAACCCTCAGGAACATCACCATTTGAGAAACAGGCAGATGAAGAGGGATTCAGAAAGAAGATTTAAAAAGTGTGGTCAGAGAGATGGGAAGCAGATGGGCAGAGTGTGTGACAAATATCATGACAAATATCATGATGACCACATACCAAAACTCAGACAGTATCCTCTTGAGATGTGGACAGTTTATTTTTAAGGTTAATTGGAGGAAGAATTACTCTAACAATGGAGTAGTTTTCAGTTGACTCTTCCCTTGTTTTATATTCTTATGTATATTACACAGTTTCCCATATGTTGTTTTGGCAGGGATCTTTGCATAATTACATTTACATATATACATACACACGTATTTGTAGGCACACAGATATTTAAATCAATTAAACTAATATTTATTGAGTCTTGATTATGTACAAAACACTTTAAGTCCCAGGTGATAGGTTTGGCCAGATGGATCCTACAGTGAGAGGGAATGGATGGTTCCCAGGCAGATGTCTCTCCTCAACACAGGACCTCAGAGCAGCTTTTACCAAACTGTTCCAGACCTTGTCGGTGATCTGCCTGGACCACATCATGGAGCAGAAAAACCCATCTTCTGTGAAACCTCCTGCCAGTGAGAAGTAAACAAGCTTTTGTCTTGTTTAAGCCACTGATATATGGCCTTTGCTCAAGGAAATGTATCAGTGGCTCAAACAAGACATTAGTTAGTCCCCTAATACTGGCAGACACCAGCCTAGGGATCATTGCAGAGAGAGGGTGACAGCCTATAAAGGATGTCCCTCATTAAGTTGCATGGGAAGGAAATTCAGTTTTGTAACTCTGTTTATTGAATTTGCTGAAACTCATGTACGTGTTCTGCGTTGGCACTTGCTGTTCCTCGTTGCCTGATGATGGGACGGGGTGATGTTCTAGGCCCACAGGCTGTCCACGCCAGAGGCCAGGGTGAGGCGGCACTGCCTGGGAAAGTGAAAGTGGCTCAGTCCATGAAGCTCAGAGCTGGGGGTGAGGCAGGATGTGGGACTGGGGAGCTGAAGCTGAAGGTCATGATGCTGTTTGACTGAGTTAGAAACTATTCTGGGAGCAAGTATGACAATTTTGGAAAGAGTGAGAAATGACTCCTTTAGAGGCTGGTGTTTTCCAGGTAAAAATAAAAAAGCATCTTTTGTTAAGTTTTATTTTGCTTTCACCAGACTGAAAAGGAGTTGGGGAGAAGAGCTGTCTCTCAAATGCCATCCTGTTGCTGTCAAGGGTGGGACAAGGGGATGTCATGATAGCGTATCCATGCCAGGCCCACGTGGCAAGGCTGTAACTATGCCTGAAATATCTTTTATTTGAGGGGTGCTTAATTTTGCTTAATTTAATTTTTAACCTATAATCATGGGGAATTTCTAACATATGCCAAAGAAGAGAGCAGGGTCTCCTGAACCTGCATGAACCTTCTCTAGCCCCCTGGCCATGAGTGAACTCATGGCCAATCCTGACTTACCCCATGTCAAACAATTCCCCCTCCCTTATTATTTTAAAATAAATACCAGGCATCATATAACATCATCCATAAAGATTTCAATATGTAGCTCTTAAAAATAAGAACTTTTAATAAACATAACCTTAATGCCATTATTACCCTAAAAAGATTAATAATATTTCCTTAATACCATTAATTATATAGGTGTTCGAATTTTTAATTGTCTAGTAAATGTCATGTTTTTATTTATAGTTTTTTTTAAAAAATCAGGTTTTAAAAAAAATCAGATAAGACCCACACATTGTTATAAGTTAATATGTTTTTAAGTAACCTTTAAGTAAAGATTCCCCATCCCTCGCTTTTTCAACCCAATGTATTTGTAGAAAAACTGTTTGTCCTGTAGAATTTCTCCTGTCTGAATTGGGCTGGTTGCATGCCCATGGTATTGTTTATTCTCTCCATGTTTCCTGAAAATTGGTAGTCTGATCTAGAGCTTCATTGTGCAATATAGTAGCCACTAGACACATGAAGCTATTTAAATTAAAATCAATTAAATTAAAGAAAATTTTGAGTGCTCGGTAGTGACATGTGGGTATTGTTACCATAAGAGACAGTACAAATTATAGAACATGACATCATTGCAAAGATTTCTATTTGGCATTTAGAGGTCTAGAGGCTTGATCAAATTTAAATTTGATTTTTAGGGGGAAGACTGCTTTGTAGGTGGTGTTGTGAATGTCTGATGGGAGCACATGATATCTGGTTGTCTCTCTTTCATATCAGCAGCCTCTCATGCTAGCTCCCTTAGTTTACTAGGAGAAAATATATCTTTGAATTAAATGACCCCAAAGTTGGCCCCTCCTTCTCTCCCCTTCCTTCTCTCCATCTCTCCAGTCCTACAAATCAGGTATCTCAGATCATCCTTGATACCTCCCTTGTCCTTATCATGTATCCTGTTGATTTTCCTTCTTAAATACCTCTGGAATCAGGCCCGTTGTCTTCATCTTTGGTGCTAACACCTTACTCCAAGTCACCCACCTTTCTGAGAAACTGAAAATGCAGCCTGCTCCTAATGTATTCTCTTCACTGAGCCAGCCATGAACCTCTTCAAACGCAGCCCTCTCTGCTTAAAGCACCTCAACATTGCCACTGCTGCTAGATACGGACCAGGATCCTTCAAAGCCCTGCAGGGACTCAGCCCCCTTCCTGCTTGTTAATACTTCCAGGGATCAAACCTTTCATTTGCTGTTTAGGCAGGGCTAAGGCTTTAGCTGCTGGATCACGGGCAGGTCCCTGGGGGCTCTGAGAAAGGAGCACAGAGAGGCCGAGAGAATGGCTACATTTATCATGGGGCACTGAAGAATTTCTGTATTTTAACAACTGGTTCAGCTTTAACAGTGCATTTGGTGAATTTTCACCTGTGGAGCCCCTACTCTTTATTTTGCCATACTGCCTTTTTCTTTCTTCTAGTTGCTGGAACTTTCCATACTCCTTCAGTCAAAGGTACTCTCTCCCTAACTGCTGTTTATCCCTCAAGTCTCAGTTCGAAATTCTCTTCCTCAGGGAAGGCCTCCCTGGCCACCTCCCAGACCATCAGTCTCCTTTTCATCCTCTCACGGAACCGCGCTTTTTCCTTCTTGCTTCGTTTCTGGCTGTACATGTGTGTCTGGCTCAACATTGTATTCCCAACACTCGGAACACAGTACATGGTAGGTGCCCAACAATCATTTGTTGTTGAAGGAGTAAAATAAGAATGGAGTTAATAGACTGAACTTTTAATAATATTTGACATCGTGTGTTCTGCTGGGTATTTCCTTCTTTTGCTTTATAACTTATGGCATTATTAATTTCCACATGATGGCTTACTTTTGCAGACACTATGTCTGTGCCTCATTTGTCATCTGGGGGATCTGATTCAAACCCATGCTGCAGAGGCCCTTTCATTCATTCGTAGGTACTCAAACACCTGGCGCTCAATAGCACCTGGTGGCAGCTCAATCAAGGGGAGTGCAAATATTCCCAGCATGGCCTTCGGCGTGCACAAGAATTGCAGCTGCATGGTAAACAGGGATTGCAGAGGAAGGCACAAAATGCCTGGACCAGTAAATTAGATTGAGGAGCTAGTCAACAGCTTCATTTGAGCCCCAGTCTAGTTCCTGCGGTGCCGGAGTGAACAAGACAGAGCGGGCAGCTGCCCTTGGCAGCAAACATTCTGGAGGAGAAAGACATGCTCTAATCGGGTAGACAAACGACCAAAGAACAATCAGATCATGTTGACATTTGAGAAGAAAACAGAGTGATTTGATGGAGAGTGGTGAGGGAGCTCCTGCTGAGGGTGGTCAGGGAAGGCTTCTCAGAGGAGGTGACATTTGAGCTGAGCTATCAAGGATGAGGGGATGAGGACTCAGCTACAGAAGAGCCTGGGGAGGAGAGTTCCTGGCAGAGGAAATAGCCAAGAGGAAAGGACCAGAGCTGGAAAAGAGCCTGCTGGCGACTCAGGGAAGACAACCTTAGTCTCACTTCTTGTCTGTAAAATGATGACAAAGCCACCTACTGCAGAGGTTGTGGCTATCATTCTCCATCTTATGATTGTTGTTCAGTTCAGGAATAGCTTTAACACAGTGACGCTTTCAGTGGGTCCAGGAAACAAGATTCCTTAATTACATACTGTGAATTTTGATGCAGAATATGGTTTAGGCCCTGGAACTGAAAATGACACCAGGTCCCCATACACACACACAAACACACGTGTGCACACATGCACACATGCACACATGTGCACACACATACAGACGTGCACACACACATACACACACAGAGCACCCACACTGAATTTCGGCTATAGCTGTGGGATCTCACTTCCTGCCTCTGCGGTGGAGAAAGAGAGTACAGATTTTGGCATTTCAGGCTCTCAAGTGTTCAGCGTCCTTTCCCCGCAGTCTGTGGGAGGAGCCGGCTGTCAGAGGCACAGAAGGAGGGGGGCGAGGCAGTGGGTGGGGACCGAGCCACTTAATTAGCATACTCCAAAGTTCCTATGCACCATTCCCTAGGGAGGCAGAAGAACCTTTGCAGCCCAAACTGGCTACTTGAAGGAAGCACGGATACCAAGCCAGGGTGCAGGCTAGGAACTGAGTATGAGGTGAGGGAATCAACTGTGGGTGGGGAGAAACAGGTGTGAGGGGAAAAAAGGCCAACAAGAAAAGCAAAGGCAAAAAAAAAAAATACAGAGACAATTCAATCTCTTTTCATATCATGTCTTCTCTCCTAGGCCTCAGAATGTAGAGTACTTTCCTGTGTTATGGGGGTGCTAGAATAGTGGATAGAATGTCTTTAAAGTCTTCCTTATCTCAATTCATCGTACTACCATCCTTCCAGCTGCTCAGATCAAAAATGTGCAGTCATCGTGACTCTCTCATTGTCTCATACCCCACCTCCAATCCATCAAGAAATCCTCCTGGTTTGACCTCCAAAATACATCCAGAACCTGACCAGACCATGTCTTCCTGACCCCTCTGCTACCAGGCTGGTCTCAGCATCCATCGTGTCTCACCTGGGTTAGTGAAAGCATCTCCTTGCAGTTCCCCTGTTTCTACTCTCATCCCTCTACAATCTAGTTTCAACACATGGCCAGAGCGACCGTGTTAAAGGTACACCAGGACGAGGTGGCTTGCAGAGTTTTGGGAGGGACCCTAACAACATCTGCATATACGTATGTATTTGCAAAATCTGCAAAAGTAAGGGCTTTTAAATTGCAATTCCTAGTGTTTGATAGATCAGTAGGGTGACTACAGTTAACATTAATTGTACATTTCAAAATAGCTAGGAGAGAGTAGTTGGAATGTTCCTAGCATGAAGAAAAGACAAATATTTAAGGTGATGAATATCCCAATTACCCTGATTTGATTACATGAATGTATCATATTATCACATGTACCCTGAAAATATACACATCTATTATGTATCAATAAAAAATATTCAAAAATTTAAAAATCTCTCGGAATTCTCTCTCCACTAAATAAACTGTAGTTGGGTAAGGCCGCTGTTTCTTTCCACTCTGCTTTTCTTCCCTTGCACTTCCTCTCTTGATAGTGTTGGAGTGACCAGGAGAATTTTGGAAATCTGATGAAGGGTAAGTTGAGTTGGGTGTTCATTTTCATTTGTTTGCTGGGTTATGTTTATGTTGTTCACAGTAACTTTCATATATAGTTAATTTATTGCTAGCTACTCTGGTGTTGGAATGGCTTCCAGAAAATCTCATGCCACCCATGTGCCCAGCTGAGGTTGTATGGTGACATGAGTGTGTCTCAGGGTGCTCAGTCCCAGAAGTGTCTGGATATTAAATGGTGTATCGGGTTCCTGTTGCTGCTGTAACAAATGACCACAATATTTGTGGCTTAAAACAACGGAAAGGTATTCTTTCACAGTTCTAGAGTCCAGAAGTCCAAAATCAGTATTATTGGGCCAAAGTCAAGGTGTTGACAGGGAAGCACTTCCTCTGGAGGTTCTAGGGGAGAATCCATTCTTCACCTCTTCCAGCTTCTGGAGGCTGGGGACATTCTTTGATCTGCAGCTGCATCACTCCACCTCTGCCTCTGTGATCACATTGCCTCCTTCTTTGCTGGCTGTGTCTAATCCCCTGTCTGTCTTATAAGGACATTTATCATGGCATTCAAGGCTCACCCAGATAATCCAGAAAAATCTCCTCCTCTCAGGATCCTTAATTTAACAGTGTGGTCCAGGGAGATGCAAAGAGAATATTGCTTGGGCTTCTGGCAAAGACTATGTGCTTTTTCCCTGGAAAACAGTAAGGAGTGAAGATTTATGCTCAAGCACTTCTTTGGCCATTTTTGGCTCAGTGTGTTACGCCAGCTGAAGATGAAGCTGACACACAGAGAATGGCAAGGCCTGGAGGAGCAGAGAGACATGGAGCCAGAGTCCTCCTGACACGTTATGAGCCTTTGGATCACTCACAGCCTGAAGCCCGTCTTCACCACCTCTGGTCTTTTCAGTTATGGAGCCCAATAAATTTCTCTCTCTTTTTATTTTTTTAAGGCAGTTTGAACTAGATATTCTGTAACTAATATCAAGAAAAGTTCTCATTGATATTCTCTTTAAGCTTCAGTTTCACATCTTAAGAAAGGGGCTAAAATATCCTATGGAGTTATGGTAAAATTTAAATTAGATGGCTTATGTGCAGCATCTATGTGGTTCCTGGTACATAGACATTGTCTTTGTGAATGATGACTGTCAATATTTAACAATTTATTATGATAAGAGAAAAACGAATAGAACTTATACAAATCTGGGTATATTTGTGTTACATTTGGTAGAATAATAGCATCTTAGAATCCAGTACTCCTACTCAATCCTGAAAGTCCACTGCAAGTTTGCCTAGCCTGGGCTTGGCTACCTCCTGGGATGTCAACCTCACTACCAAAGAGGTGAACCATTCCATTCTACTCTCAGATTGAGCTAAAACCTATCTTCACAGTTCTTGGTTCCAATTGGCGGTAGGGGATGGGGAGCAAAATGAGTCTAATGCTCTATTCTACATTATTCTTGATTCTCCAGAAGATTCACCTTTGGAAATCCTGTCTATTTTCAGTGTCTATTGTCATGTCCCCCTGTCATCTCAGTGCTTGAGGATCATGCTGACTTTGGTAGGACCAGTGGGCAGGTGGGAAGCATACACACAAGTATCTATGGAGAAAATTACTTGTGTACATATGTGTGTATATTTAAGTATGCTTATGTGTACCCGTGTATGAAATTCAGGTCCTCCCTGCCTGCTTTTTTTCAATTTCAGGAACAGTTGGTTTGCATTCACACATACTGCAAATCTGTACCACGTACAGGTTCCAGGCACTGGAATTGCATCCAGAGGTGCTTTTCTAATTGTCCATTTTGGTGGCTTTCATGAGACTCTGAGTGCCATATTTTCCTGAGTAGACCCGTAGACAGAAAACTACACTTGGAATATGCTGGCGTGGATGGAGCAGAGGAAGTGAGCTCCGAGGAGGAACTATTTGTGTGTGTGCATGTGTTTGTATCAATAGTGAGTCCTGGGCTGCAGAATTCCCTGCCACGTCCATTGGGCCATATATGAAGCTCATGACTTTAAAATCTCTTCAAAAAACCTCCTCTTTATTGGGGTTCTTAGGCTTTGAGGTGGGCTTTATCTTCTCCACATTCCATATGGGGGTGGGAGGAGAGCATCTGAGTGGGATTACCAGAGGGCACAATTCTCTGTGGGCGAGGGGAACTTGGCTAGAGGAACCTAAGAGAGATAGGAAGCAGACTAGGTGTTTTCTTTATGGGTAATCCTTTATTAAATCACTTATTCAATAATTGCCAAGTGCCTTGGGGGACTGGATCCTGGTCTCATCAGGAGCCCATCGTCTTTCTTGCCAGCTAAGTTCAACATCTGTTAATCAAGCACCGTCTATGTTTCCGGCACAGGGCTGGGAGCTAGAGGTACAATGGGAAGCAAAACACACATCCCTGCCCCAGCAGGGCCCAGAGTCTGATGGAGGAGGTGCACACGAATGCCTTATTCATGCACAAGGTGAAGTGACAGTTGGGGTGCTAGGGTGGGATGGGATATGGAAGATTCAGGGCGATTCAGGAAGGTTTCCTGGAGGTGGCGATGTTGGTGCTGAGACCCAAAATACGCACAGGAGTTTATTAAGGGAAGAGTGTTTTAGGCAGAGGGAACTGCATGTGCAAAGGCCCATGGCAAGAGTGTGTAGGAGGCTAAAAGAGGTCTGGAGAGATTCAGAGAAAGCAGAATGAGATAAGGCCCAGAGCAGGGCAAGGGGGTGTCAGACCACATGCCCCACAGGCCAGCTTGGGGATTTTGTTCTTCATTGGAGGAGTGACAAGTATGTAGAAATCAACACATGTAGAAACTGATGATCACTTCTAGAAAGTAAGAGGACTTCTAATCTGCCTGTCTTGTATTTAATGTGGTTGTTGCATCTCCCTCACACTAGATGGTTAGCTCCATAAGTGCAGGGATGAAACTGTCCCGTTTGCTGCTGAATTGCCATTGTCTAGAACAGAGCCTGACACCCTACCTGGTGCTTGATAAATATTCCTTGAGTGAATGATGAAGAGACTTACCAATAAATAACATATCATGAGGGTCCAGGGGGAGGAGAGATCACTCCAACTGATTGGCTGAAGTTAGAACAGCTACATAATTTTGGGGGCCCAGTACAAATTGAAAATTTGAGGCTGCTAATTTGAAATTAATTAAGAATTTCAAGATGGTGACAGCAGAGCATTAAACCAAACACAAAGTCCTTCTGAGTACAGGGGCCTGTGTGACTGCACAGGTCACAGGCCCACGAAGGCACCTTGGTTGGAGTTAATCCTGGAAGGCTTCATGGGGGAGGAAGCATTTGTGCTGGATCAAATCTAGGACTTGGGAAGGACATTCTCAGAGAAAGGAATAGAATGGCAAAGACAGGGAGGTGGACAAGCTGTCCAGGGAGCAATGAGTCCCAGGAAAATTGGATGGATATTTTTTCTTCTACTCTTTAAAAAAAGGCCTATGTCTCACTCCTCTAAGCTCTGTTTTTGGGTGGGTTTCATTAATAACAGATGAGCTTGGGCTCTGGGGACATCAGAGGTAATTTTTCATTTTCACCAAGGCTTGATGAGACCCGAGTGCCATGCAGGAAGCTCATCCCTATTGTAATGGTTTCTTTTCCATTTCTCTGCTTTGCAACTAAACAAAAGCTACCAGCAAGGAAGGCACTTGCTCAAACACAACCCCCGGCATGGTGCCCACCCATGTTAGCAACTGTGCCGCCTGGCATCTGCCGTGGTGAGGTCATGGTGTAGCATGCTGCCTTGTGTTTGCATGCCAGCAATGGCGTAGCAGACATGATACCGGGCGAGAGAAGGCTGAGCAGGGGGATGCTGGTGGCAGAGTGTGGTCTGGGGGCTTGTGTGAGGGGAATTGGTTAAGGAGGTGGCCCTGTCAGGGCAAGAAGTGTGAATACTACTCTGGGAGGCTTAATGAGCAAGAGTTACCTTGCACTTTATACTAGCTGCCTAGGGCTACTGTAAAAATAGTCACAAACTGAGTGGCGTAAAACAACAGAAATTTATTCTTTTACAGTCCTGGAGGCCAGAAATCCCAAGTCAAGGTGTGGGCAGGGCCATGGTCCCTCTGAAGGATCTAGGGGACCTTCCCTACCTCTTTCGGCTCCTGGTGGCTCCTGGCAATCCGTGGCATTCCTCAGCTACAGCTGCATCATTCTAGTTTCGGCTCCTGTTGTCATCCGGTGCTCTTCCCTCTGTGTCTGTGTCCAAATTCCCTTCTCTAATAAGGACACCAGTCACGGGATTGAGGGCCCATCCTAATCCAGTATGACCTCATCTTAACTTGATTATATCTGCAAAGACCCCATTTTCAAATAAGGTCACATTCACAGGCAACAGAATTGAACATACCTTTATTTAATCCAAAATTCACTCCAAGTCTCCTTTGCTTCAAAAATACTAAAGATCACGAGTAACGCCTCATAGAGTATTATGCTTTGCAAATTGGTTCTGTATACCCGGTTCCTGGTTTCATTGCTCAGCAGCTCTGTCAAGTAGATTGGGAGGAGACTCTATCTCTTTTTCGCAGTTGGGGAATTCGAGGTATACAATGTCATAAGTGGCAGCAAAGGGCATACGTGATGCTGTTAATAATGCTTAGGGAAAAGACAGGAATTGGGTAGCAGGGGAGAGAAGGTAGGTAAAAGGGAAAATAGGACTGAAGAAATGAGATTGGCCTCCAAGAAATGCTGCTCCTGAATCAATACTCACCACCACTTTTTGGGACCATGTTCCCATCTGCTTAACCCAACAGCAACATTTCAACATTTATTGAACATTTACCATGTAAGGGTCAGTGTGATAAGCCCTTTACCTGTATCTTTTTATTTAATCCTTGCATCAACCTGATATTCTGGATATTATCTTTACAGGTTGTATCTCCTTTACCTGAAATGCTTGGGACCAGAAGCATTTTGGATTTTGGATTCAGAATATTTGCATTATACTCACTGGTTCAGCATCCCTAATCTGAAATGTCAAAATCCAAAATGCTCCAAAATTCGAAACTTTTGAACAATGATATGATGCTTAAAGGAAATGCTCATTGCAACATTTCAGATTTTTGGATTCAGGATGCTCAACTTGTATTCCCTATTTCCAGAGAGAGAAGTGAGTGAGACTCATGGAGATGGCCAATGGAGAAGCCAGGATTCATACCCAGGTAGGCTAAATTCAAAGCTCACACTCCATCTCTGTGCCGTTCTGCCTGCTGGCTGAGACGGGGCAAAGGCTCGGGTCAATCTGTGTCCTGGCAGGACCTACCGTGTTGTATGGCAGGGTGCCACTATGGAGGGGCTAAAGCTGGAATCCCATTCGACAGGAGGGGGTACTGACTATCATGGAGGCATCTGTCAGATGGTTGGAAAAGTGGGTTATGAAAGAAAATGGGATATAAAGTTGCTGTAAGAAGTAAGTGACATGGTATAGACCAGGGGTTAACAACCTTTTCCTTTTAAGGGCCATATAGTCTCTGTCACAGCTACTCCATGTACAATGTGCAAACGAATGACTACGGCTGTGTTCCAATAACACTTTATTTATCAGCACTGAAATTTGAATTACATATCATTTTCATGTGTCATGAAATACTATTTTTCTTTTGATGTTCTCCCCAATCATTGAAAAATGTAAAAACCATGCTTAGCTCACAGGTGGTTCAAAATCAAGTGGTAGGCTGGATTTGGTCGGCTGTACTTTGCAGACCCCTGGTATAGACTCAAGCTGGTGCTTGTTTGCTGAGACACACAAGGACTTTGCCCCATGGGGAGGATATAAGAAAATGTGGGCAGGCTTGGTACTTTCTAAACACTGACCATTGAAAGGAGGCCGAGTGAGCAGTGCAATTCCTAAAGAGTACATTTTATTCAGCAAACCCCCAAAAGTTCTAGCATTCAAGATTTCACCATAAACACAAAAAAGGATGAGACAGGGGAGCTTCCGCCTTAGGAACCCCGAGCCAGGTGTACAGAAAAATGCCCCTTCCCAGAGCTTCTGCCGTCAGCAGCACCCATGCTCCCGTCATCTCCCGAGGTGACCATCAGTGATGCGTGGTGAAGGCAGGACAGGGCTGGGCCCTGAGCAGGAGTGCAGGGCGTCTGCCCATCGTCAGTCCTCAGGAGGTTCCTGGGGAGACTGTGGAGGCTGTAGGGCTGCCAGTCTTGCCTTTCCAGGGCCTGGAAGGGGAATGTTGGCAACAGCAGCTGCTGAGAGGCTGCGAGAAGGGCTGCCTGGGTGAAGTGTCGGCAGATGAGAGAGGCCTGTGGGGTGGCATTGTGAGTTGGGATGTGTGGAGGGCCTCATCGCTCTTGAGCAGGAAAAGTGAGGAGAGAGCCCACCCTCTTATCTTCCAGATTGATTCACGGTAGTCTCTTTCCGTGGAGAGGCTACTGTGCTAGGCCCTTTGGGTAGAGGAGGATGAAAAACGTACCTCCTCCCCAAACTGAAAACAGTCCAAATGTCCATCCACTGAAAAATGGATAAACAAAATGTGATATATCCTTTCTGTCATCCAGAAGACCACCAGGGTGGCTAAATAGTAAAAAGAAGAGCTTTATTGGTGATACCAGTTTGCAAACTGGAAATGATAGTCTCTGGGAGGGATCTAAGGTGCTTTCTCTTTGAAAAGGGAAAGGACAGGTTGGGTTTTATGCCTCAAAGGGTCTGTATTATATAATAGTCATACATATTTAGCAGGTTTGGAGAAAAATCCATACATATTCATGGTGGTGTCAAGCGCATGTACAGTAAGTAAACATACGTAACATACATCCATGTTCACTTTGGGGCAGGGGTTTAGCATTAAAATGAGGTGGGATTTGGCTCTTGATGTCAAAAAGTGAACTACAGGACACAAGACAGTTTGTGTGCAGTCTCTGTAAGATGACTGAAATGGGCTTGTGGTCTGCAGTTGCTTGTAAGGAAAGAATGTTTATAAGGCTAGTCCTCTGTCCAAGCAGAGTAGTAGTGTTCTGGGTTGTAAATCAGAGTTAGGAGGGGTCTGACAATTTTTCAATAGTTTCTATTGTTAGGGAGTTTAGCAAGGGTGTAGATTTTCTTGTAGAAATTTAGGAAGTTGCTTTGCGTTCTGAGCCCTGGACCCTCGGCAGTAAGTAACTTTCGTTTCCTTAACCTTAGTCCAATCTAGTTGATAAAGAGGCACCCATTTTGGTCTTCCAGTTCATATTTCCATGGAATATTATTCAGCATCAAAAATAAACGAACTATTGATACATGCTATGACATGAATGAAAAATATAATCCTAAATGAAAGATGCTAGGTGCAAAAGATGACTACATATTATACAATTCCATCTATATGGAATGTTCAGAAATGGCAAATTTATAATCAGAAAGTAGATCGGTAGTTGTCTAGGGCTAGGAATGGAAGCAGGAATTAATAAGGGAACTTTTTGGGGCAATGGAAATGTTTCAAAACTGGGTTGTGGTGAGAGTTGCACAACTTTATGAACTTAATAAAAGTCATGGAATTGTATCCTTACAATGGGTGAATTTTATGACATGTAAATTATGCCTCAACAAAGCCTGTTAAAACAAGAAAAAGAAAGAAAGAAAAAAGCTAGCTCCTGCCTTCATATTCCAGCTCTAACACTAGCTGTATGATGTTGGGCAAGTTGCTAAACCTCTCTGAGCCTCAGTTTCCTTATGTATTAAAAAAACCAGACAGCTGCCCTGCTATGGTAGGGCTATTTTGGAGATTTAGATGGGACAGCTTGGCTTTCATGTGCCAGACACATTGCATGACCTCAGTGAATGGTGGCTAATGCAATGATCTGCCACATATCCGCCAAGCTCAGGCAAGGCTTTTGTTGAAGGTCACTGAAAATCTGGGCCTCAAGGGAAAAACCCTTTGCCACCAAATCTTGGAGTAAATCTCTCCCTCCCAGCTGGCTTCCAGCCATCTATGGGGCAGGTTAACTTTGTAAATTCCCTTTGAGATGCAAAATCTAGCTGGCTGTATTTGCCTCTTCCTCCCCCAACTCCAAGCCCACCCCTTCCTGGGTGAGACACAAGGAACTCATCAGAAGGCTGAAGGCAGGGGAAATGCACATTTTTAACAATTGAGATGCAAAGAAAAATAACCCTGAAATTAAATCTAGCAATTAAGTTCTAATTGTGCAATTACTTCACTTTGTGGTTTGGTGCCAGGGTTAGGAGACACTCTCCCACAAATGGTGTTTTTGTGCAAACGAGGGACGGGGGAGTTGAGGGAAAGAGGGCTAAAGAGGTGATATCTGAGGACCAGGAAACAAAGACATTTTAAAATTAGACATTTTGCCCATGACTTGATGCCAACGTTCTGACTGGGAAGGCTGTAGGGTGGGCTGAGGTACTGGTAGGGGGCAGAGATTTTCAGAACTAAAATCGGTGAATACATTGAGCTCTGGGCTTTCTTTAAGCAATTCTCATTCATCTGTCTTCTAGTGAGACCTCCTCTCCGCATGACTGGGGTGGGCGTCCCTCTGTTTAGACTTGGGATAGGGGACCCTCTCTGCAGGCCAGGACACTTGGTGCTTTGTGGTTGGTGCTAGGCAAGGAGCTGAGGCAGTGTGCAGACTTCTGGATGGTCTAGAAGAAGAGAGGGCCCAGACTTTGAGTGCCCCAAAGGCTTCTAGAGATCCAGGAAGGGCTTGCGGCAGTTGGCCTGCATGGAGGATCCACATTTGTGTACTGAGAAGATTTGAGAGATCTGGAATCGGTGGATTCCATGGGCAAATGTTGAGAGCTGCTTCTCCGCCTCTCATTCGTTTACTCACTTGCACATTTTCCTTACTCACTAATTCTTCAACTGATACTTACGGAGCACCTGATTTGCACAAGGCACTCTGCTTGGCTTTATGGAGGAAAACAAAGAAGATTTAAGATGGCTCTTGCCCTCAGGGAGCATGTCGAGAAGACATATGTAAGATGATCTTGTATTTATTGAGCACCTATTATGTGCCCAGTGCTACCATGGGGCTTTAAATGGGTTGTTATTAACATACCTCTGAGGTGCATATTACTATTATTTCCATTTTGCAGACAAGGAAACTGGTACTTAGAAGAGAGGCTAAAATGCCTCTCTCCTTAAGGTTATATAGTGAGTCAGTCTGGGAGATCTGGGACTGGAATCCAAATGAGTCCTCATTCTGAAGCCTGTGACTTTTCCATGACCTCAAGGTAGAAAGCAACATCTGTCCCAAGAGAGCTACAGCTGCACCAAGAACAATGACAATAAAAGCACAAACAAAACATGGCTGTCCCCTCTCTCTCTCTCCGCTCAATGGAAGACCAAAAGCAAAATGGGGACATCAAAGAGAACATGTTACTGACGCTGTCACCAGGAACGGTGATGGGCTTGGCTGCTCTGGCAGGATCCCTGGCACCTTCCCTGGTGGGGCAGCTGGTGCGGCAGTCACGGGTGTCCTGGGCTGGCACCAGCTGAGCGCCTGCCACGTCGCACACATGTGCCAAAATCATGCTCCAGCAGGTTGCCAAAGATAAAGAATTGCTTGGGAGGGAAATTCCGTATTATACTTTGCAGCCAACACAAAAGCTCCAGGACTCCAGCTAGAAAAGAAATCAAACCCAGGCATGAGAACCTCCTGCACCGTTCGTGGGAACCTTCCAGACCAGAGCCACAGAAGGGAAGCAGAGGGGGACAACGAGAATCTCAGTCTCTCCTATGACCATCTGGCCTCCCCACACGGTTCCAGCTGCATCTGCTGCTGCTGCTTTTCCAGATGCAGCGGATGATCGGATACATGGGATGCGCTCCCCACCCCACCTGTGGACGCTCTGCTCATCTGCGGCCTGCCCAGCTTGCTCTTCAAGGGCCTGCTCCGGAATCACCTGCCTTGGAAAGCTTTCTTCCACACACCTCCTTCCCTTTGACCAGCCCAAGGGCACAGAGGTTAAGATCTGGGCTGAGCCAGACCTGTCCTGACTCCCAGCTCTGTTACTTATTGTGCAACCTTGGATCAGTGACCTTAACTTTTGCAGCCTCAGTTCCTACATCTAAGACAATCCCGAGACTGGTCTCCCAGGGTTGTTTTTCTCAGACCCATGCTTCTCGAGTGCCCACTGTGTGCCAGACTTTGTGGCAAGTGCTGAGGATGTGGTGGCAGACAGGACAAGCCGGGCTTTTCTAAGGCTCTGATGCAGGGATTTATGTAAAGGGCTTAGCACTGTTCCTGGGCCTTAGGAAGAGCTCTATAAATTGGTTGTTATGATCATTGCCCTGCAGGATTTGGTACGTACCACTGCTCTAAGATTTATTGCACTGTATTGGAATTCCTTGTTTACCTGGTTTCTCCTGCACAGACTCTGAGCACCTCAGTGTGGGGTGGGGTCTTCTTTGGTCCTGCATCCCAGTGCCTGTGCCGTCCTGACCTGCTGTAGGCTTACCATGCTGTTTTCTTGGCTACAGAGGTGGCTTGCAAAGTGAGACCCAAAGGTGGTGGATTTAGCCTGGTGCCAAAAGGGAGAGGTTTTTTTTTTGGTTTTATTTTTTAGAAGAATTGGAACCAGAGTGAATCTCTTTTTCTCTTTCCTGCTCGATCCTTCTGAGATGTTGTACATCTGGATCAAACCAGAGCGGGATTTTCCAGTTCCCTGCTATAAGCAAACCTGCCTGAGTAGAGATGGTACTCGTTTCACCGCCCACACTGCCCACGCAGGGCTCCCCCTCATGCAGGAAAGCTATTGTTTGGAGCTTAAAAACAACAACATCAACAATAATAATAGCCCCCCTCACAACCAATGAAAAACACCTTTTTTTGGTGGCCAACCCCAAAGTTTTGAAAGCACTGTGGAAACAGATGTAAGGTTCTGAGCACAATGAAAGGGAAGAACCAGCCCCAATGTCATGGAAGCCGGCAGCATTAGCAGCGGCAGGAGAAGCCGTGTTGATTGCTTGCGCTGTGGTAGGGGTTGTGCTAAGTGCCCTGTTAGCAGGAGCTCACTGAGTCTTCACAGCCAGAGGTACTATCTCAATCAGTGTTCAAACAGGTAAGAGCGGTGGAAACTCTTTGGCCCTGGAGCCTGTGTTCCTCGCCTCTGTGCACACAGCTTCCTTCTGTTCAGCTTTTCCTCTACTGCAATTTGCCATCAGCTGGATAGAGCTGAAGCGTCAGGGCTTTGGCACTGACATAAAATGGGGCACCCTCTTGAAAGTGGGTACACTTTGCCAACTGCTGCCTCGGTGACTGGCCTTGGCTCTCCAAGTCAAGGAGTGAGATATTTCAGGGATACACTGCTGTTTATTTCTTTTCTTTTTTTTTAATAATCCTGCCCCGTCACCCCCTACTGCTGTTTAGCATACACCAAAAACACCCTATGGAGATAAAACTTGGCTTTGGGTAAAAGGAGACAGTGCGTGGGTGTTTTTGGAGCAAGGGAGATACTTGGACAGTAAGGAGAGGGGAGATTAGGAAACAAATAAGCCATCTCTAACTACCTATCATTTCCCAAACCTGTAAACAACAACAACAGTAACAACGCCCAGAGCTGAGAAGAGAAACAAAATGTGGCGAATGATGTCCTTCCAGGTAGAACTGATTTTCCAGGATGAACTTCCGAGTAGGTGCAGCGCCTCAGGGCTGAGGAATCCCTGGCCTCTCCTCCCCCTCACTGAAATAAAAGCAAAGTAAACAAATACATCCTCCCAACCTACTCCCTGATTCCAGAAATTTTCTTCCCACAGGACACAGTCTATCTCTTGACTGTTAGAGACAGTTTAATTTTTAAACTAGTGTTTTTGGTATTTTAAAAAAAGTAATGCATGTACTCTGTAAAAGAAATTCAAACAACACAAAAAGGCAGACAATGAAAAACGTCTCCTTCCTGCTGCAGGTCCCGTTTCTTAGCCAGAGGTGAGCATTGCTAATAGCTTCTTGTGTGCGCTCTCATGAAGTTTTCTTTACAAGTAAAAACATATATACACTCTAAATACTACTACAGGTAAAAAGGAGCCATTGCTCCTAGAAGGAATGGCTATTCCAGGCTGTGAAAGGAAACGTGCAAGGCGAGCTTGGGACACCTTATCATGCAGGCAGAGGAAAAAGCTACCGAAGATTAATAATGGTCACACCAAAAGGACACAGGAGCTCACATGGAGTGATTCCCACAACTTAAGCATCAGCAGTAATACAGTATTGTATTGTACAATTGTCAATACAATTGTCTGGACACATGCTTAATGCATAAAACCCCACGATTTATAATTGTGAACTAAAATAAAATTTGAAGGCTCACCCCCCCCCCCACCAGCTGACTAAATGGACCCCCTTGTGGCCAAAGGAATATCCTAAAACTAAACTGCCTGCCAGGAGGGAAGAGGGCAGACACGCCTTATCATGCCCCCCTCCCTTCTTGGGGACATCCTTTGTAACCCATTAACAGGCCTAAGGGTATGCAAGACAAACCTACAGGTCCTCAATTTATACAACAAATCTATGTCTGGTGGCTTATCTCTGATAACAGCTCCATATGTTAAAACATTCCAAGCCTTTAGACAAAGCTTCCCGTCTTTAACCAATTACAAGCCAAAGAATCTTTAAACCCACCTATAATCTGTAAGCCCTCCCCCCCACCCCCTTCACCCCCTTCGAGATGTCCCACCTTTTTGGGCCAAACCAATGTATGCCTCCCAAGTATTGATTTATGACTTTACCTGTAACACCTGTCTCCCTGAAATGTATAAAACCAAACTATAACCCAGTCACTTCTAGTCCACTGCTCAAGACTTCTTGAGTGTGGCTCCCGGTCATGGTCCTCAAATTTGGCTCAGAATAAATCTCTTTGAAATTATTTTACAGAGTTTGGCTTTTTTTCCATTGACATAATGGATACATTTAAAAAAAAGATAGAGAAATTTAAAAAAAGATAAACAAGCCCCTTCAAATAAGCTTACTGGTTACTACTAGACATAACTAGACCGTCACCTCTTTACTCTAAAAAGAGGCAAGTCAAAGGAAAGAATTAAACCTTTCCTGAATGAACTATATTTTCAGGCAATCAGATAGCCCTTATTAATGAAGGAAGGGTCTTCATGGAAGAATTCTAGCTAATAAATGTGGAAGAGATGTGCTATGGTCTGGATGTTTATATCTCCTACAATTCATATGTTGAAATCCTAATCCCCAAAATGGTGGTATTAGGAGATGGGGCCTTTGGGAGGTGAATCCACCCTCATAATTGGGATTATAATGTTACAGCAAGTGTTACAGCAAGTGTTACAGTAGTCCCGAGGACAAACCGAGTGGCACATGGAGAGTCGGAGAATCAAAATTTATTTGTTGGAGGACTCAGAGGGGTCTCACCACCAAATTTTGAGCCCCATCTACCCGATTTTTCCCACTTTTATTAAGTTGGGGTGGTCCGAGAGGTGAGGTATCAGGTGTAGGTTAGTTGATGTGTCAGGTAATAGGTTTAGTGTTATGCTGATGCTCCAGGTAATAGATTAGTTGCTGCATCAGGTAATAGGTTAATATTATGCTGATGCGGGTCTTCCACGAGGGGTGGGGGTCTTAGGTGCCTGATGTGCCAAGTAATAGATAGGGGTTTTCCTTATTAATAAAAGAGACCCCAGGAGATCTGCTTTGCCCTTTCCACCATGTGAAGACACAGTGAGAAGTCACCATCTATGAATCAGAAAGCAGGTCCTCACCAGACACCAAATATGCAGGTGCTGTGATCTTGGAATTCACAGCCTCTAGAACTGTAAGAAATAAATTTCTATTGTTTATAAGCCACATATTTTATGGTATTTTATTATAGCAGCCCAAACAGACTAAGACAATAATATAATTAGAAAGCTGCCAATTTGCAATTAATAAAGAATTATCAGTGGATAAAACCAATCAGTTGATGGAAATTTTGCTATGGAGAAATCAAACTGTCACCAAATGAACTCACTTAAAAAAATTCCTCAAAGGCTCCACCGTGCCCTTTGGCATACTCTTTGGCACCTTCCTTGAATATTTTTCTGTATAAGTACAAATAGATTTACATCATACTTTTATTTGCCACATAATATTTCATAAAATGAATATAGCAAAATTGATTTATCTAGTTTCATAGTGATGATATTTAGATTGCTTCTAATATTTTGGCATTATTAATAATGCTATGAGATGGCATATTAGATTGCTACATCTCTCTGGTTCTAGACTTGTGTTTCCTAAATCCTTAGAGGTCCTTAAAAGAATTAATGACCAGTCCTCCTATGTGGTTATGCTGGTCATCTAGAATACCATTTATTTGCCTTTAGATGAAAGTATACAACTTCAATAAAACTACCCTTGTTGTCTCATGGTTGTCAGGATAATGAAATAAATATTGGCCCCGTTATAGCCAAATCAGAAGTGATGGGGCTGAGTTTTCATGTGTTAAAAAAAAAATTATTCATGGCAACGTTAAAGATGGTACAGAAGACTTATTCAAGAAGGACACCTGCAACGTGGGTTTTGCAGTAGGGGAAAAAGATTGGGCTCAGCTCTGAATACAACAAGGATAAGTGGAGATTTACAGCCAAGGCGCAGGGTGGAGGTGAATGGATGACAAATTACTAAGAGGCATCATTGTAGTTAGGGTGCCTCTTGCTAGACTGACTCAACAGGATGCTTGCTGAAGGCAGGTCAGTGTGATGAGATACTCAAGGTGGGGATGAGGAATTTGATGAGATATATCAGGGGTGGGTGATTTTCGCCAAAAATTTTTGCTAGAACTGGACTAAGTGGGCCAAGAAGAGGGTCCAAGTTCAGGGCCTGGTTGGAAGAGGGCTCAGAGGAGTCTGACTCAGTTTTGTCAAAGAGAGAATCTTTGTCACATGCTCAACTTCCATGTCTACAGTAATGCCCAGCCCTGTTTAGAAGCCTTCAGTGACTCCACCCTGATCTAGGATGAAGTTTTCTCCTTCCTCCTTTCCTCCTGAGCACCTCCTTTGTGCTAGGTTGAGTAGAGCTGGACACACACACATCCTGCCTCCGGGAGCTCAAGGCTAGCAAGGGCAACAGCCATACCAACCAGCAAGTTCAACAGTACCATATACAATTATAAGGTGGTAATCTGAGAAGTGCTTAGAATAGCACCTGGCACATAGTAAGTACTCAAATATTGCTTTTCTTAACACTGCTGTTGTCTATCGTAAGGCCTTCTATCATGAGTTTTTGTCTGCTCCCTGATCCACTCCTATCATCACCTGTTAAACATCAATTCTTCTTCTCTGTAATGTAATTTCTATCTCTCCCAGGACTTATTCCTTTAAACCCTTAGCATTTTGTTTAATCTCTCCTATAACTATTAGAGCTCTCTACTTTGAATTACGTGTGCTATTGTTTTATTCCCTTTTTTAAACTGTAACTTTAGGGAGGGAGGGATTCTACCCAGCCCCTATTTTTCTGTCCAGTCTCTGGCACTGGGCTTGGCACATGAAACACCTAATGTTTATTAGGCATTGTGGAAAGTGCTTCGCATGGATTGTCTCAGAAATATAACACAACGTCCCAATAAAAACTTTGGAATTAGGTGGCCCATCATTGACAAGTTTCTTAGCTTCTCTATATTTAGGTTCATCATCTGTAAAATGGGAATAATATTAGAACTCATCTCATAGGATGATTATGTGTTGAGTTGTGTCTTCTGAAAGGATCTGTTGAAGTCCTAACCCCCAGTACCTGTGAATGTGACCTTTTTTGGAAATAAGGTCTCTTTCTTAACTTGATATAATCAAGTTAACATGACATCATACTGGATTAGGATGGACCCTAAAGCTAGTGACAGAAAGGAGAGAGAGATTTGGATGCAGAGACACAGACACACACAGAGGGATGAAGGCCATGTGCAGATGGAGGCAGAGATTGGAGTGATGCAGCTACAAGCCAAGGGATGCTGGGGGCCACCAGCAGCTAGAAGAGGCAAGAAAGGATTCTTTATTAGAGACTTCAGAGGGAGCATGGCCCTGGTGATGCCTTGATTTCAGATTTCTAGCCTCCAGAATTGTGTGAGAGAATAAACTTCTATTGTCTTAAGATGCCCAGGTTTTTAGCAATTTGTTACAGTGGCCCTAGGAAACCTATACAAGGGTTGAATATGTTAATATTGGTAAAGAACTTAGAACAGTGCCAGCCTATACTGTATGAATGTTTGTTAAATAAATTATTTCTCAGGAACTTCATGACAACTTTCCCAGGTAGGTGTTATTTTCATTCCTATCTTACAGAGGAGGAAACTCAGGCTTAGGATAAGCGTATAAATATTTGATGAATGAAATATTCTCCCTGTTCTGTATCTCATTTCCCCCACTTATTTGGACTACATAATTTTTATTTATTTATTTTTTTTGAGACAGAGTCTCACTCTGTTGCCCAGGCTAGGGTGAGTGCCGTGGCGTCAGCCTAGCTCACAGCAACCTCAAACTCCTGGGCTCAAGCGATCCTTCTGCCTCAGCCTCCCGAGTAGCTGGGACAACAGGCATGCGCCACCATGCCCGGCTAATTTTTTCTATGTATTTTTAGTTGGCCAATTAATTGCTTTCTATTTATAGTAGAGACGGGGTCTCGCTCTTGCTCAGGCTGGTTTCGAACTCCTGAGCTCGAGCTATCCGCCCGCCTCGGCCTCCCAGAGAGCTAGTGGACTACATAATTTTTAAATGTCTCTTTCAACGAAGGCTTCTTGAACATTTTGTGACACTGTTTACATGGTGACTGGGAGGTAACAGGAAGTCTCTGCTTTGTTCCGGATAGACCTGGCTTATGCTGCAGGAACAGATCCACCCAGCACCTCGGCCTCTGCCTGCTGCAGTGTGATGACTCCCCAGGGCAGCTGTTCTCTCTGCAGTCATTCCCTGTTCAGGCTGTCCCATTTTGTGATGCCACTGTCTCTACCTGTGGCATCCATTTTGTCTGTGACAGGGGAAAAAGAATATTACCCAGACATTTTTGCTCATAGCTCATTGGCCTGAACTGGTCACATGACATAAGCTTAACTGCAAAGGTTGATGGGAACTGTAGTCTTCCCTTGTATGCAGGAAGTAGAAAAATGAAGTAGAATTCAGTGGACATTTGGCTTTGGCTTGGCCACAGCCTTCATATGTTAATGCCATATTTTCTGAGGTGGTTTTGCTTGGCAATTCTCCATTGCAGAATTGTTTCTTACACTGGTTTTGTTTGTTTTCTTTGCTTTAGCTGTGCCCCTTCCTCTTGCCTTCTTTCAATACCTTTCTGACCCTCAGGAGAGTCAGAATCACTCATTTACACTTTGGTTTCATCACCTGTTGTGAGAATACAAGCGTACCCAGGGAAGTGAAAGATATCACCCCATGATGAAGCTGAAAGAACAGCTTTTCTGTAGTTACAGCTGGAAGATCAGTCTTCTAGGCGATGAATGTTGTGAACAGTAGCAAGAGGTGTGGATAGTTAAGGGCCTTTGATTAGAGGAGTGCTATGGCTTGAATAGTTTTTGTCCCTTCCAAAAATTCGTGTGTTGGAAATTTAATCCCCAATGCAACAGTGTTGGGAGGTGGGGCCTAATGGGAGGTGTTTAGGTCATGAGAGCTCCACTCACATGAATAGATTAATACTGCTATAAAATGGGCTTGCAGGAGTGGGTTTGACCTCTTCCGTTCTTCTGCCATGTAAGGACAACAGCATTCCTTCCCTCTGGAAGATGCAGTGACAAGGGGCCATCTTAGAATCAGAGAGACCAGGTCCCTCACCAGACACGGAACCTGCCAGTGCCTTGATCTTGGACTTCCCAGTCTCCAGAACTGAGAGGCATAAATTTCTGTTCTTTATAAGTGACTCAGGTATTGTGATAGCAGCACCAATGGAATGAGGAGGTGGAAGTTATATTGGCTTAGTTAAAGAGGCTTGCTGATACTAGTAGCAAATTACCCTTTTTATGCCCATAAGCAAGTATGGTGACATCAGTATTTCAGGAAACTTGACACTGCAGGCATTTGCCTGGGGGCTGGTCCTCTGTGGGTACTAGGATGGTGGTAGGCAGAGGTTTTCCAGCCATCCTGGGTCCTTTCCATAAAAGTTTGGGAGGTGTTAGTCAAGCGTTTATTAGCATTTGCTGTGTGCACAAAGAAATAGAGTAGGTCCTACAGAGAAGAGAGAACTACATTTACTGAACACCTTTTACAGGCTGTTAATAAACATCCCACATTGTCCAGCTCCCATAGAGGACGATCAACTGGAGGAGCAGATAATGTTTCTTGCTGGGGAAGTTCATATTCTGAGTTCTCTAACCCCATCTACCATCTGAGGTTTTCTGGAGGTAGGTGCAGAAAAGACTGTTGCCATGACATCCAGGAGGAGGTTGAAGTGTTTGCTCTATATATTGTTCATTAAGAAGTGAGAAGAGCAATTCCTGGTTGGCAAAACTAGTGAAATTTGAGGCCAGGAATCCCGAGATGGTACTCAAACATATAGTAGCAAAAATCAACATTACATATTGAACATTTATATGCTGAGCACATAGCAGCTATCCAATATACATTTTGAATGAAGATATTTTCATTTGTTTATTTAACAAATATTTATTGAATATCTACTATATTCCATGCACTCTTCTAGGCATTGGCAATTAAAAACTGAACAAGACAATTGCCCCTGGTGCACCCATCACATCCCTTCGGTCCACTTCTGACTTTAGCTGCAGATGTGACAGACAGTCTCTTGTGAGCTCAGACTTGCCTCAGACTTCAGCGTCGTACCTGAGACTCAGACTGTGGGGTTTTCTAGGTTTCTTTTTCCAATGCAGTCGAGGCTCCTTTGTCCCATGCACAAATGCAGCCCAGAAGTATGGAAGAGGTAACACTCCTGGGAGTAGCCCTCAATGGGTTTAGGAACTGGTGGATAAAGGCTTTGGCTTCCTGTCTCTCAGGGTTCAATTCTGTAGCTTTTCAGGAAGTCCCCATGGGATGGAGTCCCTGTCACTGATAGCATCAACCTTGATAATGAACACTTATACTGATTTTTCTTTCTTTCTTGCTCTCCCCAGGCCCTCATTCCTGCTTCCTGGTATCACATTCCAGAATAAACTATAGGCTCCCAAGTCTGATCTTAGCTTTGCTTTCAGGAAAACCAAACTCTGAAGGAGCCTGTATTCCAGTGAGTACTGTCCAAAGGAAATATTCATACAATATAAGCCACAGAGGCAATTCATAAATTTCTAGTCACCACACTAATTTTTGAAATTAATTAATTAATTATTTTAGAGACAGGGTCTTGCTCTGTTGCCCAGGCTCGAGTGCAGTGGCATGATCATAGCTCACTGCAACCTCAAACTCCTGGGCTCAAGTGATCATCCCGCTTCAGCCTCCCAAGTAGCTGGGACGTTAACTCTGTTAGGCTTGAGGTTTGCACATTTTACCTTCTTACTTGCTCCACTTTTCATGAGAGGTTCTAGTATTGAGAAGTTGCATGAAATCTGACGCTTAGATTCCCTGTGAGAGCCTGGCCTGGAAAGGAGGGGGCAGGAGAAACAGTTTCTTCCTGACCTTGAGAAACTTGTAAAATAGCTACCTAGAACCTGCAAACAGAGAAAAATTTAAAGCCACTGAAGGACTAACTGGGGTGGGCAGGAGTGATGCCACAGAGAGTCCCCTCCAGGCTGCAGAGCTGTGATCCAGGAGGCTGAAGATCTAGTTTGAAGTCCCAGTTTGAACACTTAATAGCTGTGTGGTCTTAGATTAGTCAATGAACCTCTCTGAGCTGCTGGTTTGCTGTAAGACCAAAGGAGACAATAGGCGTGGAAATAATTTATTAATATGAATGCCCAAATCAGTGCTAATTATTTTCAATGATTTTGTTTAAGTTTCTTCTTGATGACAAATAGCAAATTCAGTTTCTTTGGGGGCAAGCGACAGAAAGAGGATTCTGGCTTCCTTAAATTAAAAAGGGCTTCATTGGAAGGTACTTTGGTAAAACACACTCAAACCGTGTTTTTCTCTAAACTTTACACTACAATTATGTAAAACACAAGACTTCTGTGACCAAATTTGTTTTTTCCCCCACACAAGCAGCAGTGGACACCAGCTGGATGTCCTCTAACTCAATTCCGACACTGTCTACCTGGAGATAGCATCAGATCCCGAAGGGTGAGGGCTCAGGCCCCAAAACTGCGCCCCTTCAGATGCCAGTCACCAGTCCAGAGCTCTGGAACTTCTGACCAACAGGCTTCAAGGTGGGCTTCCCATGACTTCCTCTTTGGGTTTGATTAATTTGCTGGAGTGGCCACAGAACTCAGGGAAACACTTAGGTTTACTGGTTTATTATAAAGGATACAGATGAAAAGCTGAGTAGGGAGAGGTACCCATAGGTGCTTTCCTGCCCTCCCCAAGCAGCCACTCTCCAGAAACGTCCATGTGTTCAGCTATGGGGACGCTCTCTGAACCTTGTCCATTGGATTTTTATGGAGGCATGATTGACAATAGGGTAGAGATGTGATTGGAGAAAAAGCACATGATCTAAACCCAGCAAGGCCTGTCTGTTCAGATTCTTCCTGGCCTCTCTGTGCAGCATTCCTTCCTCCAGGGCAGGGGCAGAACCCTCTCTGGAATGAGGATCTTTTGATCCACAATCAGATTAGAGTCCTGCCCTGGGTAGGTGAAAAGAAGACAGGAGAAGTTCAGTAAGAGAGATTTTGTTTCCCAAGGCCTGCTCCTGGCGCCCAAAATGCCTCTACATGATATTGATAACATGGACTATGGGAGTTATGAGCCAGGACCCGTGAACAAAACCCAACATAGATGTTGTAACACCAGAGCAGGATATTGGGGAGCTCTCAGAAGTGGAGAAGTGCTGCAGAACTAGGGCTCTAAGAGGGTAGGGGCCATTCTGGCTCCAGGGATTTTGGCAACAAGAGCCAATGAAAAGGCTTATGGTGGGGAGTCCTCTCTGTCCCTATTCAAGGAAGAAGCACCCAATTGGCTTAGTTTGAGCTCAGCGCCCACCATCGGCAAAGGGGAAGGAAGGTCACCGTGACTGACAGTCCCACCATGAGTCGGGGAGGGGTGGATCCCCAAAGGGAAACTGGGGCATTGTTACCAGAAAGGGAGCAATAGATGCTGGGCAGGGAACATAAGAAATAGCGATTAAAATAATCAAAGCACTTCATTTCCTATGTCCCTGGCCCTGTGCAGGACTCTGTGGGGAGCTAAAGTAAAATAAATCTTGGTGCTGAGGGTTTTTGATGTTTATTGAAGATAGAACAGTGAAGGAGCTGGCTGGGTGTGTCTAAGCCTGGATAGTCTCTAATTGCACAATGTGCTGGGTCTGCCTATTTGCTTAGAGTTCTCTCTTGGCAATTAATATGACTAATTAGGCAAGACCCGCCACATGTGGTCCAGTGTTGGAACATGCTGTCAGCTCTCTCTGCCTCCCCACCTTGCAGCCCCCATTCCTTTAGAGAGTGAGATTCTCTGCAGAGCTGGGCTGGCTGTTGCTGGCTCTCATGTGCTTTCCTATCTCAGGAACCACCTGGTGTCAGAAGCCACTTCTGAGTCATCCCTCTGTCATCTCACCTTGGGACAATGGTGAATAATTGCTGCTTTAAAAAAATTTTTTTATTTCTCAGTGTATGTCCTGAGATGAAAGCAAAGAGGAAAGGACATGGGTACATTTCTGTTTCCTTTGGGTTTACAGATCCTTTGCCCAGATATTACTGGAAAAAATAACTCTGTAGTTGATTTTATGATTAGGAAATGCACAAAGTCTTATTGTAGAGAACTGGGGAAAAAAAAGGAACAACATAAAGAATAAATCAAGTCTTACTCTTTATCTCTTCATGATCCCACCATAGGGTATCATCATTTGGAGATCAACCTTACCATCTTATTTCAGTGCACACACAGATGCTCCTCAACTTATGATGGAACTGTCTCAATAAATCCATTGGAAGTTGGAAATATTGTAAGTCAAAAATGCACTTAAAATACCTAAACTATCAAACACCATAGCTCAGCCTAGCTTACCCTAAACGTGCTCAGCATACTTACGTTAGCCTACTGTTGGGCAAAATCATCTGGCAACACAGTACGCTATAGAACATTGGTTGTTTACCCCTGTGATCACGTGCCTCACTGGGAGTTTCGGTTCCCTGCTGCTGCCCAGCATCATGACAGAGTATCATATCACATATCACCAGCTGGGTAAAGAGTGAAATTCAAAATATGAAGAAGTATGGTTTTTAGTGAATGTGTCCAACTTTTGTACCATCATAAAGTTGAAAAATTGTAAATTGAACCATTGTAAGTTTGGGACCATTTGTATATCCTTAGACAAATATATGGCAATTTTTCTAACTCCTGGTATCTACAGAGTCAGTTGCTATTGGTGAAATCTCAACATTGCTTACTCAGTTTTTCAGAACAAAGGAAGACATTCATTGTCAATTTGCATGGCCAGAATGGGAAGTTGAAACTGAGGCCCAATTGCAAAATGGTTAAGAGCTTGACTTCTGTAGTAACAGTAGATCACATTTATAAAGTGTTTCCTCTGTGCCAAGTACTGTTCTAAGCACTTTTTGTATATAGTACTTGTTGTCTTAGTTCATTTTCTGTTGCTATGTACAGAATGCCACAGACAGCGTAATTTATAAAGAACAGAGATTTATTTGGCTCATGGTTCTGCAGGCGGGGAAGTCCAAGAGCATGGTGTGGGCATCTGGTGAGGAGCATCCAGTGGCTGAAAGGAGAAAGGTGGAAGTGAGCACACGAGCTGGTGGGAGGATGGGGGCTGAACTTCCTCCTTTTATCAGGAACACACTCCTACCATTAATGGCATTAATCCCTTCATGAGAGTGAATCCCTTATGACCTACTCACTTCTTAAAGGACCCATCTCCCCATACCATGACACTGGAAATTAAATTTCAACATGATTTTTGGAGGGGACATTTAAACCATAGCACTAGCTCACATATTCTTTACTTGTGTATACAAATATTTCTTAAGGCACTTCCTCCTTTTGAAATGAGCTTACTTCCATTTTTTCTCTGTCTCTTTTGCTAGCTCTTCCTTCTCCTCCCTTACCTGATCCTTAAATCTTGGTGTTCCTACATCTTTGTTCTACCTCACTTACCATGTCATCCACTCCCCATGCTTCAGTCACTACCTTTCTGCCTATAATGCCAAATAATAATAGTTATTGTAGCTAATTAGAAGTAATTTAGTATTGATTATATGACACACTTTATGGGTATTATCTCATTTAATCCTCACAACAATGTTATGAGTTTGGTATTATTATTATCCTCATCTTCCACACAAGGAAACTGAGGCATGACATGTTTAGGTACTTATCCCAATGCACACAGCTAGAAAGTGGGAGCTGGGATTTAAACCCAGGCAGTCTATGTGCAGGGCCTCTGTCCATAACCAGTAAGTTCTTCTTTTGCTCAAAATCTGTATCTACAAGCCCAGAGCTCTCTCTCGCCTGCAAGAGACTGTACTGACCACACTCTAGTACATACCAGGGAGCTCACCCCAGAGCTATTGCTCACAAAAGAATCTAATCTGTGCTCACTAAAGAAGACTCCTAAATGATATTTTTGTGAAGTTATTTTATGTTATAGGTTGAATTGTGTCTTCCTCAGAAGATACATTGAAGTACCAGTCCACAGTACTTCAGAATGGGATCTTATTTGGAAATAGGGTCATTGCAGGTGTAATTAGTAAAGATGAGATTATGCTGGAGTAGGGTGGGCCCCTAATCCAATATGACTTGTGTTCTTATAGGAAGAAAGTCATGTGAAGACACAGAGACATAAGGAGAAGGCCCTGTGAAGATGCAGGAAGACATTGGAGAGATGCATCTGTAAGCCAAGGAATGCCAACGATTGCTGGCCATCACTGGGAACTTCGGACTTGGAGAGAAGCATGGGACAATTTCTCCCTCAGAGCCTCTGGGAGGAACCAACTCTGCAAACACCTTGATCTTAAACTTGTGGCCTTTAGGACTGTAAGGGAACACATTTTTGTTATTTTAAGCCACCTAGTTTGTGGTACAGACATACCTTGAAGATATTGTTGGTTCAGTTCCAGATCACTGCTTCCCCTTTGCCCTCTGAAGATTCACTGAAAAATCAACTCACAAAAGGCAGATTAATTAGAGGAAAGGCATACAAATTTATTTAACATGTACACAGAGCCTTCAGAATGAAGACCGAAAGATACAGGGGAATTTATCCATTTCTATACTGAAGTTCAACAAAGTATAGACAGCCACGTAGAAATCTGATTGGACAAAAAAAGTATGATCTAATGCTGATAGACTGAGTGGGGAAACCCAACAAGCACTGTCTGTCTAGATTCTTCCTGGCTCTCTGAGCATGCATTCCTCCAGAGAGCAGGGGCCTGTCTAGAATGAGGGTCTTATGACCTTCAGTCAAACAAGGCAGGTCAGATAATTTCTTTATGGCCAGATTTTATACAGAAAGGCAGGGGAGAAAGAATTATATTTTTAGGTTTTATGGCTGGCTTTGGGGAAAAGGGGTTCTGGTTTCTATGACCTGCCTTGTGGATGAGGGATTCTAGTTTCTTTGGCTAGCCTTGGGAGAGAATAGGACTGAGAGACAGGAGGGCAGGAGAAGGTCAGAGAAAAACTTGCTTCTGAGGCTGTTTCTAAGGCTTTCATTTTGGAGTATTATTTTCTGAGTCGCAGCAGCAATAAAGTGAGTCACACAAATTCTTTGGTTTCCCAGTGCATATAAAAGTTATGTTTAGCTGGGCATGGTGGCATACACATGCAGTCCCAGCTACTCAGGAGGCTGAGGCAGGAGAGTTGCTTGAGCCTGGGAGTTCAAGACCAGCCTAAGCAACATGAGTCTAAATAAATAAATAAATAAAATAAAAAATTATGTTTATACTATAGTGTAGGTATGTTAAGTGTGCAACGGCATTGTGTCTAAAAATGTACATATCTTAATTAAAAGATACTTCATTGCTAAAAAGTGCTGTGAGCATTCAGTGAATTGCAATGTAATCTTTTTGCTGGAGGAGGGTCTTGTCTCAATATTGATGGCTGCTGACTGATCAGGGTGGTGGTTGCTGAAGGTTGGGGTGGCTGTGGCAATTTCTTATGATAAGACAACATTGATGTTTACCACATCAATTAACTCTTCTTGTCATGAAAGATTTCTCTGTAGCATGTGATGCTATTTGATAGCATTTTACCCTCAGTAGAACTTCTTTCAAAATTGAAGTCAGTTCTCTGAAACTCTGCCACCACGTTATCGACTAAGTTGATGTGGTATCCTAAATCCATTATTGTAATTTCAACAATGCTCACAGCATCTTCACCAGTAGATTCTATCTCAAGAAATCACTTTCTTTGCTTATTAATAAAGAGAAACTCTTTATCCTCTCAAAGTTTTATCATGAGATTGCAGAAATTCTGTCACATCTTCAGGCTCCACTTCTAACTCTAGTTCTCTTGCTATTTCTACCATATCTGCATTTACTTCCTCCACTAAAGTCTTGAACTCCTCAAAGTCATCCATGAGGGTGCTAATCAACTTCTTCTAAACTCCTGTTAATACTGATATTTTGACCTCTTCCCATGAATCACAAATGTTCTTAATGGCATCTAGAATGGTGAATCTTTTCTGGAAAGTTTTCAATTTACTTTGCGCAGATCCATCAGCAGAATCACTATCTATTGCAGCAATAGCCTTAGGAAATGTATTTCTTAAATAATAGTGGTTTATTTATTTATTTATTTTTTTGAGACAGAGTCTCACTCTGTCACCCAGACTAGAGTGCTGTGGTGTCAGCCTAGCTCACAGCAACCTCAAACTCCTGGGCTCAAGCAATCCTCCTGCCTCAGCCTCCCGGGTAGCTGGGACTACAGGCATGCGCCACCATGCCTGGCTAATTTTTTCTATATATTTTTAGTTGACCAATTAATTTCTTTCTATTTTTAGTAGAGACGGGGTCTCGCTCTTGCTCAGGCTGGTTTCGAACTCCTGACCTTGAGCGATCTGCCCATCTCAGCCTCCCAGAGTGCTAGGATTACAGGCGTGAGCCACCGCGCCCGGCCTAATAATAGTTTAAAGTTGAAATTACCCTTTGATCCATGGACTACAGAATGATATTATGTTCACAGACATGAAACCAACATTAATCTCCTTGTATATCTCCATCGGAGATCTTGGGTGACCAGGTGTGTTATCAATGAGCAGTAAATATTTTGAAAAAAATCTTTTTTTTCTGAGCAGTAGTTCTCAACAGTGGGCTTAAAATACTTAGTAAACCATCCTTTAAACAAATATGCTCTCATCCAAGCTTTGTTTTTCCATTTATAGAGCACAGGCAGAGTCAAGTTAGCATAATTCTTAAGAGCCTTAAGGTTTTTGGAATGGTAAATGAACATTGGCTTCAACTTAGTCATTATGCATTAGCCCATAATGAGAGAGTCAGCCTGTCCTTTGAGGCTTTGAAACCAGGCATTGACTTCTCCTTTCTAGCTATGAAAGTCCTAGATGGCAACTTCTTCCAAGAGAAGGCTGTTTTCTCTACAATGAAAATCTGTTGTTTAGTGTAGCCACCTTTATCAATTATTTTAGCTAGATCTTCTGGATAACTTGCTGCAGTTTCTGCACCAGCGTTTGCTGGTTCACCTTGCACTTTTATGTTATAGAGATGGCTTCTTTCCTTAAACCTCATGAACCAACCTCTGCTAGCTTCCAACTTTTCTTTTGCAGCTTCCTCACCTCTCTCAGCTTTCATAGAATTGAAGAGAGTTGGATTAGGAGTTGGCTTAAGAGAATGTTGTGGCTGGTTTGATCTATCTTCTATCCATCCAGACCGCTCAAACCTTCTCCATATCAGCAATAAGGCTGTTTTGCTTCCTTACCATTTGTATGTTCACTGGAGTAGCACTTTTAATTTCCTTCAAGAACTCTTACTTTGCATTCACTACTTGGCTAACTGGTACAGGAGGCCTGGCTTTTGGCTTATCTTGACTTTTGACATGTCTTTCTCACTAAGCTTAATCATTTCTAGCTTTTGATTTAAAATGAGAGATGCGAGACTCTCCCTTTCACTTGAACACTTAGAGGCCATTATGGGGTTATTAATTGGCTCAGTTTCAATAGTGTTGTGTCCAGGGAATAGGGAGGTCTAAGAAGAGGGAGAGAGAGGATGAACAGCCATTCAGTGGAGCAGTGAGAACACACACAACATTTATTGATCAAGTTCACCATCTTATATGAGCACTCTTCTTATTGCCCCCAAACAATTACAATAGTAACATCAAAGATCACCGATCACAGATCACCATAACAGGTATAATAATAATGAAAAAATTTGAAATATGACAAGAATGATGTGACACAGAGACACGAAGTGAGCACATGCTGTTGAACAATGGTACCTAGAGACTTGCTTGATGCAGGGTTGCCATAAACCCTCAATTTGTAAAAATGCAATATCTGTGAAGTGCAATAAAGCCAAGTGCAATAAGACAAAGTATGCTTAAACTTTGTTATGGCAGCCCTGGGAAATTAATACATGGTATGTTGCTCATTATAAGCGATTTCTTTGGGCATATAGTAGACAGTATAGATTTACTTGGAATCTAGCAAGGCAAAAGTGTTGTTTATCCAAAGGGAAGTTGGAGGGGGTACCAAGTTAGGTAAATGTAATGTGTCTAGTACATTAGAGAACAAGTTCATTCATTTTTTTCATTAATTCAGTATATTTTCTTGAATGTCTGCTATGTTCCAGGGTCTATACTAGAGAAGGGAATACTACATGTAATTTTTCTACCTTATTTTTCTTGTCCAGACTTCTCTGTAGACTAATCCTTATCATAGAGTGAGCATAGTGCCTGGTTAAAATATGTACTTAATGCAACAGGTGGTAGGGCGCAGGCTCTGGAGGCTGACTGCCTGGGTTCACCTCCTGGCTTCTCACCTACTAGCTGTGAGACCTCAAGCAAATTACTTTACCTCATTGTGCCTCAATCTCCTCATCTGTGAAATGGGGATAACAATAGCACTGAACTTTATAGGGTTTTTGTCATACCAAAAGAATTGATTTTTATCCTAGAATGTTGACTATGGGTTAATTCCTTCTGAGCAATTATAGACCTGTCATGATGCCATCAGAGCACACATAGTGTTATGGAGTGAGTTGTGTTTCCCCAAATTCCTGTGTTGAAGCCCTAACCCCCAATGTGAACTGTATTTGGAAATAGGATTTTAAGGAGTTAGTTACGGTAAAATGAGGTCATAAGGGTGGGGCCCTAATCCAGTAGGGCTGGTGCCCATATAAGAAGAGGAAGATACACCAGAGCTCTCTCTCTACCATGTGAGGACACAGCAAGAAGACGGTTATTTGCAAGCCAAGAAGAGAGCCCTCACCAGGAACCAAACTCTGCAAGAACCTTGATGTTGGACTTTGCAGCCTTTAGACCTGTGAGATAATATGTTTATGTAGTTTAAGCCACTCAATCTATGGTGTTTTGTTTTGGCAGCCTGAGCAGATTCATACACATAGGTTTGTCCAGGTAGCTTATTTATGGTTGGAGTGTGTTCTGAATGGGTGGGCATTTGATTGGTTGGCTTCCATGCTCTTCAAGTTATAAAACATTTTGCATATTACCCTGCATGTATTACAATTATCTGTTAATTTGTCTTCACTCACTCCACCCTTGAGACAATGCTCTGTTGTTTGAGGGCAGGGACTATGTGTTATTCATCTACATTTCCCAAGGCCCCAATAAATGTTTATTGAATGACAGAATCCATCTTGTTCTTCCTCCAGAAACAGAAAAATAATTCTCTTTAAGGACATAAAAGCCTGGGAACTTGTATTTGCTTTAACATCCTTGCGCTTGTCCTCGTATTGGTTTTCTTGGTATGATTCTTGTGTAAGGCTAACTCTAAGTAAGAGGTTCTGTCTCACATTAAGTGATGGAAAACCACAGGATCTGGGTGAAGGACATTCAATGTTAATCAGGTGAGCATAAGCAAGCATGCATAAAGAAAAATTTAATTATCAAAGAAAGCCTTATTTCTCTAGAGAGGTGGAGTAGAATAATAGAATAATAATAATAATAGAGAGTAGAATAACAGAAGATCTGACTCTAGAGTAAGATTTAGATTTAGTACCAGCTCTACCACCTACAAATGTGATCTTGAGCAAGTCACTTGGGCTGATTAAGAATTAGTTTCCACATCTGTAAATGGGTACAATTATAAGAGGTTATAAGGAATTCTGGAGTGTTCTTAGTTGGCATTTTGCCTGGGGGCCAGGAATATCAGAATTCTGCTTTGGTTTAGCCATGTCTTCTTCCCAGGAGACTCCCAAGGAAGATACCTACATCAGGGACAAGAGAAAAGAAAGCAAGCACCCTTTTATTTTAGCCAGCTTGAGGCCCAAACTATGTGAACTTGATTCAGGCTAATAAAGCACACATTTTCCCCCAAGGTAATTAGGCCTAAACAGCTTCAAATCCAAAACTAATACAATACACTCATCAGAGCTAGGCAGAATATACCTGGAGAGGGATGGATCCATAGGGAGACTGTGCTTACCTCCATGCCCAAGAATGAGCTAGCAGAGCCTGGGGTCCAGCTGGCTGTCACGTGGACGGAGAGACGACAGAAAGCAAAAGAGCAAGATGCCAGGGCTGTTTCTAAGATGGCTCCTTAAAGACAGAGGAAGAAAGGCTTCCAGAGCAACCTGCTGGGCCTCTCCCTCAGGTCTCCTTATACCCCTATAGCATGGGAGAGAGGTGACCACAAAGGGTGACCACACTTATGTGCATACACTTAAAAAGTAGTCTTCACTTTTTTAAGCAGTTTTAGGTTTACAGACAAATTGAACAAAAAGTACAAGAGCTCTCATATACCCCACCTCCCCTCTCCTGGAATTTCACCTATTATTAACATCTTGCATTAGTGTGGTATATTTGCTTTTTCACCAAACTGATGCTTTTAAAAAAAGTGTGACACATTTGTTACAATTGATGAGCCAATACTGATATATTATTATTAACTAAAGCCCATAGTTTACATTAGGGTTCACTCTTGGTGTGCATTCTACAGGTTTTGCCAACTGTGTTAATGACATATATCCACCTCTGCCCCCAAATAGGTGCTCTACCTATTCATCCCACCCTCCCCTAAACCCCTAACAACCATTGATCTTTGTGCATACACTTTTAATGCACAGCATCCTGCCAACTCCAGAAGCACCATTCTGAGAGTCTGAAATTCACCATTCCCTTCTAACTCTGCCCCCCAGATAGGAGTAAACAATGAAATCAGTAGAGCTTGTCTCTCTCTTGGAGGTGCACATTGCTTTGCTCCCCACCCCCCAGAGGACTACAGCAAGAAGAATAATGTCCACCCCACAGTTTGTTATAAGGATTAAATACATGAAAAATCCAGCTCCACAGATGTTAACTATCATCGGAGTCTTTAATTTTGGTTTTGGGTAATTCCATCAGAAGTAAGTTAGTATTTATTTTAATATGCAAATGCATTTGCTAAGCAAATCCGGAGACTGCAGAGGAATGTTTAACTTAGAGAATGAGCCTTTCAAAGACAATTAGCAGCTGCCATTTGTGAATTAATGTGCCACCCAACTGGGCTAGTCCCCAAGGCCTCCTCTCACCTCCCACTGTCCTCTCTCCACTCTCAGCAGCACTCATTTATCTTCATGGCATCTCTCATTTCTTATTGGATAAATTCCAAGTCTGTCTGCAGCACTATTCTGTCACCTGAGTCATGGTCAGTATCTCCAACTGTCTCCCAGACTGTTCTACTCAGATGTCCTGCCTTCATGTCAATTTCAGAAGGGTCAAACCTAGCTCCAAGGATGTGGAGAAATTGGATCCCTTGTGCACTGTTGGTGGGAATGTAAAATGGTACAGCTGCTATGGAAAACAGTTTGGTGCTTCCTCAAAAATTCAAAAATAGAATTACCATATGATCCAGAAATTCCAATTCAGGGTATATATCTAAAAGAATTGAAATCAGGAACTCAGACAGATATTTGTACATCTATGCTCATAGCAGCATTGTTCACAATAGCCAAAAGGTAGAAACAACCCAAATGCCCATCTGTGGATGAATGGATGAATGGATAAACAAACTGTGGTATATACATACAGTGGAATATTGTTCAACCTTAGAAAGGAAGGGAATTTTGACATAGGCTACAACACTGGTGAAACTTGAAGGCATCATTCTAAGTGAAGTAAGTCAGACACAAAAGAGCTTATATCGTATGATTGTACTTATATGAGGGACCTAAAGTAGTCCAAATCATAGAGACAGAAAGTAGAATGGTGGTTGCCAGGACTGGAGGCAGGGAGCAGTTGTTTAATGGGTACAGAGCTTCAATTTTGCAAGATGAAAAAGTTCTGGAGGTTGGTTGCCTAACAATATGAATAGACTTAATGTCACTGAACTATACACTTAAAAATGGTTAAGATGGTAGATTTTATGTTGTGTATGTGGTTTTTTTTTTTTTGCATTATGCGTAGTTTACTACAATGAAAAAAAAATCTACCTCCTCATCTCAGCTCTAAAGGCTCATGACAGCCTGGTGAGGAGGGTGGAATGTAGTGGTCAACAACATGGGACCTGGTGTTCCGCTGCTGAATTGGAGTCCCAGTCCCATGGGTTCTTGCTTGGGTGAGTTCCTTACTTTCTCTATGTCTCAGTTTCCTTGTCTGTAAAGTATTAGTACCTATTTCACAAGGTTATCATGGGGATTAAATGAGTTAGTACACATATAGAGCTTAGAAGAATATTTGACATGTAGTATGTGCTTACTAAATGCCAGCTTTTATTATATACGTGGCCCCTCCCCTCCTGGAAGCATCTTCCCTTTCTTCTTCACCTATCTGAATCTTTCACATCTTGCCAGGCTTGGATCGAATTTCACCTCCTTCTTAAAACCTTTTCCCACCATAACAGCCTGTGGGAATCGTCTTCTTTTCCAGTCATGGTATTTATAGACTGTAGCACTCATTTATATATTATTGTTTTGTATTGTGTACTATTAGTAGCTATATTACATTTATATAATATAATCAGAGTGCTTTTGAAAGCCACTGGAAAGAGGAGTGAAATGGTTAAATAGTGAAATCTATGAGGAGTTGGAGCTAGAGAATAGGATCCTTGGTGTTTCACATGGGGTGTGCTGGGTTCCTGAGTTGATATATGGTCAAATAAATGGCGGTGGTGTGTGTGTCTTGTCAGACAGTGCTCCTATTAAGTTTGCTGAAAGTGCTTTGCTTCCTACCAATTTGCTCTCTCTCTGCAATATTTTCAACATTTTGCCAAAGACAGATTTTTCTAATTTGCCACCTGCCATTCAACTCACCTCCCTGGTCCAACAGTGCGGGAGGAGAATCTGGTGAATGTTTTGGTGTTTCTGACCTTGGCTCCATTCCTTCTTCCTGTGCAGTGCACTCGTAATATTTGGAATACCTGTCAGATGGTGGCAGCTCCATTGCCATTATTATTTAGTCTAAAACATCTTTCCTTGATGGTTTTGTTTGTTTGTCTGAAAACGTTTATTTGAGGAGTATTACAATCTGCATTCATTAGCCATTTATTATGCATCAAGCCTTGTGCTAAGTGCTTTCAGCATTATCTCAATTAATTTTCACAACAACCTCCCCAAACAGATATCATTATGCTTCTTTGAGGTAGCTGGCATTTAGAGGAATTAAGTCTACCCAAGGTCACTCTGCCTGGCCTCTCTGTTGAATCTGGCTTTTCTCTCTTTGTCTTGCTGCCAGAGGATTGACCAGAGATTTCTTATCCCCATGTGGTAAATCACCGAGCTTTGACGTTGAACCTGGATGTAGGGCTGGGCAATGATTCACTTGCGGGAGAAAAAAATGATCAGAAACCACAGTGGACCAGTCTCTACCCCCTCTTATCCCACTAAGTCCGAACTGCCAGAGAATGCATGGGGCTTCTCTGGGTTTGGCTCACTTTAAATTCACTTAAAATTGGTTGGAGTCGTCCAGCCAATCAGAGCTGCTGGTTCAGTCTTCAACCCATGACCCAGATCCCTGCAGCTGAGACTAAGCTGGACTAAAAGAATGAAGCCCCTTGCCTCCAGAGGACAACAGCATCTGCAGTGGGCCCCCCTTTGCCTTCCCTGGCTGCCTCCTGCCCTCCTCTTGCCATGTTTCCCCCCTCCTGAATAGGAATGAGGAGCTTATAATTTTCTGCAAGCCATGCTAATTGCCTTCTACTTTTTCTTTTCTTTTGGCTTCTTAAATCAAATCCAACTTGTCATCCAGGTGCTGGGCTCAGGCAGAGCCTGTTTCAAAAAGAGAGAAGAAAAGACGGTGGCATTCCACACAGCTAATTGCTTTTGGGTGGGCTGGCCGGCTCATTTGTACTCTCTGCACAGTCCTGACGTGGGCTCTGTTTGGAAGCTGGTGGCAGCAGGAACTGGCTCCCTGAGGGGATAAGATGGGAATGTTGGAGGAAAGAGAAAAGTGAAAAACTAATAAGATGCCTGAATGTGATCTCACCTAATCTTTTTTTGCAGATAAAAGGAGGTTGCTCAAGTCCCCCAGCTAGAAAGGGGCGGTGACACATCTAACTTGGTTCTACCTGTCTTCAAAACCCTAGCATGAACTTTAGCCCTGTGCTATACCCCGTGCGAAAAGGATTCCATGGTCAAATACTTTTGGAAACCATGGAGTTTTATCTCACTTTGCTGGGGATTCACTAGGAAATTAAAGATCCTGAGAAACCCTGCAGTAAGGAAACCTATTTGACTTGTTTAATCTAGCAATTCTCAGACTGTACAATCCACTCTGCTTTTTTTTGAAATAGATATATGTTTATATATACACCTCTGGCTCTGTCTCTATCTCTGTCTCTGTCTCTCTCTTCCCACCCTTGAAACTATGAGTTCATACTTCCAATTCCAATTCAACACCAGTAGGTTAATTCTAACCCTTTCCGTATTTGAAATTCTTTTCTCTGACAGTGTGCAAACTGAGTCTCGTTGTTTAATCCTACAATACACATTATATCATTGTGGAATTGCTAATCCATATCACTATGAAAAACAAACTCATGACTTGAAGTTCAGTACTTGTTTACAGTTCTTTTTGTCTTTAACCTGACGGTATTTAGTCAAAAGATGGTGTTCAAGATTTACGTGGGTTCTTTTTATTGCCCCTCTTAAGTTCAGTTATGTTATTCATTTGAAATCCAGCTAGGTTCATTTATTTCTATTTGTATTCTATTTTGCTTTTCCTCCCCTATCCATGCTGATTTTTTTCCTTGAGTGTGTAAAACATAATATGGTTCTAAAAGTCAAAACTATACAAAAAGGTATATCCAGACAAATGTCACTCACCCATCTCCTTTGCTCTGCTCCCATCCACTCATCCTTCCCATCTCATTCCCACCCACCCCTGTACCTAACTGGTTTCATGAGTTGGTGATTCTTTTTACTAATCCATTAGGGAAATTTGCTCACATGATTACGAAGCCTGAGGAGTCCCACAATAGCCATCTGTAAGCTGGAGAACTAGGAAAGCCAATGGTGTAACACTCAGTTCAAGGCCAAAGGCCTGAGAAACCGAGAGCTGTTGGTGCAAGCCCTGGAGTCAGAAGGCCAGAGAACCTGGACTTCAGATGTCCAAGGGCAGGAGAAGAGAGAGAGAGAGAGAATTCACTTCTCCTTTGCCTTTTTGTTCTATCCAGGCCCTCAGCTGATTGGATGGTTTCACCTACACTGGGTGAGGGTGGATCTTTCTTACTCAGTCCACTGATTCAAATACCAGTCTCTTTCAGAAACACCTTCACAGACATACCCAGAAATAATGTTTTACCAGCTATCCGGGTATCCCTCTATCCAGTCAAGTTGACCCCTAAAATTAACTATCAAACTTTCTTACATGAAAGGTGGCATACTATAGATAAACTTTTGTACTTTGCTTTTATCACTTAGCTATATTCCTTGGAAATCACTCCACTTTTACCTTTTCACAGCTGTATAGCACTCCATTGTGTGCACGTACTATAGTTTCAACCAATCTTTCTACATATGTGCTTTTAGGGTGTTTCTAGCATTTAGCAATTGTAGCCGATGCTACAATGAATAACCTTGTGCATATGTATTTTCACAGTGTTGGAGGTGTATCTTCAGGGTAGATTCCTAGACCTGGGATAGGTGGGTTAAAGGGTAAATGCATGTCTACTTTTGTCAGATATTGCCCAAATCCCCTCCAATGGTGCTGTGTCTGTTTGCATTCTCATCATTCTCGTTAGAGTGTGTGTTTCCTCATAGCCTTGCCAAAAGCAGGTGTTGTCATTCTTTTTAACTTTGTCAATTCAATAGGTAGGACATGGTATCTCATTGTGGTTTCAATTTGCAGTTTTCTAATCATGAGCGAGGTTAAACAAATTCTTTATATGTTTTTGTGAATTTTCTATTCAAGTTTAGCCATTTTTCTACTAGGCTTTTGGTCTTGCCCTACCCCCACTTTTAAGACTATACTATTTTAAGGAAATTAGCTCTTTGTGATAAAAGTTGAAAATATTTTGTCCCATTTTTCAGTTGCATTTTGACTTTGTTCATGGTGTTTTTGTCATATAAAAAATTTTCTGTGGTCAAATTGATTAATCTTTTCTTTTATTACATCTGAATTTTGAGTCATAATTAGAAAACCTTTACTTATTCCCAGGTAGAAAGGAAGTTGCCCATCTTTTCTTCTAGTAGTTGTGTGGTTTCATTGTTTTTTTAAATTTTATTTTATACTTAGATCTCTGAGTGATTTGGAGTTTATTTTTATGTATGGTGTGAGGTATGGATTTAATTTCTTTCAAATGACTACCCAGTTCCATTTGTTAAAAAGTCAATTTTTGCATCTGAGAATGTTTTCTAAACATGCTTACAGAACAATCATTTTGGCTAGATAAGAAGCCTGGCCAAAGTTTCTGGCTAGAATCTACTGCCCAGATTTATTTTCGTCCTGGTTGAAGTGACTCTGACTGCTGACTGGCCAGCTAAGCACCTGGCAGTCAGGCCAGGCTGGCTTGACGATGACAGGTCTGCAGCAGGGCAAGGGCCCGAGGCCAATTTCCGCTTCTGAACTCTGCCCTCTGGCCTTGTGGACTGGATCCCAGGGTGGCTTTCCAATCCCTTGCCTCTGGCTATTTCCACATGTTGAAACTTCATCAGCTGCTCTTGTTCTAAATCCAGATAACCCAGTGAAGTGGAGGAGAGAAGACAGGATCAAGAAAGAGAAGATTTCTTCTCTCAGCTTGCTCTCGGAGTTCCTCTCACCCATCTGGATTGATGTTAGACTGGAGAAACTGTTCATTACTTTATGCAGTGAGCGCTTATTTAATACCTACTGTATGCTAGTTCCTGGGCTAGCCCCGGACAAGGAACAGTCATGGGGCACATGGGGAGGGCTCAGGTGGTAATAGATAATAAAGCTGATATGTGAGTAGATAATAACAGCTCTTATATAGAGGCATCGAATACTGTGAGAAGCATAGGAAAAGAGAAATCTGTGATTTGAGAATTTGCAAAATGAGAATGGAGGCCAGAGAAAAGTTTTCAAGATAGCCTTTTTAATAATAATAAATGTGGGTACTGTTCCATGCTTAGAGAGCCCTTTCACCTCTAGTGTCTCATTTGATCTTCAGAGCACCCACATCTGGAAGGTATTAATGTTATCCCCATTTTGCGGATGAAGAAGCGAAGCCTGGGGAAATTAGCATGTAAGGGACATTACTGGTATGTGAGTCCAGAGCTTCTGATTCCAGTGTCTGTTCTCAACTCTGCCACAGGCAGAGAGGGTGTATTTTGTTGCTTATTTTTCCCAAGAGGGGAAAGAAGTTGGCATGCATAGTTCTCTATCTACTTCTGAGTAGGTATAAACCCACGAGAAATTTTTTTCCTGTTCCTTCCCTCACAACGCCCTTGTCTCCACCTCTCTCATTCTTCTCAGATTTCTCCTTCAAAAGTGGGAATAATAATAGTAATAAAATCTCTGTCAGAGGGCTAATGGAGGACTAAGGGAGAAAAATGTATGCGACATAGGTTGGAAATTATAAAATACAACCCCGATATGATTATTGTAATTTTCTCTGTAGGCATACACTCACAAAAAACAGACAACAATGGCCAATAATAGCTCCTGGGCCTTGATTGGTGGCTGTGGGCCGGCTGCTGTGTCAGGCACTCTATATACAATATAAACTTTAGTCCTTGTGACAAGCCAGCAAGGGAGGAAACCTCATCCTTGTTTGATATGTGAAGAAACTCAGAAAGGGGAAATCACACAACCAGGATTTGAATCTAGCATGCTGTCCAAAACTGCTCTCCAGAAATCTGGGTTGGGTGAGGAACAGACAGAAATGCTTTCTGGCTCCTTCCACCCCATGCTCCCTGCCCGCCATGAACTTCACTTCCTGGCTACTAACCTTTCCCTGACTGTGCCTGCCTGTTCCACACAGCCAGCTCTGCCTTTGCCCCTCTGCTGCCAGCAGGAACCAAAAAAATGAGGTTCAGATGAGAGAATTTGGTTCCTGCTAGGGCCGGGGAGATGCTCAAAGGCTGCCCAGCTAACTGCTCTCTCCCAAACCACAGAGGGAATGCCATCAGCTCTGAGGACCGAGCCTAGGAGGGAAGAGGACAAAAGAGGCATCAGCAGCAGCCTCTTGGATGAGCGACCAGGCATGTCTGGGGGCTGGATTGTCTCAGCCTTACTGACCCCAGTGTTTCTGCTGCCACCTTGTGCCACACTGTGACTGTCTTTGGCTTCATCTGAAAGCCTAGAGGCATCTTCAGGGATATTTGGAAAATTCGGTTGCTCTTCAGTTGTTTTTGTATTTTCTTGGAAAACGTAGGATGCCTGGTTCTCAGGGGCAAGTGGGCTACTTCCAGGGTGGTTGGCCAGGGCTCTCCATCAAGTGAGACAGGACAGGTCGGGAAGAGCACAACTGGTCCAGCTCAGCACAAGGCAGGGTCTGCTGATGGCTTATGTGGCTGTGGGAAGGTGTGGTGCAAAGAGTTGGGCGGGATCGTCTCTCGAGGCTTTCCCAAGGCAAGAATTCTCACATGCTCTTGATCCTTCCCTGTTCTCTCTCCACACGTCCTTGTGAGGTTCTTCTAAGGTATAAATAAATCAAAGTACCCATGATCAAGCCCCTAAGGTGGTGTGAGGAGAAGATTGGCTAGAGGAGCTTTTCTTCCACTTTGCAACTTGGCAGACTCCCATTTACAGAATCTTGCCCATGCTGGTTCAGCTGGTATGCTTGTTGGTTCTGTGGGGATGGGGTAGGGGATCAGAGAATGAGGGACTGGAGGAGAGAGAGCTCAAATCCACTGCCTGGGCATCGGAAGAACCTGGAATCCTTACCGTCTCATCTAGAAGAGAATCTGTGAAGAGCAAGGGCAGGAAATAGGGGGAGATCTGTGCATCGTACTTCCAACTGGCTGGGAAAAGGCATTGCTTGATCCCTCAGGAAGAAAGATCATGTGAGTCCAGCTGGCAGAAACGATCCATCTCAATATTTATCTTTCTCGTCTGTACCCATCTAAAGAGAGTCAATGCATTTTAAAACATATTAGTGACAGGAAGATTTACTTTTGTTGCTTACAGCCTCTAGCTTTGCCTAAAGATGCTTTTTGGCTCTCTTTGGTCAGAAGACTCTTTCCCCCAAATAACATCTTATCCAGAAGTTCAGTGTATTTGTGATTCATTGTTGTGTAACAAATTACCCCAAAACTTAGCACTGAGTACCAAAAATGACACTCATTTCACAGTTTCTGTGAGTCAGGAATCTACTTTTCTCATGAAGCTGCAGGCGAGTTGTTGACTGGGGCTACAGTCAGCTCAAGGTTTATTCAAACCCTTGACTTTATCGTTAGACCACGTTTTTATGGCATTTCCTGAGTTTACTCTTTGCTTTGAAGCCATTTCTACACTTTAACGTCATTTGTCATCTAAAGAGGATGAGAAATTTCAAAACCATCAAATCCTAGCTCCTTTTTGTTTATATTTCTTTCCTCAGTGTATCTCTCTCGTCTCCCACTTGACTATAGGAAGCAAGAATAAACTTGGTGGCATCTTAAAAGCTTGGCTTGGAAATATTTTTAGATTACCCGGCTCATTAGGCATATATTTGCAGGTGAGAGTGCTGCCAAGCTTTTTGCTACTTCATAACAGGTATCCCCTTTCTTCCATTTGTTAATAAGATTTTCTTAATTTCCTGCAGGCCCTCACCTTAGCATACTCAAAGTCCAAAATTCTATGAACAGTTGTGTTCAAGGTGCTTTAAATTTTCATTAACATCTGCTCAATGTTCATTACTTAGTTCTAAGGCCATCCTTACAGTCCATTTTTTGATATCTAAGCACCCTACTCTTAGTACCAAAATCTGTATTAGTTATCTATTTTTGCATAATTTAAAACAATAAACATTATTTCATAGTTTCTGCAAAGTCAGGAATTCAGAGTGACCTAGCTGGATGTTTCTGGCTCAGGGTCTTGGATGAGTTTGCAGTCTCATCTTAAGATTCAAATGGGACTGGAGGATCAACTCGCAAGTTCATTCCTGTGATGGTTGGCAGGCTTCATTCCCTTGCACGGTGTTGGACTGAGGGCCTTAGTTCTTCACTGCAGCATTTAGGCCTCTTTACAGGGCTGTTCACAACACAGCAGCTTGCTTATTCCAGCACAAGTGACCTGAGAGAGAGTGAGAGGGCCCCTAAGATGGAAGCCACTGTCTTTATAACCTAATCTTGAAAGAGGCATTCTATCACTTCTGTTGTGTTCAGGTAGTTAGAATTGAGTCACTAAATTCAGCCCACACTCAAGAAGGAAATTACAGAAGCACCCAAATAGCAGGAGGCAGGGCTTATTGGGGGCCATCTCAGAGGTCATCTACACACTCAAATTAAAACATTTGTAGGCACGAATATTTACTGAGCAACCACTTTATGCAAGACATTATTCTAGGCGCTTGGGATGCATTAATGACAAAACTGGCAAAGATGCCTATTCTCAAGGAGACTTTAAAGGGGATGGTTCATGCAAAGTTTTTTATTTTATTTTATT
>VBSM01001124.1:68091754-68104348 GCA_008086735.1 Cheirogaleus medius
CGGGGGAGGGGAGAGTGCAGCAATATGGCGCCTGCCGCGCGGTCGGGTCTGTCCATGCAAAGTTTTGGAGGTATATGAGAGCACAGTGCCTTTGAGGAACTGTGAGAAGTTCAGAAGGATGAGAACCTAGTTGGGACTTGGATGTGAGGTTTAGGAGGTAATCAGGATCCAGATCACAAATGGTCTTTCTTGCTATGTTGAGCATTTGGATTAATACCAAAATCAGTTTCAGGGTTTTTTGTTTGGTTCTTTTTTATGATGTCTATCTATTTGTTAAATTTCTTATTCAGATCATCAATTTTTTTCTTGATTTCTTTGTATTATTTATCTGCATGCTCTTGTATCTCACTGAGTTTCTTATTTTGAATTCTTTTTTGGGCATTTTATAGTTTTTCTTTTCTTTAGGATCTGTTACTGGAGAATTATTATATTCTTTTGCAGTTGTCATGTTTTCTTGCTTTTTCATGTTTCTTGTGTCCTTACATTGATGGCTATGCATCTGGTGTAATAGTTGCTTCTTATGATTTTATAAATTGGCTTTCTTAGGGAAAGACTTTTTCCTACAGATGTATCTATAATATTGGTTGGGTAGGGCACTTTGGCTTTGGTTTTGGGTGGACACAGTGTTGTAATCTCTCTATAATTTCTTCACCTGTAATCAGCATCAGTGCTATCTGTGAGTACTTCAGTGGCTTAGGCTGTGGTTGTTATTACAGGCTATGCTGAGGCTTTGCTGGGGCTGGGGGCACAAGGCAATCCATTCCTTGGGCATCAGTGGTTGTGACCATGGGCTGGGCATGCCGGTCCTCAGGTTCCTGTGTGGCATATGTGGGTGCCAGCAATGGTGAGTCTGGGTAGGCTAGTACTCAGGCTTGAGGAAGCATGCTCAGGTGCTGGCAGTGGTGGTGGTGGTGGGCAGGGAGGGCCTATCCTTGGACCCTGGAGGGCCCTGTCCTTGGGCCCCCAGTGGTGTGTGCTGGCAGCAGTGGGTGGGGTGGATCAATCCCCAGGGCCCCAGACAGTGTGCTTGTGTGCCAGTGGCAGTGGTGGTATGGGCCTGTCTTTAGGCCCCGGAATGGCACACATGGCCACCAGTGGCAGTAGGTGGTATGGGCCTGTCCTCAGGTCCTGGGACGGCACATAGATGGGCCAGACCCCAGATCCCCTGAAAGCGTGTGCAGGTGTGTAGTGTTCCTGCCGTCAGAGGTGTTGGTGTTGCTGTCAGTGGCAGTGCTCCCAGGCAGGCAGCTCTCAGGCTCTGGGAATTGAACTCTTCTGCTCCCTTTGTCCTTGGGTCAGCCTCCCTGATGCACTGTGCTGCCCATTCCCTGGGGTGTAGGACATTGCTTGAGTCAGCATACTGGGGACCCTTATCAATTAGGGTGGGAGCTTCAGATTTTTGTTAATAGAAGAATTAGGTAATGACCCCTAAGAATGTGGGCTAACTGACCTCTCTCTTCTTGATGTTATGGTAGAAATAGTATTAACATTTATAAATAAGATCACAAACAAGAATCTAGGCAGCTTGCTCCATCCCACATCTCTGTTAGTTGAAGAAGCCAACTGCAATGAAAAAGCAGGCCTCAATTAGCCTGAGGCCCTTCCAATTGTCATGATGAACATGAGGGCTGCAGTTCAAAAAACTGTGGGGCTGCAGGCCAGATGACACCATCAGGGGACAGCCTGTGATAGCTCCAACCCCCGAGGACATATTACTATCTTTGTCCAAGATACATTTCTATTCCAATTTCTTCTCATCTTAAGTGTGAGCTGCCAGGACAACACTGGACTCCATGCCAACCCAGTGGCTCCAGTGGGAGATTGAGTCCACATGAAGAAATTCTGGATAAAGACCTGCCTCACCCGCAGATAGATTGTGCCCTGTAAAATTCTATTTAACAGTGTTGCAAGTTTGCTCTCTGCTACAAAATCAGAGACAGTGGACAACAAAGCACAACTATCCCCAAACCATCACTAAAACAAGGTGAGTCTAACTCCTCAGCAAATTACTGATATTTAAACTTAATAACCCCAAAGCCTAAGTTGTCACCATTGTATGGCAGCTCTAAACTGTAAGGTAAGATGGGGCTTCCCTTGGCACCTATAGCTAACAGTGAACTTCATAACAGTCTTGAAGAACTGCCTTAAGCTACAGGAGCAATGATTTCTCAGGATAGCTGGTATGAATCAGAAAAATGACTGAGCTAATATCGACTATGGAATTTACAACAGTCTTTGGTTGTGTGTGGATTTATCCATCCACAGTGTGGGAGTGATGAAGCCCTGTGATCAAGAGAACTTTGTGGCACATATTCTAAAAGTGAAATGCTCAACAAACAAACAATAATCTCAGTATTTTACTCCTTCAATGTCATACCCCCCTTTGCTCTTCTGGAAGGAATACTGTGACTCTCTTTCTGTTTAAATGTCTATCTATACCAAAACTATTCCTGGAAACATGGTGATGATGCTGGGCCTTGGGTCCTACTCATGTATAAATGGGAACCCATAAAATGGGTGTGTTAAGGATTTAGGGGGAATGGTCCCTGGCTTCATTCTAGTTGTTAATCCCTCTCTTAAATTAATGACAGAAGGCATATTTCAAAAATTTCCGAGTCTGTGTTGTTAAATTGGGTGGACTACATTTATTTCTCATGTAAAAACCCATATAGGTGATCCAGGGCTTGTAGGGCAGCTTGACATTTGGGGGATCCACATTTTCTATCTTGCAGCTCTGCCGTCCTCAGCATACAGACTCCCTCACATGGTCCATTATGGTTGCTCCAGCTCCCACTGTCTGTGTACCAGGCAAGGAAAGGGAGAGAAAGAAAGGGAAGGTCTGCTGTTTCCTTTTACAAGTGAGAGCACAGCAAACAGTCTACCTTAACGTAATCACTATCGGTGGTCTGCATTTACATGGCTTTAGCATTCCAGAAAACTCTGGCCCAGGAAGATAGAGTTGCAAATAATTTTACAGTTGGTTTCAGGAACTCCCCCCAAATCCATCCATCAGAAAAATGCACTATTCATATAATCCTAATTAGAATAAATACCCTTTCTCAGGACAATAGAGTGCTTAACAAGGCTCATCAAAGAACACGAAGATTGCTTGGTTACCATGAAGGTTTCACTCTCTCATGGTGTCTACCAAACCTAACTATTATTTCACAAACTTTGCCCAAGCCCAATCAACTCCTCCTTCCCCAACTGAAAGACTCACTTGAAACCACACTTCCAAATCTCATAGATTTGTCATCTTAATCTTTCCTGCGTCACGAGCTATAAAGATTTTGTTAAAGCAGTGGTCTCTCTTACTGCGGTAAGCAATAAACTCAATTTTACTTTGTCAACAGATTATTTTCAGTTGTTTCAGGTAGTCAGCAGCTGGAAGTTGCACACACAACTTCCCATTGGCCAGAACTTGGTCCTGTGGTCACCTCTAAATGCCAGGAGGGTTGGGATATGCAGTCTTTAGATGGGTATTTCTATGTTCAGCTAAAACTTCAATTACTACAGGAAAATTGGAAAACAAATAATGCAGGAGAACAGTGTTAGCTACAAATACCCACACTAGTATCAAGACTAGCACTAATAGCCAACATTTAGTGAAGCCTTTCTATGTGTCATTCACTTGAAAAGCACTTTTCCACAGAGGATCTCATTTAGTCCTCAGAATACCATGAAGTATAAGCACTACTATTATTTCTAATTTACTGAAGAAGTCGAGGCACAAAGGAGTTAAGTAACTTGGCTAAATTCACAAAGCTCATCAATGGCGGAACTATGTTAAATTCTGGAGGTTGGCTATAGAACTCGCGGAGTAAGATGAAGTGGAAACAATATGATTTTAACTGAGCTGACATATTAGGTGTTACAATTTTCTACTGTTATATAACAAATTACCACGAACTAGGCAGCTTATAACAATAGACATTTATTATCTCAGTTTATGTTGGTAAGGGATCTGGGCATGTCTCATGTATAAATGAGGGCCTTTCTGATCAGGGTCTCACAAGGCTGCATCCAAGGTGTCCACTTGGCTGCATTCTCATCTAGAGACTTAGATGGGGAAAAATTTGCTTCCAAGCTTATTTGTGTTATTGACAGGATTCAACTGAGGACCCTAGCATTTTGTTGGCTGTTGGCTAGAGGCTTGTCTCAGGTTCTGGGGGCTGCTCACAGTTCCTTGCCATGTAGACCTCCAGATAAGCTGTTCACAGTGTGGCAGATTGTTTCTTCAAGGCCAGCAGGAGTGTCTCTCTCCAGTTACAGAATCTAACATAACAAAATGTAAACACAAGAGTGACATCCAGCGTCTTTACCGTAATCAAGGTAGGGACATTCCATCACCTTTGCCACATTCTAAGCAAGTCACAGGTTCTACCTGAACGCGAGGGGAGAAGATTTCACAAGCTCATGACTCGTTGGAGTTCAGCTTAGGGTGTTTGCCACACTGGGTTATGAGGCAGATGACTTGCATTTTGCCCTGACCCTGCTATTTACTGGAGGTGTGTCTTTCAGGGATCATTTCATTTCTCTTGATATGTATTTTCATCTTTAAATTGGAGATGATAATTTGCTCCCTGCCTATGTCACAGTTTCTGGGAAGATTAAATGAGATAACGCACATGCAGAAGATAAAAAACTATGAATGTACTAATGAACATAAACTGATTACCCAGATGAAGCCTTTATTAGAACTAGTTATCTTCCTTGGAGTTGAATAAGTGTTGGGTTGCATAAATTTCTGGTCTGTCATCAGGGGCTTAAACATACTTGGATGACAAAGGACTATGTTTAATTTTATAGAGGCATTTATAGCTTAATCAATTATGCTAATGGAAATGTATATGCAAAAATCTTGACAGCTAAGTAAGACTCTTGAGGGTACTTTTTCAGAATTATTTAAATTTCATAAATATAGATTATATTACTTTTGCATAATATCCTTTTAACCAGACATGTCTGCCAAATAAATGCAAGGCTAGAGGCATATAATGTATTATGAGTCAAAAGAGTAAACTTCTGGATATGGCTCTGTGATATTGGGAAAATGAATGCACTATACCAAGACCCTCAATTTCCTTATTTGTAAAGTGAGGAGAGTGGGCTGTAAAATCTCTGAGGTGCCTTCCAACTCGAAGATTCTAAGAACCAAAATGACAATGCCATTTCTTGATTTGAAATATTTAGGATTTTTGATTATAGTAAGTGGATTTAACTATCATGTACCTCTCTCATGAGAGTACATCTGTTACATAACAACTTGAATTAGAGGTTGTGTATGTGTGGTGGATGCTCTGAGAGGTTGCCCCATCCCCCTTCAGGACCAATGCAGTCATTCCTCCAGTTGCTGCCAGTGTTGATGATTCTGCTGATAATTCTGTCAACTGAAGAATCATGAGGTTCATAAATTTGGAAAGGGGAGCTTTATTTCTCATAAAGGGTTGCAGCCTGAAGGCTGGCCATCCCGTGGCTGGGAAGCATAGCCTCCAGCAGAAGCTGAGAGCAAGCACTTCAAGGGAGGGATGGATGAGACAGGAATTTATGTTGCATGGATTGGCTAAGTATACATATTCAGCAGGTTATAGGAGGAGCTATGAATATTGATGAAGGGGTGATGCACACATGCGAGGTAAGCAAACATACATGTTACATGCATCTCATGATCAATTGGGAGTGAAGACTTAACATTTAAATGTATGACAGTTAGTCCCTATACATCTAAAGGTGAAGCAAAGGACATGAAGGTACTCCATGAGCAGCCACCATAGACTGGCCAGGACCACTCCATGGTCAGTAGCCTTTTATGAGAAAAAAATGCTGGTCAGTTGCTGTGTCAAAACTACAAAAAAGAGAAGCAGCTTCAGTTGGTGGAAGTCAGTGGTGGAGCAATGTCTTTTGAAGGTCTAGTTTCTGTTTAACCCTTAGGAAAGAAAGCCTAATGGCAGTTAGTGAGGGAGGGGTTATAACGAGTTATGTCTGATGTCCTGTCTAGTCATGGCCAGGAACTCAGTTTTTAAGGTTTCTCTGCAATTCCCTTGGCCAAGAGTGGGTCCATTTAGTTGGTTGAGGGGCTTAGGATTTTATTTTTATTTCTCAGTTCACAGCTGAACTCTTCTCCAAGAATTGCTCTCAACTGAAGAGGCCATGTACTTTCCTTGGCAGCAATTCATACCCAATGAACCCAATGACTTGTCAATGCAAGAGTCATAAAAGAGTCTCTAGGCCTGGACCCCTACCTTCTATCTTGGACAGCTCTGATGGTCTATCCCAGCCCAGGGGGTTCCCATTGGTTGGCTCATCACTCTTGAAACTACATTGTACTTCAACTCCTTCTGCCCAGTACTATTGGCTTCACTTTGTTACAGTTGTTGATGCTGAAGGATTCTCCTCAATCAACCACCACCTCAGGGTCTCTTTCCCAGGGAGCCTGACCAATTGGCATCAGCTTCAAGTAACAGAAAACCAAGCAAAAGGTGACAATGGAACACCAAGTTTAGTTGATTCGGTGACTCAAGAGGACATTCAAAGATCTAGGTGCTGTTCAACTTTTCATTCTGCCATAACCAGGAAGGAAAAAAATAGTCAAGCAAGTTTTCAATATATAGAACAATGGGACTATTGACCTGCTTTTTTCTCAATGAGTTTTTTTTTCTAATTTAAAATTTCTAGATAATTGCTAATTGTGTTCATTAAACTGGCGCAGACACATATCAACATTTATTGAATATCTATTAGGTATTGACTACATTTTACTTTTAAATGTATTTAATTCTTATAATCATCCTATGGCATGGGTGTTATTATTCTTGCTTTACGGATGAGGAAACTGAGGCTCAGAAGAATGAATGATATGACCAAGGTCATGTGCTTCTCTAAGTGGTCAAACTTAGGTCTCCTGATTCTAAACAAGTCTCGAGTTCTTTCCATTATCATAGCTTAGCTTCTGCAAACGTCACCTGAGGTGCTTACAGAAAGGGTTCTTTGATTGCAAGCAACAGAACTGACTTTGGCAAGCATAAACAAGAAAGGGATTTGTTGGAAGTGTGTCAATCATAGTTTGGTGCAGAAGTAAAACTTCTATAGTTATTTTAACTAGAAAAAGACTAAATATAGATAATTAGGTGCTAACAAAATTGTTAGGCTGAGAGAGAAGATTCTAGACTGAACTTCCAGGAATAACTGTGGAACAACATAGACTAACACAAGAGGAATCATTCCCTCTGAGGCCACCATTGGAACTAAGTTGGAGTCAAGGGCCCACTGTTGCTGCCACCCTACAGCTGCTGCCACCACTATTGCCAGATTTGGAGAATGTCAGAGAATGGATGCTATGGTGCTGCTTCAGAGAGACCTCACATGTCCATGCTCTTCCTTGCCAGAAGAAACAGCCAAAAGAGGGCAGTGACTTGTGTCCCAAATCTCACTGGGTGCATTTAATTGGTGGAATTAATTTGTATACAGAGCCCTGATTACAAGGGAGTTTGGGACATGTAGTTCTAGCTTTCCAACCCCTTCAACCAGAAGGAGGGTGGGATGGTAGCTTAGTGTAACATTTAGCTCTCATAGATATGAGTAGCTCACTTAAATTAAAGGGAAAGCAGAGAAAACATGTCTTGGGAAGAATAGGAACTAGGAAATTTCCAGGGACTTGGCAGCAGGAACTAATGGAGAGTTTTGTTGGGGTTTGACTTCGTAGCTCCTTCTGTATTTAGTCAGAGATTGGCCATGAAGTCACACCAAAATAAAGAGGTATTTTGGAACATCTGCAATTGTTAGACTGTACCATTCAAAACTCTACCTGACAGCAAATGTCACTGAATATCTCTTGTACATAGTACAGATTGAGCATCCCTAATCCAAAAATCTGAAATTCAAAATGCTTCAAAATTGAAACTTTTTGGGCACTGACATGACACCACAAGTGGAAAATTCTGTACATAAATACTTAACACAAACTTTGTTTCACGCACAAAACTTAAAAAAATATTGTATAAAATCACCTTCAGTCTATGTATATAAGGTGTATATGAACCATAAATAAATTTTATGTTTAACTTGGGTCCCATCCCCAAGGTATCTCGTTATGTATGTACAAATATTCCAAAGTAAACAAAAATTGATCAGAAATCTTAAACACTTCTGTTCCCAAGAATTTTGGATAAGGGATACTTAATGTGTATAGGTTTTTCATGACTGATTAGAAGAATTTGAGACGATTGGTTTTCATACTGATGGTTATATATAGGTTGTTTTCTTTATGACACCTTTTTATGCCAAGCCATTAAAAGGCATTACTTCATTAATACTTGTGCCACCTCCCTGTGAGGCCAGCAGGTGTGCTTACAATCCACATTTTATAGTTAGACTCACAGTAATGTGGTTGTGACCTCTTACTTTCCCCGTACTTATGCCAGCCAGATCTTCACTGCAACAGGGCCTGGTAATAGGAAACTCAGCAAAACAAAAACTCATGAGTCTTCTTTTGCTGCTATTTAGGGCAAAATAATTTATTATTCATCATGGCCAAATCTTGCCTGGACAAAACTCTTTAAACAGAGGCAATGGATTATTGATTTTTCTTAGACTTATAATGAAATGCAAATATATAAGTCTTGAGACTTAAGGAGAAAAGACATAGATTTCTTTACAGCAAATGTTAGGAAAGAGATTTCTGTTCCATGTGCTCATATTAATAAATCACATTTATTATTATGCTGCTATAGTTTGACTGTGTCCCCCAAATTTCATGTGTTGGAAACTTAATCCCCAAATTCCATGTATTGAAAACTTAATCTCCAAATTTATATGTTGATGGATTTGGAGGTGGGGCCTTTGGAAGGTAATTAGGATTAGATGTGGTCCAGGAAATGGTATGTTTAAACATGTTACAGGTTGTTCTTATTTATTTACTTATTTATTTTTATTTCAGCATATTATAGGGGTACAAATGCTTAGGTTACATATATCGCCTTTGCTCCACCCAAGTCAGAGCTTCAACTGTGTCCATTCCCCAGATGATGCGCACCACAACCAATAGGTGTGTATATATGCATCCCCTCCCCCCCGCCACCTGCCTGACACCTGATGAATGTTACTACGATATGTGCACTTCAGTGTTGGTTAGTTAATACCAATTTGATGGTGAGTACATGTGATGCTTGTTTTTCCATTCTTATGTTATTTCACTTAGTAGAATGGGGTCCAACTCTATCCAGGATAATACAAGAGGTGGTAGATCACCATTGTTTCTTGTGGCTGAGTAGACCTCCATGGTATACATATAGCACATTTTTTCTTTTTTGAGACAGAGTCTCACTCTTTTGCCCTGGCTAGAATGCCGTGGCGTCAGCCTAGCTCACAGCAACCTCAAACTCCTGGGCTCAGGTGATCCTTCTGCCTCAGCCTCCTGAGTAGCTGGGACTACAGGCATGCACCACCATGCCTGGCTAATTTTTCTATATATTTTTAGTTGGCCAATTAATTTCTTTCTATTTTTAGTAGAGACAGGGTCCCACTCTTGCTCAGGCTAGTTTCAAACTCCTGACCTTGAGCGATCTGCCCACCTCTGACTCCCAGAGTGTTAGGGTTATAGGCGTGAGCCACTGCGCCCGGCCCGGATTATTTTTTTGATAAGCACCTGAATTTGGTTTGCTAGGATTTTGTTGAGAATTTTTGCATCTATATTCATAAGGGATATTGGTCTGTAGTTTTCTTTTTCTGTTGCGTCCCTTCCTGGTTTTGGTATCACAGTGATGTTGGCCTCATAAAACATGTCTGGGAGGATTCCTTCCTTCTCAATGTTGTGGAATAATTTCTGCAGGCTAGGCACAAGTTCTTCTTTGTAGGTCTGGTAAAATTCGGGTCTGAAACCATCTGGTCTTGGACTTTTCTTTTTAGGAAGGTTTTTTTATTGCTGCTTCAATTTCAGTACTTGATAGTGGTCTGTTCAGGAATTCTATTTCTTCCTGATTGAGCCTAGGGAGGTAGTGTGTTTCTGAGAGTTTGTCCATTTCCTCCACACTTTCCAGTTTGTGTGCCGAGACATTTTTATAGTATTCATAGATGATATTTTGTATTTCCGTGGCATGAGTTGTAATTTCTCCTTTTTCATTCCTGATGGAGCTTATTAGAATCCTTTCTTTTCTGCTTCTTGTGAATCTAGCAAGAGGCATGTCAATTTTGTTTATTTTTTCCAATAACCAACTTTTTGTTTTATTAATCTTCTGTATAGTTTTTTTGTTATCAATTTGATTGAGTTCTGCTCTGATCTTTGTTATTTCTTTTCTTCTGCTGGGTTTGGGGTTGGTTTGCTCATCCTTTTCCAGTTCTTTGAGATGATCCATTAGATTGTTTATTTGTGATCTTTCTGTCTTTTGGATGTAGGCATTTATGGATATAAATTTTCCTCTCAAGACTGCTTTAGCTGTATTGCACAGATTTTGATGACCTGTGTTTCCTTTATCATTTAGTTCAAAAAGTCTTTTAATTTCCATCTTGATTTCCTTCTTAATGCAATAATCATTCAGCAGAAGGTTGTTTAGTTTCCATAACTTTGTGTAGAGATGAGAGTTTCTGTAGGAGTTGATTTCTAATTTTATTCCAGTGTGATCTGAGAAGATGCATGGTATAACTTCTATTTTTAAAAAATTTTTGAGACATGCTTTGTGGCCTAGGATATGATCAATCTTAGAGAATGTCCCATGAGCTGATGAGAAAAACGTATATTCAGTGGTTTTTGGGTAGAATGTTCTGTAAATGTCAGTCAGGCCCATTTGTTGTAGGGTTCTGTTTAAGTCCATTATTTCTTTGTTTATTTTCTGTTTGGATGATCTGTACCATTTTGTCAGAGGGTTGTTGAAGTTTCTGGCTATTATGATGTTGCTATTTATCATTTTATTTAGATAAAGTAGGATTTGCTTTATAAATCTGGGTGCACCTGAGTTAGGTGTATAAATATTTAGAATTTTTATGTCTTCCTGTTGAATTGTACTCTTCATCATTATATAGTGACCATCTTTGTCTTTCATTACTTTTGTTGATTTGAAGACTAAGTTATCTGAAATCAGAACTGCTTTGCCAGCTTTCTTTTGGCTTCTATTTGCATGGAATATTGTTTTCCATGCCTTCACCTTGAGTCTGAATGCATCCTTCTGGGTTAGATGTGTTTCCTGAAGACAGCAGATACTTGGCTTGTGTTTATTTATCCATTTGGCCAGCCTATGTCTCCTTAGCACGCAATTCAAGCCATTCACATTTATTGAGAGAACTAATAGGTGGGGCAAATTTCTGTTCATTCTGTTGGGTTGAACTTTGTTGCTTTGTTTTCTCTTTGAGCCATTGTGGTATCTGGCTTTTGACCTTTAGCTTTTGGATGATTTTACACTGGTGAGTGTTTATTGTGCTGATCCGTGGTAATGCTGTTCTCAGTACTTCCTGGAGGACAGGTCTTTTCTTGATAAATTCCCTCAGTTTTTGCTTGTCTGAGAAGTTCTTTATTTCTCCTTCGTATAAGAAACTTAGTTTTGCAGAGTACAAAATTCTAGGCTGGGCATTATTCTGTTTGAGAAGAGTGAGAATGGAGCCCCAGTCTCTTCTGGCTTGTAAGGTCTCAGTTGAGAAGTCTGCAATTAGTCTAATGGGCTTTCTTTGTAGGTTACCTGCTTTTTTTGTCTTACATCTCACAGGAGGGCCTCTTTCATGTTTATTTTGGCCTTCTGATGACTATGTGTCATAGTTTCTTCCTGTTTGCAATGAATCTCCCAGGAGTCCTTTGAGCTTCTTGTATCTGGATATCTAGAGTTTTAGCAAGGCCAGGGAAATTTTCCTCCATTATATCCTCAAATAGTTATACAACCCTTGTGTATTTTCTTCTTCACCCTCAGGGATGGCTATAATTATCATGTTAGGCCTCTTCACATAGTCCTACATTTCTTGTAGGCTTTGCTGTTTTATTTCTCTTCTTTATATCAGTGACTGCCTTGTTTAATTGAAAGGTGTTATCTTCAATCCCTGATATTCTTTCTTCTGTTTGATCTATCCTATTCTTGAGGATTTTCACTGTGTTTTGCAATTCCTTGAATAAATTCTTTATTTCCAGGAGTTCTGTTTGATGTTTCTTTAATATTTCAATTTCTTTAGTGAATTTTTCTTCCAAGTTCTGGATTTTTTATGTGGTTTCTTTGTGTTGGGCATCCATTTTCTCTTGTATTTCATTGAGTTTTATTAAAATCCATGTTCAAAATTCTTCTATCATTTTAGTGTTCTGAATTTAGCTGTGTACAAAATGTATTGTGCACTTGAAAATTTGTTAAGAGAGTAGATCTCATGTTAAGTGTTTTTAGCACAATAAAATAAACAACAATGATATATAAATTGGAAAGACGTTAAAATGTTCCAAGAACTGTGCATTGCCCTGGAAGTGTGTATAATTATACTTAGATATAACAAGGATGCATAATGTAATCTCTAGAATAACTACTGAAATATCTATAAAAGTGTATATAACTTCCATGCTAATAAATGGGAATATGGAGTAAAAATTTTTAAAAAAGAAACCAATCCTAATGAAGGCAAGAAAGCCAAAAAAAA
>VBSM01001124.1:68104358-68205857 GCA_008086735.1 Cheirogaleus medius
AAAAAGTAGAATGAATAGAAAGTACTTAGTAAGATGGTTAGTTAAAACCCAAATATGTCAGTTAGGACATTTATTCAATGTCAGTAGAATAAATGTTCCTTTTAAAAACAAAGATTATCAGAATGAATTTAAAAAAACAAACCCAAGACATAAGATCTTTAAAAAGTATCATATCTAAAACATAAGACTATAGAACAATTACAACATATAAGAAAGGATATTTTGTAGTAAAAATAGGCTCAATTTGCTAGGAAGATAAAACAGTTCTGAATTAATGTACACTAAATAACATAGCCTCAAATATATATAAAGTTAAGTTTGACCAAACTACAAGGAACAAGACACAAATTTACTGCCAGAGTGAGAACTTCAACATATTCCTCAGTAACTAATAGAATAAGCAGACAAAAAATTTGCAATATTTTCTACAGAGAGAATATAAAGATAATGCAGTCTTTTCTCTACCAAGATTGATTGAAATTTGCTTTTTTGTTGATGATATTTCAGGAAAATTTCTGTCAGCTTCTCAGCCTGTCATTGGTAATGCAAAAGTTGGGAAGATCTCTATTGAATTTCTTCCATATGTGAGCTATGAAATGAGGAAGGGTTTTTCAATGACTTGATTTTGCACCTTGTTTTTCCTCCATATTTTTATGCCAGGTACCATGGAAAATATTCATATCTCAATAAACAATTTTTGGCCCTGGACTTTATTTTTATCATGACTTTAAGTCACATGGGCAATGAGAGTATTTCTGAAAGTCATTCCTTTCTGGCACAGGTAATAATAATGTAACATACATGGAAGTAACTGCAACAACAGTTAAATATATCATGCTAAACCCACTCTAAATGAATCCACTCCTCAACTTAAGCTGAATCTCCAAGATCAGCAACTACTTACATGTCAATGGCTCTTTTACTCATAAGGGACAGTGTGAATAAGGGAAGGCTTGAGTGGGAAGAGACAATGATCGTAACCAATTGTGGGTAAAATATCTTACTTGATGTGTTTTATGGACACTCATGAGTATATGAATCCTTGGGAGGGTTCTGTGCAAGTGAGAGGCCCTGGAGGTTATACTTGATCAGCAAATCTACCCTTGCCTGGAACCTAGTAGGAGCTCAGTAAATATGTGTTGAATGAATGAATGAATGAATAAAACCTGTGCGACTCAGGTTCTTACCAATAGGAACAGATGTTATCCCTAAATGATCAGTACAGCCATCCTGGTGAGTACCAGGGAATCACTGGCAGTCCCTGTTTCAATGTAATCTTGTTATGGATTTGCTTGCCTAAAGAAACTATCTCTTAGGGAAGATTTATCCTTCATATAAAATTAAACAGTCTGAATCCAATTAGTGACCACATCATAGAGCATGACTCTTGAGTTTGTGAATAAGCCACGTGGATCCAAATTTAGCCTCTCCCAAATTGCCATATTGGCCCCAAATGCAGGATAAAATTTTGGACAGTCAATTCATCACTGCATAGATTTAACAATTTAAAGCCTCATCCTCACCAGTGCTCAAAAAACACACAGAAAATTCAGCTACTTTGCAGTTAAAACCTTTTTGTATTCTGTTCATTAAAATCTATTGGTCTATCTTGTACTTTGAATAGGTCTTTTACCCATGTATGGTTTTGAACAACATACATTGTTTATTTGGAAAATATCAGCTCACTGAGTTATACAGATCTTCCAATTGTTGACATTTTTCTTTGTACAAAATCAAAACATCACATTCATCACCAGAATCACCACCAATCTGATCATGAGTCATTAAGCATTGGAAAGCTGTCTGAAATTCTAATCTTTCCTTGGAAAATTGAATTTTATCATGGGCAACAAGTACTATCTGTTGTTTTTCTTGAAGTGACTGGCTCACTTCATTCATTTTCAATAAAATGTCTGCCAAATACCCAAGTCTTAATATCATGATTTGTCTGTTGGTGCTCATTCAAGCGAAACAGGTGTTCCATAAAAAATGCAGCTCTTTCAGCCTGCAACTCAAATGATTGCACAAGTGCTTTCTGTTGAGACAGCATCATATACTGCTAGGCAGAAGAAAGGGTTATGTAATACATATTTCCCATATTGTCTTACAGACTATAAAAGATGTGTACTCAGGGGTAAAGATAAGATAAACAGTTTTTACAGCTTCATCAATGACATTTAAAAAATAACTGGCATTTTAAAATGTTTAAAAATTTATCATTATAATTATTATTACCTTACTATGAGTTTATGGTGGCAAAGAATAATGACTAATAGTACAGTATGGTGACCCTGCGTTGATTCCTGTCGAAGTTTTAGCAGTTTTACCCATTACTGATTTTTGCACGTTCAGTGCAAAAGTGAACACAGCTAAAAAGGCAAATAACATTGTGGATATCCTATAAAGGACTTTGGGACCCTGGGAATCCTCAGATCACACTTTGGGAACCACTGCTCTAGGGATATGTGGGCTTTTCCTCTGTCCATGGACACCGTAGAACACCTAAAGTTGCAGTTAACAATCTCCTGCTCAGGAAAGATAAATACAGGTGACCGGAGCAAGACTGGTGTTCAATTCTTAGACCTCCTTGAGTACCTGTCCCCATCTACAGAGTAAATAATCAGACTTCAAGCTTACCAGATATCAGTCAGGAGAATATGAATAGGTTGAAAAGTTTAATGATATCTGCAGCTTCCTGCATCTAATGGATTTAGTGCCTTGCAGTTCATCTGAGAGCGTCTATCGCGGGCATCCCTGCTGAGAGAGCATAGCCGTGACTCTCAGATGGCCCATCATGAACTCATTTTATGCAGCACGAAAGCCAGAGATTTAAACACACCATAAAGAGTATTTTTATGGGGCATGCAATATAGCCAAGAGGGAAGAGTATGGCGTTAGAACTAGAAACTTGTCTGCTGTTTCCTTAAATGTTGAATTATACTAATTTATTCGTAAATTTCTAATTTATACCAAAGTTCCACAGTGATATTTCTGTCAATTTGTAGAGTTAGGTTTGCAGACTCACTACCTAAGAAGGTGTTGGTTTTCTAAAGTGTCTATAATCTTGATTTTCGAGGCGTCTGGCTCTGGAGGCTTCTCTATAGCTTGGGTGGCAACTGCCTGGCAACCTTGAAACATCTGGGTTCTCTTAACTCTACCTCAACATTTTGCTCTTTCAATCAGCATACTTCCCTGGAAAATGTCATCTCCTCTCAAGGTTTTAACTACCACCTCTCCTCTCCCCCTCATTCTCTGCCCTTCAATTAGACTGCTCTTCTTTTAGGTGCTCAAACAAAGGATGCCAAATCCCCTTCCAGGGCCTCTGTACATACTGGGCCCTCTGCTTGGAATGCTCTGCCCCATCTTTTTCACCTGGTTAATTCTTACCAGCTGAGTTCAAAGGACATCTGCTCAATCAAGCCTTCTCTGACATTGCAGAGTAGATCAGATCCCTTGTTCACTCCTTTAGGCTGTGTACTTCTCTTCTGTAGTACTTCCCACAAAGGAAATTAAATCATTATTTGTTTAATAAGTTGTTTAATATCACACTTTCCAAACTCTGAGTGCTTAATCATTTGTTTCCCAGTGGAAACTCCATCAGAGCAAGGACCATGACTGCCGTCTTTATCTCTGCAGCATCAGCTCCTAACCCTGTTCCTGGAATATAAAAGAAACTTAATCAATATTTGTTGGAAGAATGAATCAATGAGACTATGTCCAAGGCTGCTTACTCCATGTCCAGATCAGACCTATGTAATGGACATCTCTACGTGGATATACCACCCAGCCTTCATTCAAATTTATCATCTTCCTTCCACTCTGCCATAATCCAATACATAGTCCGTCTCATGTGTTCTGCAGTAATAGTTTCTCAAATGGCCTTTATTATTCTCTACTTTATTCCCAGCCCACCCTCCTAAATCTATTCTTTTACGATCAGGTTGTATTCAAATCCCGTATACTCCAGTTACAAATTCCTGCCTTCTTTTTCAACTTTGTCTCCTACCACCTCCCCCCTCATTCCTCTCTTAGGGTCTTTGCCCTAGTTGTTTCCTCTGCTTGGACTATCCTTCCCCTAATCTTCACACAGCTGCATCTCTGGGCCTCAGACTACAGTTTCAATATCACTATCTCATACTTGGACAAGCAAGTGAGCCTTTTCTAACCGGTCTTTGGCTCATTTTTAAAACTGGTGTGTTTGATCTTCTAAATTGAGTTGAAGGAGTTCATTATATGTTATGAATACAAGCCAGATATACATATGTGCCTATTCTCTTTCCATCCGAAGCTTGCCTAATGAGGGGGTCTTTGGCATCAGAAGTTTAAAAGAGTGCCCAGGTAATTTTAATATGAAACCAGGGTGGCAAACCTCTGGTCTGCTTTAGCCTTGCTGCTCAAAGTGTGGTCCATGGACCAGCAGCATTGTTATCACCTGGGGCCTCCTGGAAATGCAGGCCTTGCCCTAACTCCACTTAATCAGAATCTGCATTTTAGCAAGATCGCCAAGTGATTTGTGTGCATATTATACTATGAGAGGAACTGCAATAACAATTTCCCTGGCTGTTGTTAAATTAGAAATAGTGGGGTGAGTTTGAGAAACAGAAGTCAGGATGTCCAAGGGTATAAAAAGCTGTATGTTTAACAAGCCCTCTGCGTGACCATCAGGGACAATTGGGAAATATTGCATCTAGGTGATCACTGAATTCAGGTCAGATTTGTTTACAGCTTGTGAGTGCTCTGCACTATTTTAAGGATCTAAAAATACAAAAATGAATAGGATTCAATCCTTGCCCTTCAGAAGCTCAGATCCCAGTAGGAGACAAGCATGGGACATACCTAAAGCTTTCAGGATAATGCAGTGATAGATGGATGGGTAGCATGGAAGAGAACTGGCATCAAATCCCAGCTGGTAGAAGAGCTGTGTTGGCTCAGATCGAATATTCTGACTCATGAATTCATAATTGCTAGAGGCAGCCAGAGAGGGGGAAAGTCGATACCAACCAGAATTAGAGAGAAGCATCTTGGCAGAAACAGGATTTGAAGTTGGAATTAAATGGAACTCTTAAAAATTGGAACCTAGGGGTCTGGGGAGAGTAGAGGGAGCATCACGTAGAGGGAATAATTCCTTACAAACCAATCTCAGTTCTTCTGCTTTTTGATAAATAAAAGGGCTGATCTGTCAAGGAGAATCTAGATTAATGAGGCTGTAATCTTAATTTTTGTGAGACTTTGCTTTTGGGGTGGTCCTCAGCCTTGTCGGGGAACTGTCTGGATTTGGTAGGAAGTGGCACCTTTTACAGTTGGATCAAGAGCATGAGAACTACCAACGGCAGATCCTGGGGTTCAGCAAAGGGAAGGCAGTGAGGAGTGAGGAAGGCCACCCAGGGTTAGATAGCAGACCTATTACCAGCTGTTGAACTCCTTGGTTCTTGTCATCTTGCGATTGAAGAATGAAAGCAAAAGACAGTTTTGAATCAGCAAGCAGCAAAGTTTATTAAGCAAGTACCGCTTCAGACATGGAGGCAGACTGCCAAGAAGGATTAGCAAGTGATAGTACACTCTGGGGGTGGGGATATAGGAGTGGGCATACGTCCCAGGGGACAGTGGCACTGGAGTCTCTGTGTCATCCCTTTTTCTCCTGTCTGGCCTCTCCTCCTTCAAGACATTGTCCCTTCTCTTCTTTTTTCTTGACCAATGGGGACGTTGTCTTTTTCCTGCTGTCGGGCAGGGGGTGGGAAGGGTTTCACCTTATATGGTTAGGCCAGGATGTGTTCTGGTGTCCAAAGCCCATGGGTGTGTGTGGGGGGGCAAACTGTAATGTATCATGTGCCCTGTGCTGTTTCCGTTATGTTTCTTGTGATAGTCGTGGTCATCCTTATCTTGAGGGTAAGGATACAGGTCTTAAACTCCTTGCCTCAAGCAACCCTCCCATCTGCTACGTTGAGGGAAGCAGAAGGAGGCTACAGTGGAGGCAGGGGCTACCAGACGGGAGGTAGGACTCGACTCAGCTCATCCTTGTTGCTGGCGAACACCTTTCATTAAGAACAACACAGTACGGTGAGGGGAAGAGTATGATGGAGAGTCACGGACAAATTCTGGAATTACTCTTTCATCCACGTGCATCTTCACCACATCCTCACTATGTGAAGGACAGTGAGGTCTGCTGTGCTCCCGCTTGTAGGGTTGCAATGAGGCACAGATGGGATGGTGCATGAGAAAGCTCTGAGCAAAAGGTAAAAAAAGCAAGGATGTTTTTCTTGAACATAACCTGGTGCCTCATTAATTGGAATAGTAAATCTAGGGGTAGACTGAATATAATAATAGTCACCATTTGTGGAATACTTACTGTTCTAAGCACGTTACATTCATTATATCATTTAATTCTCACAACAAACTCATGAAGAAAGTAATATTATCCCTGTGTTAGGTGTGAGGGAAGTGAGCGTGTGGGGCTCACAGCACATAGCTCAGCAACTAGGCAATGAGACAGGCTGGGGAATGGCTGGGATGTGCCTTTCCCTACTCCCACTCCCTTGATTTTGGGCACTGCCTTCTCAGCCTTCCCTTCCTGGCTCCTTCCCAGAAGCAGCCACAGGAGTGAGCTTGGCCACAAGGGCAGCCACTTGGGAAAGGCCTTGACTGGCTCTGTGCTAGATGCTCCCACCTTGGAAGCTCTGATCAGAGACTCTGAGCTTTGCTCATCTGCTCACCTCTTTCCCTCCTGCTGTGAGCACCAAGAGGACAGGACGGCATCTCCATAAATGAATGTTCAGTGAAGGCAGGAAGGAATTCTGGGGTGAGACTGGCAGGTAAGAAAAGAGCAGCCAAGCAAGGACAGAAGCTTGCTTCAAAAGCAGGTAAGAAAAAGTTATGCAGTGGAAAAGGGGTTCTGTTATCACACCTGGTACCATCCAGGATTCAGAGGCCAGGCTTGCATGAATATAAATAGCAAACATCTGCTCTCAATCTCCCCCACCTGAGAGTGGAGTAAAAGAAAGTCAGGAGTAGGTCACGAGGAAAGGAGGCTTTTCCTCTTTTCATAACATTCTGGAAGAGAAGGAGAGAACCTGGCCTCTTACTGGGGGATGCAGCACGGCATTCGGGTGTGGACAACGTAGACGACAGGGATGAACTGGGGCAAGATCAGATGGAAGAGGGCAGGGGTGTGAAGGGTCTCCCAGCACCATTATGTGAAGAACTGTTGACAGATCTGAGGGAGAGAGACAGGGCAGATGTGATCTTAGGAAGATCTAACTCAAGGAACGGAGAGAAGACCAGGTTTGTGTGTCTTCATTGGGAGAAGACATAGAAAGGGAAATTTAGGCCAACATCCAGAATTCCTTCCCTGGAATGCTCCTGGAGTTATTTTCATGAGTAAGTTCCCATCCTTCATTGTCTTCAGAGAATGCAAGGTGACCAGCCACCAGGTGGGGAGGCAGCTTGCTGTGAGATTTGGATCCAGATAGACGTGAATTCAAATCTAGTGTCCAACACTGTCAAACTGTGTGATCTTGAGTTCTCTGAGCTTCTATTTCCTTGTGTGTAAAGGCAAATAACAGCACTTGTTTGCATTTTTTTTAAAAAGGAAGTAAAGTAAACTGTTTGCTAGATGGTCTCTAGCATGTTGTTTATAATCAACCCACACAATTAAAAAAGGATCTTTGGGTCAGGTGGGTGAGAGTGATAAGGTAGGGACCAGATAATCTTCAATGTCTTGTCTAATATTCCAATATTCTAGTGTGACTCTGGGCATTGTACTGCCATTCCTGGCCCCATCAAACACGTGATTATTTTCTATCTATTTATGCTCCTTATTCCACAAAGAATTCAGCTGGCTAAGAAGGGAAAAAGACAGATATGCCTAAGGGAGGAGGACATGTATATAAACAATTATGACCCTGAAGTGACAGTTCTAAGGGTGACAGGCTCTGTGAAAACGCTGATCCAAACAGGCCAGGCGTCCCACTGGAAGGGACCCCCGCCTCCCCCCATCAGTCCCCAGGGCCAGTTGCCTGCTGTGTTGGTGATAGAAAAGGCTCCATTTGGCTCCATTTCAGATGAGTTGAATGAACATCATTAGGGAAATGGAAAAAGGGTGATGGATGACTTGGATGAAATCACAGAGAGAACATGGATCACATTTGCATTTGACTCAGGACTGGGTGAGGGGAGAGCTGAAATGCTAGCTGACATCATCAAAATTCTGAAAGGTCTAGGCACGTTGTAACAGTGAATTGAAATGGACTGGGTCAAACTTAAAAGGGGGGAAGAAATCAAAGTCTTGCATCTAGATTATAAAATGAATCAAGCTTTGTAAACATAATGACAAGGACTGAGTTGAAAATGGAAAAGATTGATTGATTTGGCTCTAACAAACTATAAAACGTGCATGTCAAAAACACTATAAACAAGATGAAAAGGCAAATATAAACTGGGAAAAATAATGGCAACAAATATGATAGCGAGAGTGGGTTGATAGGTTTAAGAGGTCTTTCAAATCAAGAAGGAAAAGAAAAATGCTCCATTAGAAAAATGAAGAATGAATGAAAACTGTCAAGAAGATAAGAAATCAAAATAGTCAAACAGTATGTGAAAAAAGTTTATCCACAGTATTTAAAAAATGCAAATAAAAACAAAAGTGGAATACTTTTTCCCCCCTATCAGATTAACAATGAACTTAAAGGAGTAATGATAATCAATGTCTGCAGAACTCTGGAGAAGCAGACAGGCTCGGCCGCTGCAGGAGAGGGTCAACTGGCATGGCACGGCCTTGATGAGGTGAGTTCAGTAATGTGTATTAAAAGCCTTACAAACGTCCAAACACCTTGACCTAGAATTCCACTTTTAGGAATTTGTCCCAAGAAGAAACCAGGGAAGGATACAAAGATATACTAGGGAATTCATGGCAACATTGTTTAGAACAGCAAAAAGTTAGTAACAACTCATTAATAAGGGATTTATTAATTAGGATAATCAAAATAATGAAATATGGGCTGGACATGGTGGCTCACGCCTGTAATCCTAGCACTCTGGGAGGCCAAGGCGGGCGGATCGTTTGAGCTCAGGAGTTCGAGACCAGACTGAGCAAGAGCGAGACCCCATCTCTACTAAAAATAGAAAGAAATTAATTGGCCAACTAAAAATATATAGAAACAATTAGCCAGGCATGGTGGCGCATGCCTGTAGTCCCAGCTACTCGGGAGGCTGAGGCAGAAGGATTGCTTGAGCCCAGGAGTTTGAGGTTGCTGTGAGCTAGGCTGATGCCACGGCACTCTAGCCCGGGCAATAGGGTGAGAGTCTGTCTAAAAAAATAAAAAAATAAAAAATATAATGAAATACCATGCAGCCACCAGAAATCACTGATGTGAGAAAATGTTCATAGAGTGTTGCTGTGGTGGACATGGAGATTCACGAACATTCTGGTAGAGTACTTATGCTCTAGAGCAATGGTCCCCAACCTTTTTGGCACCAGGGATGAGTTTCATGGTTGGGGGGTGGGAGGAAGGCAGAGCTCAGGTGGTGATGCGAGTGATGAGGAGTGGCTGTAAATACAGATGAAGCTTTGCTCCCCTACCTGCTGCTCATCACCTGCTGTGCAGCCCGGTTCCTGCTACATGGCCCAGTTCCTAAGTTTCAGGGAAGACAATTTTTCCATGGACTGGGGTGGGTTTGGGGTGGGGAGGAGGAGGAGGCAGAGCTGGTGGTGATGCCAGTGATGGGGAGCAGCTGCAGCCTGGTTTCTAACAGGTCACTAACTGGTACCAGTCCGCGGCCCAGGGCTTGGGAACCACAGCTCTAGAGCTTCCCATGAGATTGGCTTGGCTTGTGTCAAGCCTGCTTTGGGGAAAAATTCTTCTATATTTTTATATATCCTATAGGGTTTGGAATTTCTGGGCAAAGAGTACCAGCAAACTTGGTTAAAAAATGACTGAATTATTAACATGCCTTGCAAGTTAGAGATAGTGTGTTGCTCCAAAGAGATTTAGAGGCTTATCTTCCCTGAAGACATTTACTCACATTCTAGGGTAATAAATAAGTCTAGAGATGCCTTCCTCTCTCCTGCAGAAACATATATTTATTTTCCAGATGAAAAATCTCTCTTCAGAGGGGAGTGTGCACAGATGAACTAGCTATCCTATATAACTTCTGAGTTTCATGATTTGGGGGTTGCAACCTATGCTGCAACCCTGCTGAGTGCATAGGGTAACATCTGGGCATTGGGGTGTGGGGAACAGGTGCTAATAGGCTCTGTGAGTGAAAAACGGTCTGTTCTCTGAACCAGAGATTTCATGTTTCCTGTTAGAATCAACCTTTCTGTCTTTCTTATCTTTCCCTCTCTCCCTCCCTCCCGGACTCTCTATATAATAGAGAGATGCATACATATACATATACATATACATATACATATACATATACATACAAACTTAACCCCTGCGTTAAAGTTTGACTTCTCCCTCTGCCCGATCCTTCTTCCTCAGGTGTTAATCCCTAATAAGCATCTTGTACTCCTTCAAATTCTCTCTGTGTTTGCTTCTGCAGAACTCAATCTGCAATAGTTGCTGACTTAAAAAGAAAAGCAGTCTATAGAACATAAACGTGATCAAATTTTTGTACTTTATATGAGGTGGATAGAAAAAGAGAAATGACAAAATTACAAAATATTGATGATGGTTTTCTGTTGGTGGTGTGACTATGAATAATTGTTTTTCTTTGCACTTTTCTGCACTTTCCAAATTGCCTGCATTGAGCACTTATTACTTTTAATTACAGGGTCTGCCAGAATGCTATTGCCACACGCTGTATTTAGCAGGAAGTGAAGGTGGGGTTGGGGATGGAATAGCTGATATTTACAGATGGCTGGCTATGTGGCTGGCACCGTTTTAAGCAGTTCACATTTAATTTCTCCTTGTATACTCAGTGCAGTCTTATAGGCGAGGTATTATTATCTCTTCCTCATAAACGGAGGAAACTGAGACACAGAATATAAATAACTTGCTCAAAGTAGAGGAGTCAGGTCTGAACTCAGGCTTCCTGTCCTCCGAGCCTGTGCTTTGAATGCTCTCAGTGTTCCCATCTCAGCCTTATCCTCAGGTATACAAATTAGGTCCTGGCAGACTTCCCCTTTGAAGTCTCTGATGACTCCTCTTTGTCCAAACTCTACGCCCTTCATTCACTTACAAGGCCCATGACCTGGCCCTGTCTCTATCTGCGAACTGTCTCGCCACTCCTCCCATTCCCGGAGCTCCCATCTCTTGGCCCCTAAATACGGTTTTTCATCCTTGGAGACCCTGCCCTCGGATGCTCAGTGTGTAGATGACTGCTCCCACCCTTCATGTTCCAGCCTAACTGTCCCCTCTTTAGCCAGGTCTTCCCTGGCCACCTTCCACGTTTCTCTTCTCTCCTGCTCACCCAAGAGTTATTTCCTAATTCCCAGTTTTGTTTGATTGTGGCTTGTGGCATCTGGTAAAGACCCCCACACTGTTCACTCATCTGGAGATGTACTCCGCGCAGGCAGGCTCTGGAGCCAGATTGTCTGGGTTCAAATCCCAGCTCTTCCTTCACTAACAGTGCACCACTGGGCAAATGAGTTACTTTTCTGTGGGCTGGGCATGGTGGCTCATGCCTGTAATCCTAGCACTTTGGGAGGCCGAGGCAGGAGGATCACTTGAGGTCAGGAGTTTGAGGTTGCTGTGAGCTAGGCTAATGCCACGGCACTCTAGCCTGGGCAACAGAGTGAGATTCTATCTCAAAAAAAAAAAAAAAAAAGAGTTACTTCTGTGCCTCAGTTTCCACATTTATAACTGGTTTATTTAGAACACTGCCTGGCATATAATGAGAAACCTATCTAACTATGCAGCCCATGACAGCAGGGATACACCTCACCACATGCATCGAGCTCCTAACACAGTACCTGGCACACACACAGGCTCCATAAATATTTTTTGAGTGAAGAATGAATGCAGAGGATTGGATCTCATAAATGCTTACCTAATGCTTAATACTTTCATCTGTCTGGGTATGACCGTGTTGAGGGAATAGCTTCTCTTGTATTAAATTTTGTATCTTGCCAGAGGAGAGAGCTGGTATAACAAACCTGTGCAAAGCTTTGCCTGAGAACCATGTAAGGTTTAAGTATGCTGTTTACAGAGCATGAGTCTCACATATGAACTCAAGGTCTGGCTCACAGTCCAAGTGCATTTTTTTTTTTTTTACCCATTAGACTTAAATCTTTGAAGTGAAATGAATTTGGAAAACCCTAGCATAGAGTTTAGGACCTCATCATTCAAGCAGGACCACACACTCTCCATCCTCTTGCCAAAGTCAATACCTAATGCTAAGAGAGCTTCAGAAACTTTGTTTTTATTTTCCATCTTCATTTTTCATGGGTGACACAATCTTCCAGTTAAAGATACCTCTCCCACTGTAATTATTCCCTTATCCATCAACCTCTTTTTAACCATGATCTTCTTGAGTTTAGTGACTGCTCCTTATTCATAGTGCCTGACACAAAGTGGGCATTCGGTCAGCTCTAAATGCCTGATGGTGCAATGACTAATGGCATGAACTAATTAATTACTAATTCATTGATTAAAGTTCACTAAAGACAGGATTATGTCATCTTTGCATCCTCAGCAGCCCTAGCACAGAGAGGCATGTAGTAGATGCTTAATGAATTCATGTAGTTGGCCATTTATCAATCAGTGTTGGAGCTATGGAAATAGTGATGAACCCCAAAAGCATTTACTCTGCCTTGGCAGGAAAATCAGAATGAGTGAATGAATGAATGGCTGAATTGCTTTGTCGATTTGATTATCTTAGTTTGCAAAGCAGCAAACACCACACTCAAACCAGAGGTCTTCTGGGGTTATTGTTTCCCCCAGAGAAAAAGCTGGGTGCCAGTGGGAAATGAGAGGTATGGGCTCAGCTGGATGGTTAAGCAGAAGAAACTACAAGACACAGACTGAGGCTGAAAAGAAGCTGGGAAGGTGTGGTGTTTGCAGAGGAGGCAAGACAAAAACAGAAGACTCAAAAAGAATCAGAAAAATTGTTCACCAAGAACAGGACACAGGAAGGATATCGAGAATCTCAAGAGTGGGAGTTGTCAGGGATGAATCCAAGACAAAGTCAGGTTGGCCATGGCAGGTGGTTTTGGAGGTGCTTTCCTGTTGTGGCTGCCATCAGTGGTCAGTTTGCAGTGAGGCTGCATCCCTTTTAAAGCAGCTGTGTCCCCATTCTTCTGTGTGACACATCCTTCTCCAAAGTCACAGCTGTCTCATCAGGAGTTGTAGGATTCACAGTGTTCACACCATCAGTATAGGAAAGTCTTTCTGTTGGTTACCGGCTCACAGGCAAGATGCACAGAATCTGCTGAGTCTCCCTGCAGGCTCCCCACTCAGTTTTTACCCCACCCTGGCTGACGTTCACAATGAAATGCACCGGGATGACCTCATCAGTGGCTAAAATATTGAAACAAGTCCATGCTAACTGATAAAGAGCCACTGCCCTCAACACCAACCCCTCCCCCCACCCCATGAATGGCCCCTCCCTGCCACCTGGAGAGAATGCCAGGCATGGCAGGGGCCTTCAGGGCTGACCTCAGCAACCTTCCATTCCATTTGGCTGATGCCCACTTGATACCCATTGTTAAATATTTTAATATCCTCTGCCTCCATCACAACATTGCCTTACTTTACTGGTAATTGTTTATATCTATGTCTCCCCCAATCCTTTCTCCAAGCTGCAACCAGAGTAATCTTCCTAAAGTGTAAATCCTATTACTCTTTGGCTTAAAATACTTTGAAGGATTTGCATTGGTCTTATGAAAGCATCCAGGCTCCTTGACTTGGGTTGCAAGGATGCCCCAGCTCTCCTGCTTCATCCTCACCTAAGCCCACCGCCCACTCTCTACTCCAGCTGCACTGAACTCTCCAGCTCTCCCAAAGCTCCATGGTCTCACCTCTTCAGGCCACCCCGGGGACTTCCTGCTCCCTCTCTGACCAATGCTGCTCCAAGTCCTAACCTTTTCATTCCTGAGGCCTCAACTTTACTCAAGTGCTGCTTCCTTGTGGAGTCCCCACACTGTAGGATTCTCCCATCAGAGCACTTAGCACATTTAATTTCAATATATGGACAATGTCCATCCTCAAAACTGTATACTCTGTAAGGACAGAGCCATGCATGTCAGGTCTACCCTTGTATTTCTACCATCTTCCATAGTAGCAAAAATACAAAATGGGTGAAATATAATAAATATTTGCCAAATAAATAAATGTTTCTCCCACTAGGGTGTGAGCTCCTTGGGATCTTGGATCTTTTAGAAATGTCCAGCCCATCTCCCTTCACATGAGGCATAATTAAGTGCTCAGTGAATATTTATTGCACATTTGAACAGAAATAGGACTTGGATGCAAGAAAACCAGTTTAGTTCCTTGCCTGCTCCTTATCTCTGTGACTTTGGGCAAGTCTCTTTCTGTCTTCAAGATCAATATTCTCACCTGTGCACTAGGATGGCAACAACTTTTCAGAGCAAATAAAAATGAGAGTTAGCACATCTGTGACTCTCCTCTGTGCCAGAGAGTATCCTGTGTGCTGTAGGAATCTTATCTGATTAAAAGCAATTCATATGAGTGGATGTAATTTCCCCTACAATACAGATTCTGAGAGGAAGAACAACTTGCTGAAAAATTACAAAGAGAGAAATATACTGAGTTGGGATTTCAATCCATCTCACCTGACTCCAAAGTTGCTGTTCTTTTTGCTATCCTCTCCTGCCTTTCTGGAAGGATGAAAGGAGGATTTGAGGTTCCATCTATCTATCTGTGCATGGTGACACAGTGCTGGATACGTGGTAGGTAAGCAACAATTGATCCTTGGAGATGGTTTCGGTCCTATCTTGCTTAAATGCAGGTTTGGAACAAGTTGATCCTACTGGATCCTGTCTAGTCCTGGGATCCCAATATGTGGAAACAAGAGGAGATGAAAGTCATGGCAAGCTTGTCTCCTCTCGAGCCATTACCCTGCTCCTGTAATGTCATTTGCATATTCCTCTAAGCACAAAGTGGCCACTTTCCAGTAAGGCAAAAACACAATGAGAAGGGTTATGTGCCTTTCTTTATGGTTAAACTTGGTAATCAGCAAGTCTCTCGTAGCCTCCCAGAGGGGAGAAGCACATGCACTACTCACTTGCTTACTCATTTCCATAGTTATGTAGTAATAACCACCATTTGCTGAGAGTTCATTCTGCGCTGAAGCTGTCTTTACAACACCCCTTCCACAGGCTGCAGCTGGAGCTACCAAGACAGCACTGGAGAGAGCTTCCTGCCTGGTAATTAGGAAACTAAACACACAGAACCTCAATAACTGACTTGCTCAGAGTCATCTAGCTTGTGTGTGGTGCAGCTTAGATTTGGACCTGGTTCTGTCTGCTTCAAAGCCCTTCTGCTTACCACGAGTACAGCATGAGACTGCAGTGCAGTGACTCCTTAGCCAGGAGACGGTGGGGAGTGGGGATGTCAAAGTCAGTCCCTTCCTTGCCGGCCAGAAAGCAGTGCCTCTGCTCTAAGAAAAAGGAAAGTCACTGGACCCTCTGACCAAGTGTAGGTTATAAAATGGGGGTGTCAACAAAAAAAACAAATGGATCAATGAGAAGACCTCCCAAAGTCCCCTTTAGCCCTTAGATGCCCTTGCCATTTCCCTACTGAGTGGTAGGGAAATGGCAGTGGAAAGAGTTTTGATCTATAGTCTAAAACTAGGGGTTCAATTCTCAGCCCTGCTGGCACTGGCTATGTGACTCTGGCTAGGTAGGACACGCTGTCACCCTGAGCCTTGGTCTCCTGCTCGTCACAAGGATACAATGAGATAATGAGGAGGAGAGCTTGGACCTCAGTGAATGGCCAATAATTGGTAGAAATCAGGTCAAAAAATCTAGGCTTGGGATTTTGGCATCAGCTGTCACATAGACAAAGTTGTTACTTGGGCTTTTTTCGACATCCAATTTCTTTACGTCCCTAAAAGAAAACCACAAGCAAATACAAGAAGCACAGAGGCAAAACAGACTTCAACTCTCACTACAGAAATGTTTCTGAGGGTTATTAGCTCAGCCATTTTTCATTAACAAAAATAAATCGCTCAGAAACATCTGGGCCACACTCCTCCGGATTCCACCCTGTGCCGACATTTCACTTTCAAACCCAGAGTCATTTTGGACCTACTGCGATGCCCTGAGAAAACAGAAGGGTTCCAGAGCCCACCAGAGCTCCCTCCACCCCACTTTGTTTTCCCTGCTGAAAAGCTGCGAGGCAGAGGCAGCCAAACAACGTTTGGGTGGGCTAGTAGAGAAATTCCTGGCTGCAGACGCTTCCCTTTCTGCTGGCTCCTGGGCCTGTGTACCTGGCCCCAAGCCCCAGGGGTGAGCATTTGTGCTGGTGGTGGGAGCTGGAGCCTTAGGGTGCCATGTGGACAGGAAGCAAGGCTACGCCTCCAGCTCAGAAGGCCTGGGGTCAGGGTCCGCCACAGGAGGTTTCCTGCTGTTTTCCGCTAGCCCTCCTGCCTCGCTGCTCTGCTCAAGGTTCCCAAGCAATTCTCACCCCACAATATCCATCAGCTGAGGTGGAGACTCAGCTGACCCGAGCAGGTCCCCTGCGGGCTTGCCATACAAAGTCAACCAGTAACAACTACATGTACATGCTGTTTCCTCTAAGACGGAGAAGCCTGGGCGTGGGGTAGGGAATCAAGGGGGTGTGATTCAAGGGAGCAGTGCTGGGGGCAGAGGCAAAAGTCGGGAGCTTAGGGATCAATTAGACGAAAAGATTCTGTACCGGTTTTTCTGTGGAAGGACTATTTTTCCATTTATTCTGTAAAGCAGCTTTGGGCCTGTCAAACCCCATCATTCCGAATGTGTACAGTCAGAACACCAACTAATAGCTGAATGGAATTAATTACCTCTCCCCAAGAAGGCTGCAACAGTTTGCTAACTGTTTTATGCCTCAAGCCCTTTAGTCCTCAAAGACATCTTGCTGCCTCTGCCAATTTCATGCCTGCCGCCAGGTAGATCTCCATGAAGCTCGCTTCCCATCCTGCCACTTCTGTGCAATCGTTCCCTGTAGTCTAGGGAATCAAATCTGCGGGAAAACACCTTTCTTACCTCTGTGGTGCATGGTTCCCAGCTCCCTGCTCACAATGGGCTGGCAGAAGATGGAGAAATTGGTAGAATTCTGTTTTGACAGTTGAGTAAATGGAAGCACAGTGAAGTTGAGTGTGCAGCACCTAAGCCCCCCGACCCTGCCCAGCTCCCTCTCATGATGCCTGGATCCAAGCTCCCCTGGTGTCCTCCTCAAGTTCTCCATGTAGGGACTCCTTTCATCAAATTCCATGGCTGACCATGCCACCTGCACCAGCTCTTCTCCCACTTTCCAGTCCCTTCTCTTCCCCAAGGACACCTGAAGAATCCATCCCCAGCCTCACCGAGCCTGCAGCCTTCTGCTGTCACTTGCCACCGCCACTCCTTCTCCTACTCCTCACTGGCTCCCTGCCTTCAACTCACTGGGCTCCTCCAGGTCCAAGGTTATGATACACTAACCTGGCCAACTTATTCCTATTGAGGAAATCCAGCACCAGCGTTTACCTGGTTATCCAAACCTGAAATTTAGCTAAAAACTTTACCCAGGCAAAAGGCGAGGATGCCTGCAGTGGAGGGATGTGGGTGGACAGTGTACAGGATGATGGGAACTTGCATTGCCCTTGAAGGAACAGGGTGATGGATCCCTAACCCTTGCTAGTCATTCTTGCTTAAAGGAAGGGATGGGCTATCATGGAAAAAGCACTGAACTTGAGAGCTGAGCAATTTGGTTCTGCCAGTTTTCTAACTGTGACTTTGGGCAAGTTACTTTCTCCTCTCTGCCTCAGACTCCCTGAAGCTTAAAGGAGAGATGGCCAAGATGTCCTCCAAAGTTCTGAGTGACTTTCAGTGACTCTCTTGCAGACCTTGACTCATCAGATTAACACCGTCTGCAAGCTAAGGTCCTACTCCGAGGGAGGGTCTTGGTGGGTCTCTAGCCTACCTATTAGGAAATCCTCTCCAGGGTCAGTAGTTGCCCTTTGTTTCCCAGGAAACATCTCAGCCACCACCCCCTGATCCTGGCATGATGATCTGGGATTAATTTCCTTACAGATACAAGAGACAAAAATAAATCATGCCCTGCTCCCCAATAGTCTGTGTCTCTTATTCTTCATAAACAGCAAGACAGCATGAATATAGGGCTGTTGAGGCCCCTGGGTCCTGATGTGGGGGCAGGGGCCCACCCAAGCATAGGGCCAGCAGGCCGCTGCTCTCATGTTGCTTTCAGAATGGAAGTGGAATCTGCTTCAGGCCAGAGCATGGTAGGTGGTCTCAGTTCCTGGATCATAAATCACTGGAGGTAACTATTTTTCCTGGCCCCTCTTGAGACCCAGTATAATGTTATTGTGATTGGAAGGATGATGGAGAGGGGATTTTCCCCCCTTCTAATCTCTGGGGTGTATAAATCTTAGCACTTCCAGAGTCCCAGGAACTACATGTGATGTTGTAGAGAGCATACAGGATTGACCCCTTCAGGTGCTGGTGAAGTTCTCTGTTGCTAACTCTCTGTGTGACCATGGCCAAATCGCTTGTATTTTCTGAGCCACATTTTTCTCATCTGTCATCTGTAACTGGAGGGGTTCAAACTGGTGGTTCTCTGTGTCCCCCTGATCTAACATCTGGGGCTCAATGATGCTACGATAGAAGGCGTTCATGGAAGCCACTTGGAGGATCGAGTGTACTAATGTCATAGACTGGCATTTGAGACCCCTGCCCATTTGGTATCCAGTGGTCTTTCCACCTTCATTTACAACCATCTCTCTCTTCACCCCTCTCATCCCACCCAGTTCTATTCAATGTGGCTTGTTCTTTCACACTTTTAAGCTCTGGCATACAAAGTTTTGTCTACTCAGCATTTCCATTTTCAAATCGTCTGCACCTGATGACAACTTTTCATCTTCAAGTGACACCACTTCCCATGTTACCTTCTCTGTGAGTCTTCCTAATGTCCTCCTGGCCTAATGAATTAATGATTCTGTCTTCTGGGTACTCTCAGAACTGTAGGTAATTACCTCCCCCGTAGTGTTCATGGAAAGTGCCTGGCGCAAATTAGATCTTGGGCTGAATTGTCTTTCAGGGCCCCCCTGCCAAAAAGATTCATGTGTTGAAGTCATAACCTGCAATCCCAGAGTGTGACTGTATTTGGAGATATGACCTTTAACAGGGCAGTTAAGATAAATGAGGCCATTAGAGTGGGCCCTGATCCAGTATGACTGGTGTCTTTATGGGAAGAGAAAGTTTGGACACAGATGTACAGAAGGAAGAAGATGTGAAGACATAGGGAGGAGATGCCATCCACAAACCAAGCAGAGAGACCTGGAACAGATCGTCCCCTCACAGTCGTCAGAAGGAAGCCATCCTGCTGACACCTTGATCTTGGACTTATGGCCTCCAGCATCATGAGAAAGTAACATCTGTTGTTGAAGCCACCCCGTCTGTGATACTTTGACAGCAGCCAAAACTGACCAATACAACCCTTTCCATGTAAGGGTTCCTTGGGTTTCCACCTCGAGGCTGGGAGAACCTGGAGGCATCCAGAGTTCATTGTTTCTCAAAGCAGGTCTCAGACTACCTGCACCAGAATCAGTGTTTGTTAAACTGTAGTTTTTGACACAAAATCAACGTAGCAAGTCACAACTAGCATTTAAACAGTGAAACAGAGTGAAAAACAAGAGCATAAGAGTAGACAGTACCTGTGCTTTGCAGGTAGTAAGGGCAATTATTGTTTTGTGAAACTTTTGTTTTAGTTGTGTACAGTAGGTCACAATATAATCTTTTAGAAAAAATTGTGGTCAAATAGTTGAAAAATACCTAGCCAAAGGTACTTGTTAAAATGCAGATTGTTGCTTGACAAACTTTGTGCCTGTTGAATAATAACTTCCCATTTTCCTCTCCTCCAGCCCCTGGAAACCACCATTCTACTCTCCGATTCTATGAATTTGACTATTTTAGGTGTTTCATATAAGTGGAATCATGCAGTATTTGTCCAACTGTGGCTGGCTTATTTCCCTTAGCATAATGTCTTCAAGGTTCATGTTGTTGACTATTGCAGAATTTCCTTTTTTAAAGGCTAAATAATATTCCATTTTATGTATTCCACATTTTCTTATCTACCTGTATCAACAAAAATGCACATTTAAAAGTTTGTTAAGAGGATAGATCTCATGGTAAGTGTTGCTGACCACAATAATTTAAAAAAATGCAGATTTTTGGCCATCATTCCAGATGTACTGAATTTGAATCACAAGTAGGTATGGCCTTGGAATCTGCATTATCTCTAGAAAATTATTATGCACATTAAAATTTGGAAATGACGCCTAATGCCTAAAACCAGTATGAGACACAGAATTATCACATAATCCATATTTATTAAGCTGGCATCATTTTGGTGCCAGTTATTTGCATTTTTACACTATCCTAAGAGCTGATGAAATAATAGCTAAGAAGAATATCAATGCACAACCAAGAAAAATATCAGTGGACCAATTTATGATATGTGCCTCAAAATAATTGAAAGGAATTTAAATTACTTTCTAAAGGACTCAACAGTTTTTGTGTGTAATTGTCTCATTTATCTTTGAACCCATTCTGGGAGGTAGGCATTAATCATCACTGTTTTATGGATGACAAATCTGAAATTTAGAGAGATGAAGTGATGTGCCAAGGTCACACCGCCAGGAAATGGTGAGGCAGGGATGCTCCAAATCTCATTCCAGGATGCCTGACATAACCCCTTGGTTCTCCTGAGACCCTTCCTGGCCGCAGCTATTGATAAGGCTTTTGGAAGAAGTCAAGCCTGTCCCCAGGCTGCTCCTGGGAAACTGGATCTTCCTTCCTGACTCAGGGAAAAAGCAGCTCCCTATATGAGGGGCCAGAGCCCCACAGGGACCTCCAGGGGTAAACCGGTCTATATATTTGCTGCGGACTATGAGAGATGTTTACATATTAAGGACCCTCAAAACAGAGGTTTTGCAGCTACCAACAGAGCTGACTATCACAAAGCCAATTCCTTTTCTGCCACAATGAATCAGGGAAGAACGAATAGTTTGGGATGTGATTTAGGGATAGGGCCTTTAACTCAGAGAACTCAGTGAGGCCACAAACCAGGGAAGCTTCCAGGCCCTGCCCACTCCTCCCACACTGGATCCCCACAAGTAGAGCCGACAAGTCTCCACCACGAAGGTTCAGCCCCTGCTTCTGGTTTCTGTGCCCACTGCTTGGGAGCCTACAACCTGCTCATGGCAGAACCCACCATCCAGGCGCTCTGCATATGTCATCACCTTTAATTCTCACACCAATCCTGGGAGGTAGGTATCATTTCCCCAAGGGGTCAAGGACTTGCCTAGGGGCCTAAGCTAGGAAGTAGAAGAGAAGCTAGGAAGTAGAAGAGAAGCTAGGAAGTAGAAGAGAAGCTAGGAAGTAGAAGAGAAGGGATTCAAACCCAGGACAGTGTGCTGTGGGTCTGTGCTCTCTCTTCTGCATGGACTTGCGTTCCCTGACGGGCCCCAGCCTGCCCCCACACCTGAACTGAGCAAGCTGGTTCCAAGGTGAAATTGGGCTACATATGGTGCCTGGGGAGGGACTCCGGGATTCAGCGGGCTGTGAAGGGCTCTGTGCTCATTTCCTTTAGGGTGCATTTGGCACATGAGTACCATGCACATTGCCCATTCCTTCCTTGGTCCCTCGGACCAGGTGCCAGACAGTGGAGCCATGCCCCTCCATGTTCCGCAGCGACCTCCTGGGGACTGGGGATAAATGAGCAGCTGGAGGAGGCAAGGATGATCCTGGACCCAGAATCGGAAGAATCCAGTCACGGTCTTGTCTCTGACACTTACTCTGAGAGCTTAGGAAATTCTCTTAGCCCTTGGGTGCCTTGGTTTCCTCGTCTATAAAATGAAGATAATCCTGTCTTCCTCACAGTGCTATTGTGAGATAATAGGATTGAAAATTTCAGGCACATGTTATGCACTTAAAGATAATTTAAACACTGAGTTAGTGAGATAATGTGATTAGGAGATCTTCCTATAGAATAAGAGGTCAGACAAAACACAAGAAATTTAGCCCAGTTGCATTTCACAAGTCACCATCAGCACGTTGCCACCACTCATGTGCCACCACTGCTGTGCCACGTCCATAACCAGCAACAGCCCACCACCACCCCTGTCATCACAGTCGCTGTCAACGTCACCAACACCACCCCTCTCTCCGCACCCTCAGCCTCCTACCACCCCACCTCTGCCGTCACTGCTGGGGACACGCCACCTCTGCGTCTGCTACCATTGCCAGCCACTCCAACACCTTCACTGTCACCTCCGCCACCTTCACGACCACCTCCACCATCGCCATGTTACCACCATCACCACTGTCACCACTGTCACCACACCCACTGTCAACACTGCCAACACGACCACCCCTGTCACTTCCTACCACCACCACTACTACCATGGACACACACCTCTGCTTCTTCCACCACTGTCAGCAATTCTATCACCTTCACCGTCACCTCCACCCCTGTCATATCGCCGCTGCCATATAACCACCACCACCATACTGTCACCACTGCCACCAACACACCAAAATCCCCATATCACCTAGCCATGAAGAAAATGCACTACAAAGTACATTCCAGCCCTTAGCACAGTGCCTGGCCCAAAGTAGGCTCTCAGGAAATTTTTGTCAAATGAACGAATGGATAAATAAATGTCACAAGTTGTATAATCAGAACTGCCAAGAAGCAAGAGTTTCCATCACTTATAAGCCCCCCATAGATGTTTCAGTGACTGGTTTTAGTCTACCTCTTAGAGTCTTAGATCCTTGGCCACTGAGAAGCTCAGTCCTGCTGGATCAACCTTCATTGATGGGTATAAAAATGAGGGCAAAAGGCTGGACAACATAATCAGAGAAAGCAGCATTTGACCCGCATCACCTAACTCTCTGGAAAATCATGATATTAAACCAAACTAAAGAAAACCCATTCCTGAAATTCCAACAGTTGTTTATAGTTTATACATAACAAGCCTCAGATATTTTCCAGCCCCAGCTTGGCCTCTACTTACTATTCCCCACCACCTTCTTCTTCACTGCTCCCACGCCAGTAGTGCTGGGCCCTCCTCCATTTCAGCGGCCCTGGAAACTTTTCCTCCTCTGCTCCTTCTCTGGCCTGGCTCTGTCTGCATCTTCAAACGCAGAGTTTTTCTTTTAACCCTGAAAAGAAACTTGGATATTCCCTGGTACTCAAGTACAGAAACATCTCCCAGGGCCCTTGGGTTGTTGACATTATTCTTTCTCAACAAGAGCCCTTCCTGGTTAAATTTAAAATTAATAGCACTTTTGAAAATTACATGTGAAAACCAGACAGCCCATTCTCTATCCCAGGAGGCAGGCAAGCAATGAGATGACCAAGCAGTCCTTTCGGTTCATAAATCATAACTCACTCGGGCCAGCGGGTGGAAGGTGACTCTGTAGCTGATTTACAGGACAGTTTTCAAACACAGGCTGCTAGCCCACTGCAGAGGCATAGATGGGACTAAATGTCCCAGTGCCTTTCCCACCCTTCTCCCAGTGATAGCTCCTACCCCAACACCAAAGCCTGGCTGCCTCTATAGGGCCAGACAAAAACGTACCTATGCCTTTTCAGGCATGAATCATTGGTCCTTTTGTGACTGTCCTCTGAATCTCTTTTGGGAACATGGTAATTACTGAATCTGAGATCATGGCTGTCCTTGGGGTGTTCACTTGAGCTACCTTGTCCTCAGGATGTCCCCAGGTTACCTTTGTACCCAGCAGGCTTTTGTGATTGCCCTGTAAATTCATCTGAGCATTCCATAGGCTGCCTGCTCATTGCCCTCCATTGTGACTTTGACATTTTCTCTCTCATTATCTCCTGAGCTAGGCTGTCCTGCCTAATGGTGTTGAGGTCACATTAGGCAATGTCCCAGAAACAATGGTCATAGCAATATTTTTAGAGGAGCCTGTGGATGACATGGAAACAGCATGCAGTGTTCAGCAGTCCAGGCTTGGATTTGAACTCTGTCTTGTCTACTTACCAGCCGGGCAAGTGACCTAACCCTACAGGGTCTCAGTTTCCCCGTGAGCCCAGCGAGCTTAATTATATTACCCACAGGGTTATGGTGATTAAATGACATAACCTAAGCAGTTGCTTAAAGTAATTCATGGCACTTACTAGATCACTCAAAACTAGCCAATTTACTTCCCACTTCCCTTGAGTTTTATAACATCTTGTTTGGAGAGAATTAAAATGCAAGCTGAGATGCTTTCACAAGGAGCCCAGAAACAATATTTCTCAAGTAGTTGTCTCTGGAGGAGGATGTCAGATACAAGCTGGGTGACACAGCCTTTGGGCTCATTCACTCCTCCTGTGTCCATGTGCTGGCTTGGGGGGTTGCAGATGTGATCCCTATTTACTGCTACAGGGTTTTCAGCCTCTGTGTGGCTGCTTCCACAGGCAGGATCATCTGACCTGTTGGTGACATCAGACAGCTCCCAGTCCTGTCAGAACCAGGAAGAAGAGGATTAAGCAGCTCCCACCACACAGTACTTGGTGGGGGGAACAGTACTGGTTGAGGTCACTCGGGCCTGGGTTGAGTCCTCCATAACTAGCTCTCCAAGACTGACAATTCACCTGTCTTTCTGAGCCTCTGTTTCCTAAAGGCAAAGCAAAGGCCAGTGTCTTCCATAAGAGTGCAAAGAAGGTCATCTGGGCACAGGCCTCCAAAAGCACATGTGTAGTAGGTCTCTAAACTCTCTGGGCGCCAATGCCTCCTCTGTAAAATGGAAGAAAATAATAATAACTGCCATATTGAGTTGTTATAAAGATTTAATCAGGCGAAGATAAAGCATATAGAGTTTATATCTTGGTGTCTGACAGAAAGTAAGTTCCCCAAGTTAGTTACTATTTTATACATATCTGCTTGAACATGATGTGTGTACATAAATATGACATATATACATATGTTTATATGATATGATACACGCACTAATTTTCTGCCTATTATCACATTACTCACAAATGAGTGGATAGATTTTTATTAAATTTTAGAGTTTGTGGTGGTTTGACTTGAATATTGACCGTGCAGCATTCTTGGAATTCACTTTCAGGAGTGCTGAGAATGGACATGCCCAAGAGCTACACGAAGCTGTGGCACAGTGAGAGGCGGATGTGGCCGCTGGTGAGGACAGGACACCACACATGTTATGAGGGCATGGAAAAGAACCAAAATATCAACTCTGAGAAAGAGATGTCAAACACGAGCCCCAAGTCAAGAGCTCTGAGGCAGACCCCCAACTCACCCACACCGATGTGTGATACAGGACAGGTGCTTCTTGCTCAGACAGCTCCATGCACTTGAGTGAGGCGCAGCAGAAATTAACATGTAACGACATGTTTCAAGAAGTGCCTGGTGCCTAGCTGGTAATGCCGATCTGGGAACAGTTTTCCTGGGGTCAGGGATGGGGTGGGGAGGTCTGATGGAGAAGGTGGGTGGCCAATGTGCCTTAAAGATAACACAGTGGTGTGAAGAGGTGGCACTGAGTGGAGAGGAGAAGTCAGTCCCTTGGGGTTGGGGCTGGGGGGTGAGGTTAGAGTGGACGCCAGGCCTGAGAAGTGGGGAATCCACAGACCAGGAAGGCGGGAGGCAGAGCAAGTCAAAGGGAAGGAAGCAGCAAGCCCCACCACGCTTGGATACTTGCTCTGTGAAAGCAGTCCTGTCACACGTTTTTTGAGAAAACCATGGGTTCCCTCTTGCAGACTGGACCAACGGATGCCAAGCATGGGACTAATGAGTTTGAATTTTGAGTTTCGTCCAAAGCTTTGAGACGATACTACCCAAAGCAGAAAGCTTTTGAGTTCATTATGTGTTGGTTAAATGCCAATATTTTCCCCACTAAAGACACCTATAAATATTTTCCCACAGTGAACTGTGTGTTTCAAAAGATCTTCCCATATAGAGCATTTATTAAATTACACTTTTTTTGTTTTTGTATGAAATGATTACCTTGCTAAGTGGAGATGATATAATTTCAGAAAAAAGTAAAAAAGGCTATTTTAATCAGGAAATGTAGGATATCCTTGCCAATCTTCAAAAAATATTGTAAGTAGTGCAAGTTGCTATTACTTCCTTCATGGTCCCCAATTGGGAAACACTAATAAAGGAAGAAAAACAGATACAGTGTTTAAATAATCTTTCTATCTTTATATACTGACACAGATGGACACACACATTATGGATTAAGTATATGTGTTATGTATAAAATTGGCCAGGACATAGTACCCAGTTATGTAATCAAATACTAATCTAGGTATTGTGAAGGTATTTTGCAGATGTGGTTAACACCTACAATCAGTTGACTTTGAGTAAAAGAGATTACCCTCCATAATGTGAGTGGGCCTCATGCAATTAGCTGAAGGCCTTCATAGCAAAAACAGGTTTCCCAGAGAAGAAGAAATCCTATCTCAAGATTGAGTTTCCTGACTGAATTTCCAGCCTGCCAGTCTGCCCTATAAATTTGGATTTGCCAGCCCTACAATCATGTTAGAAAATTTTAAAAAATCAATCTCTCTCTCTTTCTCTATCTCTCTCTCCACACACACACACACACACATACACAAACACATGCATGTATATATCCTATAGGTTCTCTGAAGAACACTGACTATCAATTCAGTGGCCAGGAACAATAGACACAGTCAGGCTCATTTCAAACCACAGCATGTACAGATGCTCATCTGTATGCTGACATTCAAGGGTCTAAGATCATGTACATCTTATATCATGCATAAGATACAGGTTCCTGGCAGGGAGTATGGTGGGGTGAGCCTCTGTGTTATTGCAAGGTAGCTGCAGGTTCATTGTGCAACAGACCTCATTGTTAGACCTAATAAATAAAACATCATGTGTATGTTCATTTATTTGTTACATAACCAAGTACCTATTGAGTGCTTACTATGCACCAAGTTCATATAAGCATCTTTCAAATGAATATAGATACTATTGCACATAATCAAATGCAAATGCATCCAAAACATTTCTGAATTCCTAGCCTTCACTTATTTGAATTACTAATAGATTCAAAAGTACAATTATTCTCTTGTGGGCGTTTGTGATAATTTTTGATATGAAAAAGGCTTCTTTGTGTTAGGAAAGGGTGAAAGTCAACAATAGATGGTATTTGGCTTATAAATACATGAATTATGGAATAGATGCAATATATTCCACTTGAATTCTGATGGGGTTTAAGGAGCTATCAATCACACTTCATCTGCTCTGGTTTCCCATGCAATTGAGATATGGACACTAGAGTCGTACAGGGATCAAAATAACTAACTTCAGTACTGGTAATGTTATTTTAGAGAACGGGGCTTGGACCCAAGGCTCATATGGTCTGAAGCTTCTTCCCCTTGAACTGAAGTTGCTACCAGGCCATAGATGGGGCAGGTGGACAATTGCAGGCCTCTTTCCATCCTGACCCCTGGGGTAGAGACTGCCCTGAATGCTTATCTTAAAGTAGGAGAAGAATAAAAAGCTGGTAATGGCGGGCGGAGGGTGGGAAAAGAGAGAATAAAAAATACTCTCCTGTCTTGTTTAGTGCTTTTTGCTCATAAATGTACTAATTAGATCCACCACTTCTCCTTCTGGGAAGGGATGGAAGGAAACATTATACTGTGGAAACTGAGGCCCCATGAAGCTATAATAAGATTTTTGTGTCTGACTTAACAATTAATATACCAAGTCTTTCTAACCTGGCCTCTCAACCTCTCAATTTTTTCGTAACGGTGACATGGGAAGAAACACTCCCAAATAAGATTTTTGAAGAGTACAAAGGACTTTGGGGTAGGACAGGATTTTTGCAAAGCTGAGCTCTGCCACTTACTACCTGAGTCACTTGGGCTGTTCCCTTAATGTCTCTGTGCCTCAGTTTCTGCAGATGTAAATGGGGGGTAATAACAATGCCTACCTCCAAATTGACATGCAAATGAAATAAATTAATACATGGAAAGCACTTAGAACAGTACCTGGCACATGTTATTCACTGAATCAGTGTTAACTATTATTAAACTGAGGTAATCTTATTAGTAAGACCATGCACAAGAATTTTAAAACAGTTATGAATAAAGTCAAGTCTATCCTTTATAATCTCTCATTCATTCATTTAAAGTGTATATTGAGAGCCTACTATAGGCTAGGCACTGTGCAAGGAATACAGAGATGTAGAGTAGAAATATTCACTGCCTTCAAGGCAATCAGATTCTGGTGAAAGAAATAAACAAGGACACAGTGATGATCTGTTATGAGAGAGAGAAATCATCACCAACATTCCAAGGTACCTGTGGAGCTGGAAGGCTGGATCCATGCTAAGATTTGTCTCAGACCAGAGGGAGGCTTGTGCCAAGCCTCTGCTGGGCCAGGAGGGAAGGTGGCAAGCACAGGATGGATGCAGATGGTTGTGTAGAGGTGGTATGGAGATGGGGAATTCCTACCTGGTGGCTGCCAGCTCCTCTGTGCTGTGGATACAAGGACATCTGCTAAGGTGAGGGGTAAGAGGATGGAGCATAGGCAGCTTGGGAAGACTGCAGGGCATGTAAAATAACCACTGTGGGAAAGGGGTGAGTAGTTCAAATGGGGAAATGAGGAAGGACTTCTCTGCATCTTTAAGGTCCCAGGAAAGCCAGAGACTTGGAATGTATTACTCCATGTGGTCATGGGCTCTCATGGAAGAGACTTTAGAGATTGTTTGGTACAATCCTTCCTCCTCCCAACCTCTCAACATTTTACACTGAGGACCAGAAAAGATTATGTGATTTCGAAACATCTCACTGTGGACTAATAGCAGAGCATATCAGAACCCAAGTCACTGGGCCCTTAGACTCCTGATCTTCCCACCACAGTGCACAGCAATTTCTGCCTTGCTCCTTGGCAGAGTAGTTGGTATTTGATGCTAACATAGCAGTGGGCTACATTACCACTAAATGCAAAAGTCTTTTTCCTTTGCTTGAGTTTTTTCCAACTTGTAGATGAAATGAAGGGCTCTTTGGGAGTCTGTAACCCATATATCACTGCACTATTGCCAAGATTGGATGCCGTGTTGCTCATGTTTCATTACTCAATGAGATGCAGGGTCTTTGTTCCCTCATTCTGCGTTGCAAACAAACGTTCTGTCCCACCCAGGCGCTGCTGAGACTGTCTACATCTACTGAAAGACAAGACAGATTGTTGAGGAGACTTTCAGAAATGCTGATCAGGGAAACTAAATATGTGCTATTTAAAAAACAATAATAAATCAGTGGTTGATCGAAAATGTTATATTCAGAATAATAAAATAGCTAGAAATTTGACCAAGTGTGAACAAGTCAAAGGCTCCTAATGCATTGTGAATTAACCATCAATACATATATTGGTAGAAGACAACTTCAACGCATACATCAAAAGAAGGGCAGAAAACACTCAAAAAGCCTTAGCTAATCAGAATAAGTAAATCCATTTCAAGGTGACATTCACTTCAGGGAAAAACATTAAATTCTCCTAGGTGCTTGGGAGCCTAGGGTATTTCTGGCTCAGCATCCACACAAAGGAGGCATGCAAACCCATTATTTGCTAAATGGTATTGAAACTCTGGTTAAAGTTCTGTACTGCTGTGAAACCTTACTTCTTGGTTCTTGACTTTTTTCAGATATAGCAAATTGCCCTTCAGATGAGTCCTTGAAGGGCACGGTATAGGCAAATTTACCACAAAAATATTCATGTTCTCCTGAGCGCATGGAGTTTGAAGGGCACTCGAGGCAATTCATGCATTCTTTTATTCATTGAGCTCAATTATTTATTGAGCACCTACATGTGTAAGCACCACTATGGTAAATGCTAGGATTACAGATAAATGGGGCAGGGTCTCTGGTCTTGCAGGAAAGACAGACAAGAAAGTGTTTTATACACTTACAGAGGCAACACTAAGAAAAGACCATCAGTGCTTCATGGGCAGGAAGTTTCAGAGAGGCGGAGACCACATGGGAATAGTAATTGTTGGCACTGTAATCCTGCCTATCAGAGAGACTTGTGATAATGGTTCTCGGTCCCTTCCCACCTCACCAATCGAATGCTGGGGAGAGGAGAGCAAGGGGTAGGGAGGGAAGCTGGACGTGATTCCGTGGTGGGATTTTTCTCATGAGACATGAAACCATGAGAACTGGAGAAAAGAAATCCTGCTAACAGTGAGGATCTGGGTAGATCTGACATCAGGCAAGAGTCAAACTCTCTTCAGCACTCCCTCTCTCCCACCTCTCTCCCCCTCTTTCCTTCTCAGCTCTGCTCTTCTCTGTGCAGGTGCCTCGTTCTCTCCTCCTCGGCTCTGATCTCTCCATGCAGCGGGGAAAATGGCTCCTGTCCTTCCTGTCTAACAACATACTGACCCCAGAAACTGATCTGAGAGAGAAAACATACTTCTCCTAGGGGGCAGTAAAACCTGGGGGAAGAAATCTGGTCTTGCCCGAGTCATGTGACCACTCAGACCCATCACTGTTGCCAAATGTGTGAAATACTGAGACTAGCCAGACCCAAGGCAGACGCCCGCCCCAGTGGCAGGAAAGAGGGAATGCATAGTCAAGAGCTCCTTGAGAACACATGGAGTGAGGGAAGACATTTCCTCAGAGAAATTGGCATTATGACCAGAAAACCAGAGAAAGAACTTGGAAAGGCAAACAGCAACACCAATAAAAGTCAAATCAAAACAATCAGATGTCTACTTTATAAGGGAACCAGGCCTACTGAGATGTAGAGATATTGAGATGCTTGACTGCTTGGTTTCTCTTAAGCCCGTCCTTAATTCAGGGCTTCCTAACATTTTCCAAGCTTCATGGAACACAAAGTCCTGGGATAAATTGAATAAGCTGACTCTGGAAGGAAGGGAGTAACTCCAGAGTTCCAGCAGCTCCAGGTCCCTTCCTGCTGCCTGAGAGCCAATAGGGTCAGTACCTTGACCTACCGGTTACTCATGAGTGCTGCTTTATGTTATTTTTGCCCCTAAGACTCTAGGGAAGAAATACCTTAAGCCAACAATGATCACTTGTTCTTTGACTCCAGTGTCATGGTGCAGAGATAGTTAAAGGATAGTGTCTTAGTCTGTTCAGGCTGCTACAACAAAAAACACTATAGGTAGCTTATAAGAGCAGTTTCTAGAGGCATCCAATTCTGTAGGCTGGAATTCCAAGATCAAAGTGCCAGTGGATTCAGCATCTGATGAGGGCTCTCTTCCTGATCTGTAGATGATGCCTTCTTGTTGTGTCCTGACATGTCGGAAGGGGCAAGGTAGCTCTCTGGGACCTCTTCTATCGGGTGTTAATCCCATCCATAACCACTCTGCTCTCCTAAATGCCCACCTTTTAATATTATTATTATTATCATTTTTTAGACAGAGTCTCACTCTGTTGCCTGGGCTAGAGTGTTGTGGCATCAGCCTAGCTCACAGCAACCTCAAACTCCTGGGCTCAAGCGATCCTCCTGCCTCAGCCTCCTGGGTAGCTGGAACTACAGGCACACACCACTGTGCCCAGCTAATTTTTTCTACTTTTAGTTGTTTGGCTAATTTCTTTCTATTCATAGTAGAGACGGGATCTCACTCTTGCTCAGGCTGGTCTCAAACTCCTGAGATCAAGCAATCCTCCCGCCTTGGCCTCCCAGAGTTCTAGGATTACAGGCGTGAGCCACAGCTCCCGGCCCCACTTTTTAATATTATTGCATTGGAGATTAGGTTTCAACATATGAATTTGAGGGGGCACAAACATTCAGACCATGGCAGACAGCAAAGAACAGGGAGAAGATGATGGCTTCTGATCACTTCCTTAGGTGCAGAGGTCTCCCACTGGTTCAGGCCAAAATGCAAAAAAGTCACTTTCCTACAATGGTGGTATTTAGAAGCTGAGGACAAATATGAGGCCAGGACCCAGAGCAAATACTCTGGGCAAAGCCAGAGGAGTATGTTCTAAACATTGCAGGAGACTGTGACCTAGGCACCTTGAAGTGAGGGGCAGGTCCGTGAGGTTAGAGAGCTGGGCAGAATGAAATCAAGTACCTCTTCCTGGTTCATAGGTGGTGCTTTCTTGTTGCGTCCTCTAAGTACTAATGGATTCCAGCAAGCAGAGGGTAGCAGCTCAATCATCAATCATCAGTAACAGAAACTTCTGCCTGAGGCTGGACTTCTATATGTGTTTGGAAATATGTGCAGGGGTGAGCTGAAGGCATAGAAGAGGCTAGGAATAGAATGGACACATGGAAGATTGTTCTAAATTAAGACCTTTAGACAAATTATCTTCCTTTATAAACCTCTCCTCTTCTCTCTTCTTCTCCCTCCCCCTGCCATCCCCCCATATACACATACGCAAACACACAACATTAAGGCATGCTATGCTTCCACTCTTACAGTGGAAACTCAGGGGAGACTGGCTAAGACTCACTAAAAAAGACAAGTCTAAAAGAAGACATACAGAGCTAGCAAGAATCTTAGTGATTGCCTAGACCAACTCTCTCAATTTATAGTGGAGAAAACTAAGGCCCAGTGAGGGAGGTGCCCTGCCCACTTCTCTAAGCTGAGAGGCAGAGCTGTGTTGACATTGGGTCTCTGAAATATCAGACCAGTGCAGTGCACTGTCTCTGAGTGTGCAGGTCTTTCCATGTGTGGAAAGTGAAGGAAGGATGGAAATCAGAGCCTGTCCAAAGTACAAGAAGACATGCTTGGGTTCAAATCCCAACCACACTGGCTGTGTGGACCATGGATAAGTTACTTCACTTCTCTTAAAAGTTTAGTTTCTTTATCTGTGATATATGATCATGTACCTTTTAGGATTGTTGTGAGAATTAAATTAGTTCACACAAAAGCCAACAATACATCAGTAGAATGATATACAAAAAGGAAATCTCAGTAATGAGTGTAGAGGAAAGAATTCTAAATAAATTGTTAAGGAATCCAGCACATGTCAAAAGAACGATACACCGTGACCAAACAGGGTTTATGGCAGGAACGCAAGGGTAGTTCAGTATCGGGAAAGAGCAAATAATCCCTTACAACAAAAAATTACAGAGGAAAAGAATTGATCATGTTGATAGATGCTTAAAGCAGCATTTTATAAATGAGGTAATATTTATTAACACTCCTAGCATAGTGCTTGGCACACAGTAGGTACTCAAGCAATGGTAGCTATTATAATCAACCACAGGACCATGATTAGCCTGCACCAGCTGGCTTAAATAAAGGCAATGACTTTTATGAAGATAGCAGTTATTTCTTGGAGTATTTCCTGAGCCATATTTAAAGTATAAAGCAATCTAATTGACCACGTTGAGAAAATAAATATGCTGATTTTATTAGGTTCATCTGATTCCTACCCCACCTGCTCCTGAAAGCTGAAAGATATTTTAAACTTCTCTAAGACAAATTTCCTCTATCTATAAAGAGGAAATGATAATGCATCTCTATTGTAGGCTTATGAAGATCAATTGTGACAATCCTTGCCCCGGTGATGGGAAGATTGTCTCCACAGGACAATCATTTAAATGTGTCCATGTCCCCTGGGAGTGGCCTTTGTTTTGGCCTAACTTCTCTAAATAGCAATAGGAAGGGCTGGATGGCAGGTCTCTAGTCCTGGTTAAAATGAAAAGATAGGCAAGATTCTTTGGTGGGAGCTAGTGTGGCCTACACTAGCTAGAGAGGGCATCAGCTATCATGAGATTGTCAGGCAGGTCAAGGCCAAGGTGAAAGGCATTTATGGGCACTTTTGAAAGGGACCATATAAGGTAGAAGAAATGCTAAAAGAGGGGTATATTGAGAGAGAACTTCAGGAAAATAGCAAGAGAAGACTTTGGCTTGGACTAGTATAGTAGGAAAGACTTAAGAAGTCATCCATAAAAGGTCATGTCTCCTGCAAAGTGTATGACTTCAACACTTTTCAAAGGAATGGTTAATTTATATATTATTCATTTTTATTTGAAATATTAATAATTTCAAACTTTCAGATAAGTAGCAAGAACAGTATGAAGAACTCTCATCTCCTCTCTTCCTAGGAATTCATCCAACTTTCACCAAATGTCCCCATAGCATCCTGTGTAGCAAAAGAACCCAGTGCAGAATCACAAAGAACCTTAGGTGTCATGTCTCTTCAGTCTCCTTCAAGGTGGAACGGTTCCTCAGGTCTGCCTTGACATTCATTACTGCAATATTTGCTTTCTTCTTTAAATATGACCTTCCTTTATTTCAATGTTAGCGGCAATTACTCCAATAAGTAATAAACCTTATTAGTAATGGGAGTAGATGCTGGCCAAGTTCAAGGTCCACTGTAAAATTTTGACAGTGAAAAATGCTTACAAACTTACAACATCTAATGTTTTCTTGTGATTCATTGACTCTTCCTGGATGGTAACATTTTTTTAAAAAAACATTTTGAAAACATTACAGGCCATTTATTTTGTATAATGTCTGTCAATTTGAGTTTGCCTAGTGTGTCCTGATGATTAGATTCAGGTTATGCATTTTTGGCAGGAATTTCGCAGACGTTATGCTGGGATCCTCCCGCAGCGTCTCATTGAGATGCAGTGGCATGAGCTGCTGCTTTGAGTCATTCCTGATGTTGTTCACTCTGATCTCCTGATCAAGGTGCCAGCCTTCTCCGTTGTAAAATTGCTTTTCCCCCTTGTAATTAATAAATACTTTTTTGGGGGGAGATACTTTGAGACTATTTAAATATCTTCTTTCTTGTTCAATTTTCCCGCTCCTACTATTAGCGCTCATTGACCGTTTTTGCCTGAAATAATTTTTACTATGACAGCTGCCAAATAGTGATTTTCTAATTCCAAGATTTTTTTGTGTGTGTTTATTAGTTAGCATTCTATTGAAAAGAAGAGCTTTCTATTTTTCCCATTTATTCATTTATATATTTTTTATTAATGTTGTGGTATGGATTCTTAATTTATTTGGTGGTATATCATCCATTATTATCCTTACTTATTTTCATACTCAAATTACCTTAGATTTGGCCAGTGGGAGCCTCTTCAAGCTGGATTCTGTGTTCTTTTGACATGCCCCATTATTTTTTGAGCGTTTTAGGCATTTTCTAGCATGACAAGAGACTCCAGATGTGTCTTCCACTTTCCCTGGCCCAGCCCTGGAATTAGCCGTTTCTCTAAGTCTCTATTTACTGGAGAATGTTATTTAGAAACCAAGATCTGGGCACTGGGTGTGCTCACCTTTACTTGGGTGTCATGGCTTCCAGGAGCTCTGTCTCTAATTCAATACTACATGGCTCATTTTTATGTTCCCTTTCCCATATTTGTAACTCCTTTCTGTGAGAGTAAGAAGCATGGCTCCTATTGTCTTCAAATATTTACTTATTTGTTCACTGCTCCCCTTCTCTAACAACTCCCCACTCACCCAGCCTGGCTGGGCTGACGTCCACTTGGCTGCCTGTCCCGCTTGGGTTCTGATCCCCACTGGGCCACCTTCCACATTCAGGCTTGCCAAATGGATTTGGTTTAAATTATTCAGGAAGGAAGGAAGAAGAGAAGCCAAAGATATACAAATATATGTTTTTATTAACATCCAATTTAGCCCTGAATATGAAGAGATGAGCATATTCTTAAATTGCCAGTAGGAGTATATATTTGTCTGATGTTTCTGTCTTAAATATGATGCTCTATTCCTATGTATCCACTATAGCTCATCATACACACACATGCACACACACATATGTTCATGCTCTTTGACTTAGAAATTTCACTTCCAAGAAATTATCTTAAATAAATAGATAATTGTACAAATTTGATAATAAAAATACATCAATATTTATTGTAACATTATATATAACAGCAAAATCCTGAAAATGTAAATGTCCAGTATATTATGGTTCATCAATATAATGCATCAAATAAAGATTGTATAGATTTATATTTTTTCATAGAAAATGTCACAATAGATTATTAAATGAAAAGAGTAGATATAGAGTAAATATATAAAAGAGTAAATATTATGCATTCCCTTTAAATACATATGCACATATTTATAACTCTATTTATGAAGAAGTATCTCAAAGACTTCATCAAACGGTGGGTTATCTCTAGGTTGTGGGATTTTTAGACTGTTGTGCTATTTTATTTAATTCTTTCCTTTTTTTTAAAAAAAAAGATCAAGATAATCATGATACCTTAAACTCAATATCTTGTTTGAAAAACTGGCATCGATCCCATAAACCTGTACGAAATACACACCAAAACCATCTTATACCCATCACTGGGTAATAATTACTAACAGTCCCCACTGAGCTTACTGCACAGGATTGGAGTGAGAATTAAAGAAAACTAGACATGGCAGACATTGTAATCTGTAAGGTGCTGTAAAAAAGTGCAATTAAGATCATTGCTATTACTATCATCATCATCGTCATTATCATCATTATTGGTATTGATTTCAGTTCTTTCTACTGATTTCTGTTTTCTAAATTCAGAGGAGAAAATGCTAGGCCTCCGTTCAGCTGTGTGGAAGCCAAAAGTGAAGCCTTTGGAAAGGCACATTCTCTGAAGGATCTTAAAATCTAGTTGAGGAAATAATATCCCAACACTTCCACATCATTCAACAGATAACAAGAGCCAGGCTACAGCCCAGGGTGAGATACAGGCTTAAGTCTACTCCTGCCAGTGGTCCAAGGCTGGAGAGAATTGTGTGGGCTGGGGAGTAGGGGAGGTTTCAGAGGACTATAATAGCATATTCTTGTTAGACTGTGATTGTATATTGTTAACTGCTTTTCAGATGCTGTGACTGGATTTGTTCACACTTTATGATGTCTGAAGTGTAAGTTTAGAAACCAATTAGAAGGCTAAAAATGATGCTGAGAATAAAATCCACTTTGTTCATGTTTTTAGAGATTCTGCATAGTTTAACAGGCTCTAAAACCCATTTTATCCAAGACAATAATATCCCAAAGTTGAATATATGAAAGGGCGGGTATAGACATGTGCCATCTTCTCTGGCTCTTGTCTCAGCATCTGGGAAGAAATAAATACCAACCTCATGAATATAAGCTTAACATATTCATGCTTAGCAGAGATTTAGTCTACTTTAATCACTGATGTATTCTAAGTGCCTACAACAGTGCCAGGGCCCATGGTAAGAGCTTAATAAATACTTATTGAATAAACAAATGAGCCCTCATTTTCACTTTTAATATGCAAAGTAGTTAGAATCCTTTTTCAAACACGCTGGGGCCTTGATCATTAGTGGATCTACATTAGTGGTTATTGGTAATTAAAAGTGTGCTCGACTTGCACAAATAAGTGTAAGGATTTCTCAGGGCAGGACATTCCTCCCAGGACGCCAGACTCCCTGCCAAATACCTGAGATCAAAGCATAAAATGTCAGTGAAACATTTGGCATCTGGCTTCTGTCTTTCAGGATTTCCAAATTCCTTAATTTACTGACAGTTTTTCCCCTGTAGGATGACTAATTGATGTCCAGGCTGTGCTTTTGAACCATCCCCAGAAAAATGCCCATAGTGGTGGAGGTGGTGACAAATTACATTAAGTTTCAAATTTTCTATCTGTTTTTATCTTTAGAAAAGCAAGTGAATTTCCTTTCTACTCTGTGTTATATCTATGGTTGTTTAAATATAAAGATAAGGAGGCTTCCTCCCAAAATATTCATCCCTTCAATGTCCATTTTTTTAACCCTCAGGATATAATCCAAATTCCACCAGGGACCATCATAGCTGGATTCTGCTCACCTGGTCTGCCCTCTTCTCATAACTGTGGGCATTCCCTTCTTCATCATAACTGATTGCTTTAGTTCCTCAAATTGCCTTCCTCCAGCCCCACCATTTTGATCTCTTGACATTCAGCCTTCACTTTGCTGTTCCCTCTGCTTGAAATGCTGATCCTACCCTTCTCCCTTGGCCAACTCTTACTCATGTTGTGACTTTTCCCCTTGACCCATCCCTACAGAAGAGGAAAGATGGCTCTACCATGTGCTCCCAAAGTCTTTTGTTTCAGGTAAAATGCACTGCGTTTAATTGCAATTGCTTATTGAATCATCTCTCTTCTTCATAGGCTGAGCTCTAACGTGGGAGGAGTTCTTCCTGGGTTTTCTCTGCATTCGTTCTCATTGTCTTGCTCAGTCCTGGGCATGATAGGTTGTCTTGCTCCATATTTATTCTGTGCTTCTAATCCCTCCCCTAACAAAGCCTTGAACACTTGGAAATTCTAGAGCGTTTTGTCACATAAATGGATTTACTCCCTATTTTGGGGGCGGGGGGTGAAAACCGTATTTGAGTTGAGATTTGCCACCAGGAATAACTTTAGTAGAAGATAATTTACCTGACTTATTTCTAGATTAATAATATTTCTGGAGCTTAGGTATCCTAGCTCCCAAAAAGCTTAAATGGTAGATATTTAAGTAGTCATATTAGATAAACAGAAAAATGACTGAGAACTCTCACCGAGAACTGTTACCAGAGAGGAGGCCATTGTCTATTTCTATCTTCCCCAGGGCTCCCCATTTGCTCCAGTCGGCTGCTGGGTATGCACCCATCCTACACAACACAGTGCCAGGCATTGTAGCAAATTGTTTTTCAGTTATCCCAGTAGTAAGATTTTTAAGATGGATGATGTTTAAAAAATTTTGTATAGACTTGTTATTTCATTTGGATTCTTCTTGATTGTAGACTTCCAGTTAAACAATCTTCTGCAGCATAGAAATCATATTGCTATGGGTCTACTTACAACTCTGGTGATCATTTCCTAGCCTGTGCTAAGAACGCTTGGTGGTTTCATAATGACTGTAATTCTGAGACAGTATTGACTGAGGTTAGGAACTTGGTACCTGGAGTTCCCACCAGGTATTGATCTCCTACTAACAGGCAGTAATGACTGCAATAAACACTGAAAAATCTCAGTTGAAACAAATAGATAAATACATGCATAGCAGATGTTTGTGACTGAATACTGGTGAGATCTCACTCCCATCAGCCAGCTCCTGTGTCTCAGTCACGCAGTTGCCTTCAGGCTGCTGGAGACTGCTTGGCCTGTGCCCTGCAAACCCAGAAGTGTGTGGGCACTTATTTCAGCCTGGAGGCAGCTTTTGACCAATGCAGAAGGGTGCAGAAGGGTACGTATACTAGCTTCCTTGTTCTCTGATTGGGATAACTTGGGTGTGCTTCATGCTGTCTCCAAAGCCCCTCTGAGGGATTGAGCCCAACTTCCTCTCTCTGACACTTTGCGTGATACTTTGCTTGGCCTCCTTCTCTTCCCTTCCCAGATCCCCAACCTCCTATTGGTTCCTCCTGGAAAATTTTCCTAATAAATCACTTTCCTGTGTATTTTTTGTGTCAGGGTCTACTTTGGGGGAACCCAACCTAGGACAACACTCTACACAAGAACTGAAAACATGGTAAAATTGGTTGTTAGTTCCTTGCCAAGAGCAGTAATCCAAGTAGGTCTTTGGTAGGACCTTATGAAAGTTGACCCAACAAATCTATAGATGTTGCTAGAGCTACTGGGGATATTCTTTCTCCTCCTCATCTTCAACTGTCACCTTCTCAGATTCATCTTCCCTGACCACCGTGTCTAAAATAGACTACAATTTCTCCATATTTTCCACCTTGGCATCTGTTCTTACTGTAGGTACTTATTTCTTCTTTGATTCTGCCTATCTTCACTCCTAGACTGTAAGTCCCATTACGTTAGGGACCTTGTCCATCTTGTTTCCTGCTGTGTGCTCTGTACCCTTCCTAGTGCTCGGTGACAGTTTGTTGAATGAATTGAAACCTCATGTGACACCCCCTGCCCCACCCCACATCACACTGTGCCCTCCAGGACTGACCTTTGCTGAGGTTGCAGACATGGCTTTGTATGTCCAGAACCTTTGTATGTAAGAAATTGTAGAGGTCTGATATATAGAAATTTTAGAAAACCAACCTGGCCCAAATAAGGAAAATAAATGAAGCTCATGTATTTATAGGGATTGTTTTAGCCTGGGACACACCAGCTAGTAAACAGACTGTGCCTGACAAGTCTTCATGAAAGATGTGGAAGCTTTGAAGTCAAAGTGTTGCTGGTGTTGATTTGGTTCTTGGAAAACATAAAACCCTCTTTTCCCCTGAGCCCTTCTGCGTGACTGTGCCTAGTGTCTCTGAATCAGATTCTCCCAAGGCAACAACAGTTAGGCCAGGAGGGAGAGATGTTTGTGGGTTGTACATTAACCCTTTTGGGCAATTAAGTCTTCTCCAAAGTAGCACAGATGAGATGAGTTCTGAAATCTTCAACCTGCTTAGATAGAGGGACCAGAACAGAATTTCTCAAAGTGGGTTCCACAGAACACAGCTATTACAGTATGTTGGTAGACTTCCACGGAAACAAAAGCATATGTAAGTGGTAAAATATATTTGGAAAGAATCTTTAATATGTTAATGTATTTTGTTTGTGGCCATGGAACCTATGTGACCATAGAATATTTTCTTCTGACTATCACACGGGAAATACTATAGTAGAGGCTCTGAAATTGCTACTTAATACTTGGTCTTCGTGGCTCTGGGTCTCCATGTTTCTGCCTTAAAGAAAGCCCTCATCTTCCTCCAAATGGAATATATCAAGGGCCTACTCCATCACTCTCTGCTTTGCATTTTATGTTCTTGCCAACGTCAGAGTATCTACCAGTCCATAAATATTCTTCCAACTTTCTTAACGATTGCTTCATAACAAATGATCACAAAGTTTAATGCCTTAAAACAGCAACAGTTGCTAATTTAGCTCATGAATCTGCAATATTGGCAGGGCTCAGCAGCTGAAGGTTCATCTCTATTTCATGCAGTATCTGCTGCAGCTGCTAAAGTGGCACTGGAGGGTCTGCTTCCAAGATGGTGCATTCACATGGCTGGTGGTGGGTGCTGGCTGGTGGCTGAGGGTTTAGCTGGGGCTGTCAGTTGGAACAGCTGTGCATGGTCTCTCCCTGTGGTTGCTTGGTTTCTTCTTACCATGCCAAGTGGGCTCCAAGTGTGAGTATTCAAAGATATAAAAAGTGGACTGGGCTTGGAAACAGCTCAGTTTCACTTCCACTGTATTCTACTGCTCAAGCAGTCCACAGAACTCGGATTCCAGGGCAGATGATAGACTCTGCCTCTTGATAGAAAGTGTGACAAAGGATTTTGGGGCCATGGTTTTAAATGGCTATAGCAGCTCTTTGAATTTGCTCTTAAAATTCCTTCTGCCTATAATGTTTCTTCACTGCCACCCCCACTTTGCCACCTGGAGAACTACTGATTCTCCAAGGCCTAGATGCAATATCATGTCCTCTAAAAATACTCTTGTCTGTGCTTTCTTAGCATGTTGTTTTTATTGTTAATCTCACATCATATTAACACATCATATTAATGTTGATTATCTTCTTAGAGGGCAACAAGACATCTTATTCATCTCTTGTTATAGTTCCTAGCATAGGGCTTGTGCTGAATTAATTAATTGGCTAATTTTCCAGACCAACTGTTATTGTAACAACTACCACTTCATAAATGTTTACTGTTTAATAGGCCTTACAATATGTACTTTATAAATATTACCTTATTTAATCTTCATAAACAGGAAGCTATTATTATTCCCATCATACAAATGAGGAAACTAAGATCATAGCGCATTTTCCAATGCCGCACAGCCTGTAAATGGCTGAACTGGGATCTGAAACCAAGTCCAGAGTCCATGTGCATAACCAATACATTCCCTTTTTAATCAATTAGTTAAAATAACCAGTTATTTCTATCCAGCATCGAAATAAACAAATAACTCTGTCAAATAGTTGATTTGTAGGCTCACCGCAGTGTATTAGTAGACCTAATTTTATTTAATTCCTACTAGTCATCATCCATTCTAAAAGATCCAAATATTTAAAGAACTCTTCTATGGAAAGAAGAGTCTGACTTATTGGTGTGGCTGTCGATGACAAAATTAGAAGCAACAGAAGGAAATTTTGAGGAGGAGGCAGATTCTGGTTCAACATAAGGGAAACCTTTCTAGGGATTGAGACTAACCATAGGTGGAATGGGTTGCTGATGTAAGTGGTGAGTTCCCCATCTCTTCAGGCAACCAAGAAGATTCTGGATGACCAGACAGAGAAGTAGACTAGATATCTGTAATAGATATTTACTGTTTTTGCTCCCCAATATTTCTTCACCCTTTTCCTGGCAATTTTATCAAAAATTTCCAGAGGGGAAGTACCTTTTCTCTCACTCTCAGCTTATGTGTTTCAGGTAAAGTTTAGGTTGAGTTGAATCTAACCCAGCTCTGGGAGTGGTCACATGACTTAGGCCTATCCAATCAAAGTTTTGCATTCCCCTTGACATATTGATTGCTTCAATGATAAGTATGTAATTGAGCCATAGTTATTCATTCATTCAATCATTTATTCAGCAATATATTAAAGTTTTTTCCAAACCATAAAGGGTTAACTGCTATGGGACTTTCCCCTCTCCCTTAACATAAACAATTAGAAAATAAGACAAAATATGTAAAACAACTGTGTTCAGACATTACATTCAAGCCGTGAAAGAAAAGGAAACATGATTAGTGAAAGATGGGACGAAAGAGATGAGCCCTATGATTGGTCCAGATTAATACCCGCAGGCAGTTTCTAAGATGCAGTGCAGGAAGAGGGAACCCAAAAAGAGGCTGAAAATCTCACTGAGTTGAGAAGACTGAGCTTGGAGTTTGAGGATGTCAAGTCAGCTAGAATTTGTGGGACAGATTTATGGAGAGGAGGAACCATCCAGAAAAAAAGTTCCAGAAATATGCAAGAGGTTTCCCTTAAGTTTTTGGCTGACTACCAATCTATGCACGCATATGATGAAACACCATAAGGCTGAACATGAATAACTTCTGAGGAAAGAATGATTATCAGGAAGCTATACAAACAATTCCAAGAGCTCACATAGGGCATGCAATCAACTTGTCTCTAGCCAGAGTGAAGAGACCTTGTTGAATATACCAAGGTATTCAGCAGGGATCCCAGAAATGCCACATCTTAGAAGTAGGGGTTGGATTAGCCCTAGAATAAAAGCTACTCTAGGCATGTCCTGAAAAAGCTTAAAAACAAGCCTCAAAATGATTGAATTAATCAATGAATAAATTAAAAGACCATCAGAAAAAGTCTAACACTTTTTGTCACATTAACTGCCACAGTTGGAAAAAAAATTTTCCCCTGGGGCCACGGTGTTTTATTACAAAAATAGAGTAAAAATTTCAAAAACAAAATGATCTTTTTTAATTTAATGAAAAATTTGTTATTTTTGATTGTTTTATGTGCGTGAGTTACATGTAACTCACGTGGCACTAGAATCAATTTTTTTTTTTTTTTTGAGACAGAGTCTCTTTTGCCCCGGCTAGAGTGCCATGGTGTCAGCCTAGCTCACAGCAACCTCAAACTCCTGGGCTCAGGTGATCCTCCTGCCTCAGCCTCCCGAGTAGCTGGGACTACAGGCATTTGCCATCATGCCTGGCTAATTTTTTTCTATATATTTTTAGTTGGCCAATTCATTTTCTTTCTATTTTTAGTAGAGACAGAGTCTCACTCTTGTTCAGGCTGTTTTCGAACTCCTGACCTTGAGCGATCCACCCGCCTCGGCCTCCCAGAGTGCTAAGATTACAGGCGTGAACATCCGCTCCCGGCCTAGATTCAATTCTCACACTGCACGCCACTTAAGTTGTATGTGACTCACAATATACTTACTGAATTTGTTTTGGAGAATTGAGTCTTCATATACTTCATGAGGCCCTGGGTACAAAACTAGCATGAGTTCAATACAACTCACTTGACAGTTAATGTGTTAAAGAAATAAAACAAAATTGAGCATTCGACAACCTGAAATGATACTGTCCAGCATTAAATAAATATGTATAGACATATGGAGAAGCAGGAGAATGTGACCCATAACCAGGAAAAACATCAGCCAGTATGAAAAATCGGTCAATGACACAGATGATTGAAGACAAGAATGTTAAAGCAACTACTGTAAATATGTTTGATGTGCTCAAATAGGTAAATGAAAACATAAACATATTGAGGAGAAAAGTGGAAGATACAAAAAGGAGTCCATGGAGATGAAAAATACCATATCTGAAATAAAAAAAATATACTGAATGAGTTAACACAGATTAGATACTGCAATAAGAAAAGTGAACATGAAGGCATAACAGCAAAAACTACCTATATGGTGCTCTGAGACCCTTGCTGAGGTAGTCTCAGTGGGGTCCAGCCACCCCCACCTAGCACCAACAATATAGAATGAGGCAGTTCAGGTGGGTCGAGTCAGGACTCTACTTCTCATCCCCTCCTCCCCATGTAAGTGAGGCACAGGGGGATGCTGAGTCTTCACCCCTACCTGAATCAATGAGGAAGAATGAGGTGGTAGGAGGTGGAGCTAATTGGCATCTACTATCCTCCTTTTCTCTGGTGTCAACAAGGACCAGTAAGGAGTTGAGCTTTTGTCCCTACTCTGCAACAATAAAGTGGTATGAGTCAGCCTTCCACTCCCTCTTTTCCTGGTGGCAGGGATGCCCAGTGGAGAGCTGAGCTTACACCCCAACTTGGAGGCAACTAGGTGGTGCAAGATGGTGTCCCATTCACCTGAGGTGCCAAGGAGCCAAGGAGGGAGCTAGATTTCCACCCCATCCATCGGCAACGAGGCGCTGTGAGTCAGGTGGGTGGAGCCTAGTAAGTAGCTGGACATATATACTCCCACCAGGCCCTTGCTCTACACCTCAAAAAGGGGACTGCCTACTCCAAAAAAAAATTAAATAGATGCAGAGTCACATAATATACTATCCAAAATGTCTAGGATGCAATATCAAAAGCACTTAGCATAGTAGGAATCAGGAAAATCACAACTTGAATGAGAAAGACAGAGAATACATGCCAACACTGACATGAGCCAGATATTGGAATGAGCTGACAAGAATTTTAAAGCAGCCACCCAAAAATGCTTTAACAAGCAATTATTAATTTTCTTGAAACAAATGATAAAAGGGAAACTCACAACAAAGAAACAGAAATTATAAAGAAAAGAGCCAAATGGAAATTATCAAACTGTAAAATATAATCACCAAAATAAATGACTCAGTGGATGGGCTCAGTAGTAGAGATGACAGAGCGTGGAATCCGAACTTGAAGCCAGATCAATAGAATTTACCCAAAAACAGGAAAACATGCATAGATCAAAAAGATAGTAAAGGGAGCTTGTGGGTCAATAACAAAAGAGTTAAATTTGTAAGGAGATGAGAGTGGAACTGAAATAGTGTTTAACAAAATAATAGCTGAAAGCTCCCTAAATTGTGTGAAATATATAACCTATAGAAGAAGCTGAGAAAGCCTCAAGTAGGATAAGCTCAAATAAATCCAAGGAATGTCATAAATTAAACTTCCAAAAGCTAAAAGAAAAAAAAAATCTTGAAACAGCTAGAGAGAAATGACAGATTATTTACATTTTAAAAACTGTTAGAATAACAGAGGATTTTTCACCAGATTCAGGTAGGCCAGAAGGAAGTAGCTCGACACTTTTCAAACATTGGAAGAAAAGAACTGTCAATTGCAAATTCTGTCTGGTGAGACTATTCTTTAGGAATGAAAGGAAAATAAAGACATTCTCAGATGGAAGAAAGCTAAGAGAATTTGTTGCCAGCACACCTTCTTTCTGAGAAAGGCTAAAGAAGTTGTCTGAATAGGAAGGAAATAATAATAGAAGAAAGCTTGAAACTTCAGAAAGAAAAGAAGAACAGTGAAGTGAGAGATCTGCTTTTTAAATTGCTATTTTCGACTGATTTTTTATGCACATCAAGATTTTCTTTGAACTGTGTGGCCAAAACAAAAGAGAATTGAAGCGGAGGTTGGAGCAGATCTGAGACAGCAGTCGATCACTAATGTGTCTGATAGTTCATGCTCTTACATTCTAAACAACCTCGCTCTTATCAGTGATTAATTCTAAATCAGTAAAAGTTGTATATTTTTAATTAGATTCTCAATTTTCAATCCAGATTTGCTATTATACAATTTTGACATATTTCAAAAATATTAATATCTTCTTATGTCCCTCTGCTCACAAGTATGATATAATTTTTGAATTTAATGTCAGAATAACACATTTTTACTCTGAAAAAAATTTATTTTATGTGGACAATAGCAAAAGTGCATTATTTATTATTATTATTAATATAAGGGTTCATATTTATATGGCTTAAATTTTATTTCTAAACACGTAGTAAGAGATGACTGCCATTTCCAAACTTGGAACAGTATGCAGTGGTGAAGCTATTGAGCCACTGCTGTCCTTATTGGTATTAATCACTGTAAAGCTTTGGCAAATAAATGTTGAAACAGACGTCTCAAAATGAACAGGAGCAGGGAAGCTGAAATAAAGCCCTGCTGATTCATCTAAAAACTGGCAAACCTTAAAAGATACACATACAGTCAATACCAGAAGCAAATTTATAAGACAAGCAACTTAACGCAGAGAATTCCAATTTCACAAACAATGAAAAAGTGATGCATGCTCCTTTTCATCTAAAATGTTGTGCGGTAAATATGCAGCGATGTGGCAAGGACTGCAACTTCTAACAGTTTGCTGAAAGACAATTCTCCGTGGGTCTCCCATATTTCTACACGTCTTACAAGTAGGGGCACTGATTGATTTTATTCTGGACTATGTTTGCAAGGATAATTTTATAGCAAACAGCCTTGGAAGATACAGCATCTCCTTCTAGAACAAAGAATAGGTTCTCTTACAGCTTTGGAAGATGGAGATAATGCCTCTCTCTGGAGCAAAGGGCAGGTGTCCACTCTGCCTATTATAGAAGAATGGTGTTCCCTAAGCTCTGGGTTCTCCTCCTGTAACACAGCACAGGAGGCAGGTGTCACCTGTCCTTCTTTGTGTCACTCTGTGGGAACTGGGACTCAGGAAACTGGCTCAAGAACTGCTAGTTCTATGGCCACTGCTATTGCTATGATTAATAAAGTTCTTTTTCTCCGTTAGGGAACAAAGTCTTTCCACAAAGAAAACCCTAGTTCAGGAGAGTGTCATGGTGAATCCTATGAACAGCTAAGGAAGAAATGATACCACTTTTATACAAAATCATTCCAAAAACAGAAGAGGGACAAAAACTTCCTCAGTTATTTTATGTGGTCTGTATTAGCCTGATGCTAAAATAAGAGGAAGACATTACAAGAAATGGAAACTACAGAGCAATATCCTTCATGAATTTACATGCAAAAACTCTAACAAAAGTTAGCAAATAAAGCCCACCAATATGTAAAAAGGCTAATCCATGATAACCAAGTGGGGTTTATATCAAGAATGGAAAGTTTGTTTAAAATGAGAAAATCAAACTATATTTCACTGTATTAAAAGACAGAAATAAAAACCATTGTATTAATCTGCTCTAGTGGCCATAACAATGTAGAGTGTGTCACTTTGGAAACAGAAATTTATTTTCCCGTAGTTATGGAGGCTAAAAGTCCAAGATCAAGGTTCTGGCTGATTTGGTTTCTGGTGGAGCCTCTCTTTCTGGCTTGTAGACGGCTTCATTCTTGCTGTGTGCTCACGTGGCCTCTTGGTGTACGTATGTGGGGAGGAGAGAAAGATCTCTAGTGTCACTTCTTATAAGGACACTAACCCTACTGGATCAGGGCCTCACCTACATGACCTCATTTAACCTTAATTGCTTTCTTAAAAGGCCCCATTCCAAATACAACCACACTAGGATTTTGATGCTCTGATTGGTCAGGCCTGATCACAGGGTCCATCCCTAGAGCTGAGGATTGAACCTACCTCCTCTCAAAATATTTGGGGGTGGGAAGGGCATGCTTCCATAGAGAAAACTGACACAAAATGACTAGAAGGATGTGTAGATGTTGAATGGAAAACAACAAAGGTCCATCTTAGAGACCCTCTAGTTCAACCCCAAGATGAGAAGAAACTTGCCCAATGTTGAATGCTCAGTGAGTGGCAATGTCTAGCTGAGAACCCACATGTATCTGACTCAAAGTCTAGGGGTCCTTCTGTTGCACCAAACTGGCTTGTCACAAGTGCCTGTACCTCCACTAACTAATCCCAGGACCTCTGAGTCTCAGAGCTGTGGACATGTCTGCTGCCAGGATGCATTAATGGTCACTTTGGCATTGAAAGTGACTGGAATACATGCATGCACACATAAATAAATGCACAGAAAAAAGTCTGGAAGGATATAAACCATGCTGTTAACACTGGTTACCCCAGAGAGAGGGGAGAAAATGAGGATGAGGGAAGGAGGGTTTGCACTCCCCACTCTGCATTCCTGCATGGTCTGAACTTCGTACACACGTACACTCCTCGATTACTTCTTCAGCCTCCCTTGCCATAGTGTCCCAGTCTGCCCTCTCACATCCACCTATGGGATTTACCGGAAGTAATAATCCTGTTGTTCCATAACCCATTGGTTATGGGGCTCTGCATTGCTCTCAGAATAAAGTCCAATCTCCTTAGCGTGGTAAATATGGCAAATATGGCACCTCCTCCTGACAATCTGACCAGCTCATGTCCTCACCAACCCCCTCCACCTCCTCCCAGACCCACTTCCAAGCACTCTCTGCTCTGATCACAGCAGGATCCTTACAGTTTCCCAAACATGCAAGTCACTAATTGTTTATTCAACAGACTTTTAACCTGCATGTACTGTTCTGTCTGTCTGTAATTACCTCCCTGCATCTACCTTCACCCATGGTGCATTCTCTTCAGCCTTTGGGGACTGTCCCAAGAGTCACCTCTATATGAAGCATGCCATAAGCCAATCCCTCATTTAGAGCTGGTTCTGACCCACTTCTGTCCATGCCATCGCAGGCAGGCCTTTCTGTTGTTCCCATCTTCTTGCCTGTCTTTCTATCTCACGGAGCTGAGAGCTCCTAGAAGCCAGGTTCTGTCTAATGCATGTTGGTGTCCTCAATGCCTATCTCAGGGCCCTGAACAAGATAGGCCCTCAATAAATGTCTGTTGATTAAGAAATAAATATGGCCAGGGAATCATCTGGCTGTCTGTCCTTACTGAGAAGGGAAGGAGGAAAGGCCAGATGTCTGTGGTCCTGGTGACAGAAAGCAAGGCCTGATTCAGACTCAGGGTCTCACTCTGTTGCCCAGGTTGGAGTACAGTGGCCTAATAATAGCTCTCCATATCCTCAAATTCCTGGGCTCAAGTGATCTTCTTGCCCCAGCTTCCTGAGTAGCTGGAACTACAGGTATGCAAGATCATGCCTGGCTAATTTCAAGACATTTTTCATAGAGACACGGTCTCATTATGCTGCCTAGGCAGGTCTTGAACTCCTGGACTCAAATAATCCTCCTGCATCAGTCTCCCAAAGGGATTATAGGCATGAGCTACCATACCTGGTCTCAAATCCTTTCTGAGCTGACTCATATTTTAGGATTGTTTCTCTGGAAAGTGGGTCAATAGAGTTAAAGCTCCAGGAAAAACAGAAATTCCTCCTCCTTTCCTTCTCTTTCTTTTTTTTTTCCTTTTCTCCCAGCCAGGAAGCCACACTTACCTAGTGGTGTGCTGGTAAATGTTTAGCAACTGTGTCTTCAGAAGAAAAGAAGCCCTGATTTGTAGTGCTTGCCAATTTCTGTGGTGTAAATATTCCCACCATGATCAATTTCAAGTTACCAGCCTGATGTCACTGAATGTGGAGCTGGGAAAAGATGTGTGGAGTCAGCTCTCTGATGACAGTATGAGCTGGCTCAAGCCAGCTGCACAATGTAGGAATGTGGATCTAGGCTTTGAAGGCACACCAATCTGATATGGATTCTGAATGTAGTATTTACTAGCTGGGCAAATTGTTTAATCTTCATGCATCCTAGTTTCCTTATCTGTAAAATGGGGATAATCATAGTAATAATGTAGTAATAATATCATAGTAATAATATAGTAATAATATCATAGTAATAATATCACTGAGTTGTGAAGAGTAGTCAGGCAAATGTATGCAAAAGGCTTGTCTGATACATCTAAGCATTCCATGCAAAGTACTTAATATTAGTTATTATTATAATGTTAAAATCACATAATATGATAATTTCTCCCTCTGCTTTCCAAATATTGCAAAAGACTGGCAGTAAAAATAAAAACTCTCCAGTCCTCTGAGATGTCTGGATCATTTCTTGTGACAGTCACAAGTTGGGAACAAATGCAGATGCTGACAGAGCATGGGAGATTCAGCCTTTAGGGATCCCAGAGGCTGGAAAGAAACACTTATTGCAAAGATGAAATGACTTTCTTCTCTTCACTCAAAATAGATTTTTGGCTAGTAAACATTCTTCAGTGACCCCTTAACAACCTTGAGGAAAATAGATAATTTAGGCCATAAAACAAACTGCACTCTGATGCATGATGTGGCTTACAAATGAAAGGATGACTTTCATCTTTGCCAGGTGGGAAAGAAAGAGAGCAGCTTCCTGAATGAAGGACAGAGGTGGGTCACAAAATGCCTCTCATGTTCAGTGGCCTTTGTATCCATAGGGTCTTATCCAGCAACTGGTACATGGTAGGACACGGGGAAATACTTGCAAAGTCAACACAAATATGCATTGAATATCTGTTTTATAAAGGCATCATGCTAAGTGTAGGGACATAAAGAGAAAGGATACACACACCTGGGCCTTGAGGAACTCATTATATAGTGGAAAAGAAAGACATAGAAATGAAAACCACCACTTTATAGCAGTGGTATGAATAATATGTCCCGGGATCACAGCAGAAACATTTACACAAGAGATAGCATGAACTTGGTCTTGAACCATGAAGGACTTCATCAGTCAAAGAAAGCAGTAGAAACCATTGTGGTAGAAGAAACAGCGTTCATGTAGCAGGTAATGTTTTAGAATTAATTGGTGAGTAGTTCTCCATCCCCCACTCTAGCTCTCTAGCCCTCTCTGAATTCATCCACTTGTTCCCAGAGGTGAAGCCAGGCCAGCAATGTATAAGTGGGGTGGTGCAAGGTGACTGCCCAGTGTAGGTAATAAGGGGTGCACTGTCTGTAGATAAATTTAAAAAGTTAAACTGGCTAAAAGTTGCTCTTTTTTTATTATCAAATGTGTGGGCAATTCTAAACAATGTCAGTGGTAAAACATTTCCCCTCATCTCCGCTCCCCACCCCTAACAGGGCCAGACGATTCTCCTTCCCCACCTTGAAATGTCTTGGAACCCAGGTTCTTACATTTAGGGGCAGAGCCAAGGGGGGAAAACTTAAGCCTAGTGGTGGGGAATGAAATACTTGAAAAAGGAATCACCCTTGGATGACCTTCTGTCAGTGTTTTACACTGTCAACATCCATGTCTCAATCATGTATTGCACAATACTGCCTCTAATGCTTTGGTTCTCATCATAATTTGGTTTGCCACAGTCACAGTCAGGACTAGGCTATGTTATGCTGCAAAAACAAACAACCTCTAAATCACCAGTGGCTTGTAATAACAAAGGATTCTTCCTCGCTCATGCTGCATGTCCTTGGCTCCTTGGCCAGAGGTGCTGCCCCATGTCTTTTAATTTGGGGTTAGGCAGGTAGAGATTCCAACTCTGTGTGACCTGCCATGATCACCACAGCATGGCAGGGAAGGGAGACTGCACGGCCTGGCACCAGCTGTGACAGCATCTACCCAGAACAAGCACCCAACACTTCTGTTCATATTCCATCAGCCAAAGCAAGTCACATTACTGTGCCTGTGTTGAAGATGGAGGAAACATGCTAGCTTCAGTGTGGGCTCAAGAGAGAAAATGCCAGAACATTTGTGAATATTTATAATGACTGTCACAATCATGTAAGTATATGAATGTAAAAATAGTTAAAAGGTGCCATTTCTGTGGAATGTAATTGGTGGGTGGGGAAAGAAGAGCAAATGATCCTCGTGTTTCCCTAATCTTCTGGCCAGGTTTATTCCTAGATTCTAGGACCCCTCAACTCCTGCCACTACTGGCTAGATATTGGCCACCTATTTGGAAATGGAAACGAGTGTGCAAACCCAGATTTTCATGCTTAAAGTCACAGATCTAAGTGGAAGGAAAAGATTTGAATACTTAAAAAACAAGTTTTCTGCTGCAAGGCTCAGATACAAGGACAGTATGGGCTGGGGTGTGTTAGTAAGGACACGGGCTAGCTGATCTAACAGAGGCCCCCAGATACAGTGATTTATTTCTCTACCATATAACACTGCAGAGGTAGCAGGTCCTGAGGGCAGGGCAGCTTTACAGCTGTAAGTGTAACTTCCCCCTCCAGGGCCAAAGTGACCTCACTAGCTGTCACTGTCTCTAGTTAGCAGCAGAGGAGAAAAGGACCAGGGGAATCCACACATATTCTTTTTTAGGGAACACCACTTCTGATCACATCTCATAGGCCAGAAATGAATCACATGGCTTTGATTAGCTGCAAGGGAGGCAGGGAAATGATGACTTATTTGGGCAGCCATGTGCCCAGCTAGAAACCTTGCCACCGTGGCAGAGATCTCTGAGAGCATCCTGCAGTCTGCCACACAAGAAGGTCAAGGACAAATTCAGACAGGGAACATGACATCGAAAAACCACAAGTCTCTAGCTGAGCAAGCAGCATCAACCCCCAGAGTCAGGATCTGTGGGAGGCTGGATAGTGTGGAGCTTCCCCTTACTCTGCTGTCCCGTGGAGACCCCATAGTCAATGGCCACCCCATTGCCAGTGTGCAGTGATGCTTCTCTGTGCCCTGAGACTCTGCTCAGCCTTCTTCCACTGGCTCAGCCCCTGATCCGAGAGTTTCCATGGCTCCCCTTCCAGCATCCCTAGACATACACACCCCTCCATCTCCCATCCCAGCAGGGAGCACATGGTCACTTTTAATAGATGTTGATATTAGGGTAACATGATCCCACTGTGGCAGGACAGCAGTGCCCACTTTACTCTGGTTATTTGATAGCCAATACCAGAGACATGAGTCAGACACAGTGCTGGGACACCTTCAGTGGATCCTTGTGAGAGGCCCAGCAGAAATGTGGGGAGGAGGAAAAATTGAAAGCGAGAGTAAAGCTGAACTCAGTTTGAAAAGAGCCTTGTTCTAGGCCGGGCACGGTGGCTCACGCCTGTAATCCTAGCACTCTGGGAGGCCGAGGCGGGTGGATAGCTCAAGGTCAGGAGTTCGAAACCAGCCTGACCAAGAGCGAGACCCCGTCTCTAAAAAAAAAAAAAAAAAAAAAAAAAAGAAAAGAGCCTTGTTCTTATGTCCCTTCAAATTCATATGTTGAACCCCTAATCCTCAAGGTAATTGAGTCTGGAGATAAGGCTTTTAGGAGGTAATTAAGGTTAAATGAAGTCATGATGGTGGAATCCTAATCCAATAGCATGGTGGCCTTATAAGGGGAGAGAGAGAGAGAGAGAGAGATGACACTAACTTCCTGCACAAGCACTGAGGACAGGCCACATGAGGACACAGTGAGAAGGCAGCTGTCTGTTAGCTAGGAAGAAAGGCTTCACCAGAAACCAAATTGACCAAAATCTTGATCTTGGACTTCCCTGCCTCCAGAACCATGAGAAACAAATTTCTATTGTTGAAGCCACTTGGTCTGTGGCTTTTGTTCTAGCAGCCTGAGCTGACTAAGACAGGCTTCCTGTACCTTGTGAAACACAGAGGGAGACTTTCACATTGGAGAAGATGGGTACCAGTCAAACGTGCTTACATGGGGTTGGGATGTGCTCACACTGTGTTACAGAAAGACAGTTCTGGATGCAGAGTGAAGAGAATTTGGAAGTAGAGAAACTGAAGGCAAATGAGCCCTATAAAGAGGGTCTAGCATGAGCCTGGGCAGAAATCACAAAGGTTGAATGGGACATGGCAACAGGAACCCAAGGGGGAGGGATGGATTTTTGAGTCACTTAGCAATTAGAGTTGTCTGAACCTGTTGCTAAAGGAAAGCGAGGAGTTTACGCTGATTTCCAGATCCAAGAGGAGGTAATTGTGTAAATAGCACCTTCAATGAAATCCGAGATGCTGGAGAAGGAATTTGAGAAGATCGTGAGTTAGTGAGTGGGCTCCTCCCCAGGGTGAGATCCTGTCTAAGGTATGTGAGTGAGGATAGTTGGTAAGAACACCTGCTAAATGAGGATACAGCCCTGCTTTCCAAACACCTAGCAAAGATCCAGGTACAGGTGCCTGCAGCCTTTAGTACATGATAGTTGAATTTAATTGAATTAAAACTCAATATGCTGTGCTCAGACAAGGCCCTAATTTCAATCAGTAAGGGAAAAGTATCTCATTGTCTGGCAACAGCATTGGTCTGTTAGTTCCAGACTCACAGGACAGCAAATCTGTCTCCAAAAGGGGGAAATAAATAAAAGGAGAATGAACACCTACTCTCTTTCCAGAGATGGAGTGCTCGCTCCCCTTTGGGCTCCATGTGAGTGAGTGTGGATGGAGGTTGGCTCTGAGATGTGTGCATGTTCCCAGCTCCGACAGCTGTTGGGGACAGACTCACCACGGCCTGCTCCCTGGGAATCCACTTCTCTGCCTTGCCCGACTCTGTGCTGATTGTCTGCTCTTCCCAGACTCGCACGGTCTCAATGAAAACACACATCTCCTTGGAAGGGGGAGCTTGGAAGGGAAGCAGTCGGCAGTAACTATTTCTGTCTGTGCCTTTGTGTGACTGCCACATGAAAGCATGCATCCATTAAAAAAAAGGAACAAAAAAAACTCTTACTCAGGTTAGAGTTCTTCCTGTTACCCTTTCGACTCCTGGAGTGTTGCTGCTCTGGCTGGGAAAGCTGTGAAGCCGGTCCAGAGACAGCAGGGCCCGAATCGCCGGGTCACCATCAGGTGAAGGAGCTGGAGGCGTGGGGCCCACTGGGGCGGCCTGGAGAGCATCAACTCCAGCTGTCAGGGCTCGGCTCTCTCCTAAGGACGGTCTTGGCAAGTAATTGCACCGTCGCCGAAGGGTATTAGGCTAAAGTGCATCTTAAAATTGATCTTCTCTCTCTGGGAACCCACAGATTGTTGAGATGTTAATGGGAAGTACTAGCGTGTGTGTGTGTGTGTGTGTGAGGATAGGGGTGTGCTCATGTTCTTAAAAGGATGCTACAGCACAAAACAATTACACAACCACAGATCTAGAGGAACTGTAGCAGCCTGACATCTCATTCCATTCTACCATTTCACTTCTTTAGCCAAAGTGCTTGGAGTGCTAACTTTGTGCTAAGTACTGGAAATGCAGGGCTCAGGTGTGGCTGAGGGTGGAAAGGGGAAGCAACCAACAAGCTAACATTTGACAAGCACTCACAATGTTTTGAACACAGTATGTATTATCTTGAAGCTACCATTTCATAAGAACCACAATTGACTTTCCAGATACTACGCTAAACACTTACAGGTATATTGCTTTTAACTTTCCTAAATAAACCTGGGAGGGAGCTATGCATGGTTTTCATTTTACAGATAGAGAAACTGAGGCTCAGGTCAAACCAGAAATCACCCAGCTGCTTGACTCTGAAGCTCATACCCTTAGCCTGTACACAGTACCGCCTCCTGGCCTCCAAAACAGGGTTAACAATGCCTCCTTTGCAGAGCTGCAGATCATCTTCACTCATTCAAAGATCACTTTGAAGATAATGGATAATTCATTTGATGTGCTCAGCACGGGGCCAGTGTGTGGCAGGCCCTCATCATGACCCAGGGTGCTGTTTCTAAAAAGTGAAATCATGTTTAATCCAACCTGGGCCCCGGACCTCTGGGGTGGGGGCTTCTCAGGACTGGCTCCTTCAGCCTCTGTCCCTCCCTCCACAGCGCTCACTCTCCCCTCTCAGCCCAATCGCCCTCTCCTCGTCACTCCACCCTGAGAGAAAATGAAAACCAGGCCTCATGTCAGAGTTATGACAGCTGGGACTGTATCTTTTCCATCTCTGTATCTCCAGAAGGGACTGGAATGGTGCAGCTATTAAATATAAATAGTTGCTGAACTGAATTGTGCACCCTTCAGCCTCTGGGATAACAAAGGTTTTCCACTCTCCCTCCCACCGACTTCACCACTCTGAGCACCTAGACAAGGCACCATCTCCTCTTCATGTTGAACCTAAGTGGTGGCCATTCTCATGCCTATTTTTATATCTGAGTTAACAGACAGGCTCGGGGAAGGTAGTGGCTAGTAACTGGTTGTCCAGCACAGAAAACAGTCTCTGTGAAACACTGTGCGTGGGCAAGAAGCACCTTTTCATCCTGTGGGTGGCGAGAGGTGGTTGGCAGGGGTGGAGGTGGGGTTTGGGGCTGATCTCCAAACCCACTTCAAGCTTTGCCACTCTCACTCACTTCTGTGGTCTCTGCTAAATCGCTGCAATGTGTGCTCCTTGGCACCAGCCCTGGAGACCACCCAGGCATTGAGGCAAATGCAAAATGCAGCCCCTGACCTCAGCCCAAAGCGGGTGTCTCTCAGAGCCAAGCACGTCCTGTGGTCTCCTTGGGTACTGAGCTCCCTCCTAGGTGAGCTCCCAGCACGTGAAACCAAGAGCACAGTCATGCATTCCAGGGCTCAGTGGTGATCTGGATGGCAGCTCCTACAGGCTGAGGACACTCATCACCTTCCTGGCGCTGACTGGGATGGCTGTGTTCCTGGAAATGCAGGTGGCCCTGTTTCATGCAATTAGTGACTTTCTGCCGAGTTGGGTGAGAAAATGGATCTTGCAAGTCAGAAAATTTTTAAACTTAGGAGAACTTATGCTTTTTAAGGTATCATCCTGAAATCCTTTTGTATAGAGTGGTCCTGCCCTAATATGCCTCTCCTTGGAAATCTTAACGTGTGTACAGTATTTTGGACTTGCTTTGTGTCCCATTTCATTGCTGCGCCCCAGACAAGCCCCACAGAGCAGGAAGTGGAAGACCTCAGCCCTTCCTCTTTGGCTGTTTGGCCTTGACCTTGGGAGAGCCCCCTAACATCTTAGTCTTACTATTAGATGATATGATGCATTTAAAATGACAGTACACTACCAGACACTGATTAAATATTCAACAAATGGTAGTGTTTTGGGGGAGAGAAGAGTACTTAGAGTTTTCTTCTCAGCACAATTGAAATATTATCTGACTTGCCTCCTTGTGAGATTTTTGAGAGTATAGATCACTGGACAAATTAAGATATTATTTATTCATTCATTCAACACATCCTTTCGAGGGTCTATTAGAAATTTATGTTCTATTAGGAAATAAGTGATCACAACACAGTTTGGTGACTATTTTAATGGAGGTAAGCATGACGCAGAGCGGTCGTGCAAAGTGTACCTGATTTCCCCAGGGAAGCTGAGTCGGCTTGGCAAAGCAGGTATACATAATGGCTAACGTATATTGAGTTCTGACCACGTGCCAGACACCAAGAGTCTGCCAGGCAGATAAGCACGGGAGGAGGGCATGGACAAAGGCACAGAGGAATTAAAGAGAGCACGTTCACGGAAGACTCTGTGGTTAGTATTAGGTTATTAATAACAGAACATTGCTGCAGGATTGCAGGAATGACTCATACAGATGGGACCTGCAGTGCCTCTTATTCTTGCTTCTTCTGTAGTCTTGTCTGTAGCTCTACCACATAGGGTGGCAGAGCTTCTCAGGGGGGCATCTGAAAATGTTAGGGGGCATTTTTTGACTGTGACCATGATGGGGTGCAGTACTAAAGGCATTTAAAGCCCAGGGCCCAAGGATATTAATTGCCCTGCCGTGCACAGGATAGTCCCACACGATGAAGAACTGGCCTGCCCGGAGCGTCAGGGCACCTCCTTTGGGCCACACTGTGCAGTTCTTCCCTTTCCTTTCTACCACTCAAATCAACTAAAATGTTCTAAATAATTGGCATTTCACTCCCTGGCCCCTGGATTATATTTGGCTTCAGAATCATCTTTTTGTTTTCTTGATTTGGAGTAGCAGGGTTGGTGAAGAAGACCTAATTAAGTTTCATGGTTCCCTGGTTGGAGCCACTTCATTCTCCTGGTACTGAGGCATGTCAATTTCACAGTCCAAACACCGTAGCAACTGAGCACTACCATCTCGCTGCTGCCACTGCCCGGATTTGGGCCTTTCCCCGCCTTCTGGGTTTCTAACCACCTTCTGACTCTACGCCGCCACTCCATCCACTTCTCCAGTCTTCTACTGGAGAAATCGTCTTTCCCAGTGCAGATGTGATTATCTCCCCTTCTGCTCTTCCCATTACCTCTGGGACCAAGTTGAGGCTCCAGGTTTCTGGCCCTCTGCCCTGTCCAGGCTCTCCTAGGAGGCAGGACAGCCCAGTGGCTGGGGATAGTCTCAGAAGCAGGCTGTTGGGATTCCCATCCCTGCCTTGCCACTTACTGGCTGGTGTATTGAGAAGTTCACCTAATCTTTCTGTGACGCAGTGTCTTCCCATCCATAAAAGCCACATCATTAATTATGTCAGCCATAGCAAGAATTAAATGTTTTCATTTGTGTTTAAAGCACATAGAACAGGGCCTAAGTGAGAGATTATTAAGCTTTTTTGTTCTGTAGACCCTTTCTCAGAGTAATGGATTAAATACATAAAATGAAATGTATAGGATTATAGAGGAAACCAATTTCATTGAAAAATGATGATCAAAATGTAAAAAAACCTACCCATCTTATTTATGATATATAAATATATGTGCTTTATTAAGGTGTTAAATAATAAGATCCTGCAGCGGGTCTATTGTGTTGCAATACAATACAAATGTATCGCAATTTGCAAACACTGTCTTGAGATTCTGCAGCAATCCTCATAAGAAACGGAAATATCAGTTGTTCCCATTGGTGGTGAACCCCCAGGTAGAAACACTGCCAACACTGCTGTGGTTTGTTGCCCACATTGAAGAAAGAAGGAAGGTCAAAGTTTCAATTAGAGGTTAGTTAAAAAAACAAAAACAAACAAAAACCATGATGTAGCTTTTGTTCTCCTTCAAATGCATGGATCCCTCCTGAATTATTGAGTCCCTCAAGCAGTCTGTACACTCCCTTGAAGAACTACTGGACTAGGGTATAATAAATGGTATAAACCAGCTAAAAAGCAAGGTGGCCAATTCAGTACCAATGGAAGCCAGGAAGGCAATATGAAGGAGGGAAGTGGGCAGTTGTAACAAAAACTCAAGCCTGCCCCAGCACAACAGGGTCACAGCAGGGGCACAGCAGGGGCGCAACAGCACAACAGGGCACGTGCTACTTAGCCTGCAAGTCATTCTAAAGAAACACAGATATGCCAGCCTCTTGCAAGGAAGCTGGAAGTTAAAAAAATCTCGCTAAGATCCTCTTCTCTCCATTCTGGGTTTGGAATATTGTCAAGCAGTTTAGCATTTGATATGCACGTCTACACTGTGGGGCCCCAAACCTCCTTGTTCTTGGGCTTCCTTGGACCTGCATGGCTGCTCGGTTTTGCCTTGTACAAAAGCACCATATCCTTGCACATCTTGGGCCTGAGCACACATAATCCTCCTTCCCAGATGCCTGGCTCCTTCTTCACCTGGCTAACACTAACTGGTCCTTCCAAATCCAGCTCCGGTGTCTCTTGTCCAGAACTTTCCTTAGACAAGTCTTCCCGGGCCTGGGCAACCCAGGCCTCTCCTTCCCCCAGAGGTCTCAGGCCTCTATCAGAGAATGCATCACACTTTCCTTGTACTTGTGTGATTTCCTGTCTGCTTCTCTAACTAGAGTGTGAGTGTGTTGAGGGTGCTTCATGAATGTTCTTTTGAAGGAATAAATGAATTGAAGGGATGAATTGACTGATTTAGATAGCATGACTTCTAAGGTGCTTTTTAGTCCAAAGATGATTCCAGGGATGGATTCCCTGATATTTTGACAGGCATAGCCCTCGCTCACAGACCTGGCTGGTACAACGGGGCAGAGCCGTCGTTCCAATTTGATGAGTGTAAAATGTGACTGTGAAATAATGATATTGCTTTCGGATTCCCACGTCAAGTTCCTTTGATAGTTTCCATGAGGCAAAGCTTCTCCCTCTGAGGGTGGATTTGATTTTTTTTAATAGACATAATTTATTCAGAACTGCTTCTTATGAATAAGATGAAAGAACGAGCTCAGAAACACCATTTTTGGCACCCCAAAATGAAATGGAAGCCTGTCTGTGAGGTAATAAAACTGATTTTCTCACTTGGCCTGTAAAACCAGCTGTAACGGTAATTTCCAAAGAAAGATTCCAAACACGTCTTGAGCAAAAACAGCATCATTAGAATAAGCCTACGGCTTAATAGCAGAGGGGGAGAATGCTTTGGAAGGACCAGCTCTCATTTGGGAGGGTTAGGTCTGGTGTGTTACTTTAAAAGATCAGCCTCATTATGTTAGGAAGCAAATCTAGCATTTAAAGAGGACTTACATTTTCAAGGGGCTTTTGTCTTTGTTATCTCTTTAGATCCCATAGTAATTCTGTATAATATATGGGGCAAGTTTTATCATCCCCATTTGGCAGGTGAGGAAGAGGAGGACCAGGGAGCTTGATGATTTTCCAAAGGTCACAGAGCAAGAAGGAGGCAGAGTCACCCCACGCTCACCCAACCTGCGTCATCAAGGAGACATACTAAACACGCAAGGTACACGCACGAGAGCCCTAGCAGTTGCTTTAGTGTCTCTACTGGTCCTCACTTGGGGTAAGATAGGGGATGTGCACATTTCCCAAGAATCTGGCGTGTGTCACACTCACATACTTACCTTGTCCTAGGGTCATGGTAGGGCATGGGCTGTGAGCCAGATGGCCGGTTTGCATCCCAGCTCTACCACCAGTTAGCTGTGTAGCCTTGGCCACATCACTTACCTCTTCAATACTCAGTTTCCTCCTCTGTAAAGCATGGATAACTACCCATAGAGTGTTGTAAATAATGTGTTGACATATGTAAAGTATATGAACAGTACCTGTTCTACCACAACTGATTATTATTTTATTTGAACTTCTCAACAACCGTGAGATGTCTGTGTTATTACTCCCCCAAATTACAGATGGGTAAATTGAGGTTAAACAATTTGCCCAAAGTCTGAAAACTGGGACTAGTTTTCTGTATGCAACAATACTCCAGACTATACCCTCTCGATTCATGTGAGCTCTCAAATTGTGCTCACTGATGGACAGGTGACCATGTTCATGTTAATTATTTTGTAGATGCAGGCAGTAAAACCCATCTTTTCCTTTAGCACAGTCCCAAGAAAATATGTCTGAAAGTCAATGTTTGAAAGTCAAAGCCTATCCTTATATATCACCAAGGGGTCTCCATCCCTGGAAGACTACAAAATATAATTGAATCCCCAACTGTACTTCACTTTACAACACAGTCTTCAACAATATCGTTTCAGAACCATGGACATGTTTTGCTGTTTCCTTCATAATTGAATCCACAGTCCATCCTCCTGAGGCTCAAGATTCCCAACTTAAAGCGCGCCCAGTGCCTTCCATCTCTGTTTCAAATGTCTTAAGTTTATGAGATCTATGCTTCACACTGTTATGCCAGTGCTGTCATTTCCCCCAGTGCAGTTCATTTTTAGAAAATAATGAATGTGGCTGGGAAGGCAAAGGGAAGCTGGAGGGTGGGGAATGAAAAGAAGTTGGTTAAGGGGTACAAAAATACAGATGGATAAAAGGAATAAGTTCAGTATTCAATAGTATAGTGGAGAAATTATAGTTAATAATTTATTGCATATTTCAAAATAGCTAGAAGAGAACAACTGTAATGGTCCCAACACAAAGAAAAGATAAATGTCCGAGGTGATGGATATCCAATTACCCTGATTTTATCATTACACATTGTATAGAGGTATTAAAATATCAAATGCACCCCCAAAACATGTTCAACTATTATATATCAATAAAAAAAGAAAAAAGGAAGACAATGAATGCAATACCTGTAGAAACGTTCAAATAATTGAGGAAGCAACCACCGCTATACAGGTAAGGCCACTCTGTCAACACCGAGCTGCTGGCTCTCAGGCCAGTCCATCACGTAACAGCTCGAATTGTTCATTCATAACGCAATTCTAAAAGCCTGTGTTAAACACACTAAAGGGAAGCAATAGTTTGTATCAAATCTGAAAAGAAGGAATAAGTAAGAATGAATGAAAAAGAGCAGGATGTCTTAGGAGCAAGGAACAGTCGAGGTGAGTAAAGCACCCTACTCTGTCTAACTACAAAGTGTTCTCTAAAGGACCTTACCAAGTAGAGATCCCCAAATTAATCAGCTGATTGAATTTTTCAGGACTCTTTGGGTTGTAAGTCATAGAAGACCCAATTTCTGGTGGATTTTAAAAATTTGTCCACCATTTTTTTCCCTCCCTGCTCTTGTCTTGGCTTCCCTGTGAGCAGAGGATGGTTTTCTTCCCCCACTGATTTTAGGCTTTGGCAATGAGACTTGCTTTGGCCAGTGGAATGTGGCTGGAAGTGGCTATGTGCCAGTTTCAAGCCGAGGTCTTAAGGGGAAAATTTCCACCAGCTCTTTGGAACTTCTTCTTACCACCATGAGAAGAACACACACCAAGTAGCATTCATTCCTTTGGCCTGGAAAGACAAATGAAGAAGACCTGAACATAATCAGAACCTGGGGTTCAACCTGGCCTAGTTGACCAGAGAGTATCATACAAGCAATTTTTTGGTAAGTCATTGCAACTTGGAAATCGTTTTTTATGCAGTATTAACACAAGAACAACATAAAAACCTAATACACAACTCAAGCTAACTTAAAGGGAAAAAATATTGGCTCATGTAACAAGTCTGCTATGTCGGGGACTCAAATTATGTTGCCTTTCTCCAACAATTTATCCATCTATTCATCTATTATTCCACTCATCCATCCGACTATTCATCTATCCATTTTTTGATTCTGTCTGATTCTGTTTCTCTTTGTGTTTTGATCTCATTTGCTTCTTAGGGAGGCAGGTCCACATTGTGCCTTTGCTCAAATGTAATTTGCAGAACATTATTTCAATGAGACGCTCTGGGAGAAAGAGTGTATACTACATTCCAGTTTTAGAAATTTACAAGGCATTTTTGGCAAACAAACAAGCAAACAAACCTAAACAAAAATACTATGAGAAGTTCTGCTGGTAGACGTACCTTTAACATGATTTGTTTAACGCAGCACTTCCCACATTTATTTGACCACCAAATAACTGTTTTGGCTGTTCAGATCTATTGATAATTCTTTTGGTGTACACTTGGGAAGAAATGGTGGTAGAGTGGAGGGAGCGCTGATTGGGAGACAGGAGACTCATGTTTCAGTCTTGCTCTTCTGCAAACACACTCTGCATTGCCTTGGGGAAATCACATCCCCTTCCCAGGCCTGAGATTCCCATTCACAAAATGAAAGAGTTGGATTAGTTGGCCTTTTTAGACTCTCCTGGGGCCAGCAATCTGTAATCCCAGCAGTACACCATATTTCATGGAAGTCTGGGTGATAGCCTTTAAAACGATGGTTAACTGTTGGCCAAGGAAGTACCATATGGGACTGTGGAGACTATTCAATCAGTTTTTCACTTAAGGCTCAAACATTATGTTCCAACACATTCAGAGTGAAGAGGGTGGTGGGGATTCAGCGGTGGCAGCTCTCGCTTACTCAACTTGCCCGTAGACATGGAGCCTCAGCCCTAGATTCCTGAGTGCATTCCATGTTTCTACTCCCCTCAGGTGACACAGAGAGCCCCTCTCCCTTATGCCTTTGTTCTTTGTCCCCATTCCCCATAACTCCTGAGTCCTTTAAACTTCCTGCATCCCATTCCGGCCCCCACTCTCTTCCTCTTGTGTACAGCCTTTGGAATGGGCTGTTGGTTACTCTCAGCAGCATTTGGTGGTTCAGCAGTGGGGTGGGGGAGGAGGGGGAGGAGAGTCAGCTTTGAATCCTGTATTAGTCAGGATGCTTTTGGTGGCAGAAACAAAACCCTGACTCAAGCTGGCTTAAACAATAGGGAATTGATTATCTCACATATCAGGAATTCCAGGGCAGGGAGGATCCAAGGCTAGTTGAATTAGCCATTCAACAATGGCATTCGGGACCAGTTTCTGTCTCTGCTTTGCCATCATTAGCTGGTTTCTTTCTCAGGCTTGGAACAATATGGCGGCAGCAGTTCTGAGCATCATACCCAGATGTGACAAGATCTAGAGGGAGAAGGGTCTATATTTTTCAATGATTCTTTCTTAGAAGCAAAGACATTTGTCCCCAAAGCCCCTAAACCACCAACCACCCTGGAAGAAGATGTCTCCCCATGTTTTATTAGCCAGAATGGGGGGATCACCATTCCTCAACCAATCACTGGCAGAGAGAAAAGGATGAGCCTTGTATCAGTGAAGCCCATCCCTAGAGCTGGGGATGAGGTCAACCACCACTGAGTCTGATGGAGGAGAGAGAGAACAAAACCTGAATTTTGTTATGAAGGAAGAAGGGAGGCACAGATGCTGAGTAGGCAACCAATAGTAAGATCTTAAGAATAGAAAAGGGAGGGAAGAATCCCTTAGAATAATCTGGCCTCAATTAAGTCCCCCAGCTACAAATATTAACCCATTGCTCACATTTCTTTTGTATCATATCATGCTAAAAGAATGTCAGTGTCCTTCCTAGCCCTGCATTATATGACAAAAGACCTTTTCTTGCTTTAGCATCTATCCATGCCAGACTCTAGGAAAACAGGAAGAAAATGCAATCTGCCCTATTAGTCTATTTGTGCTATCTATGTTTTCCATATTTTCCATATTTCACAGTTTTACCTACTCACTTCCTCTCTGGAGTAGCCAGTCCCTTTCTGGTGTGATGACCCTTTCCTCCAGTGTGAGGGCAGCATGGTCCTTATTCCAACAAACTATAAAGTATTGTACGAAGCAGCTGTTTAGTATAGCTCACATCTCCGGCTTTATGGGCAAGCTGATGAGAGTTGGAATCTTACCTCTAGCATGTCCTAGAAATAGAATACTGGGCAAGTTATTTGACCTCTTTCTCCCTCGGTTTGCTTCTCTGTAACAGAGAGATACTAATAAGGGTTCCCATTTCAGAGAATTATTGTGAAGGTTAAAGAGGAGAGAGCACATAAATGCCTTAGTATAGTGCCTGACATAGGGAAAGTACCCACTAGCTATTGATTGTTGCTATTTTCATGATTTTCATGATTATAGCTATTATTATGACCTTATCTAGCAAAACCCCAGAGCAGCCAGTGGAGCCACGTTTATGGTCCCCACACCACTGAGAGTGGGCTTTTCTCTTCCTAATGGCGCTCAGTCGGGACTCCTCATCCTGAGGGACACAGCATCACATAGCATAAGGAGGGAAGCCAAGAACTCGAAAGAGCTTGATTCAGCAGAATGACTTGGGCTGCCAAGTACGCTTTTGGAAAATTTCTTGCTCCCCCTCCTGGAGCATATTTTGGACGCCTACTTGTCATATTGCAAAGTGGATGTGACAAAACAATCTGGGAGCTCGCTGACAATCATTCCTTTCATGCTGAGGCTCAGAATCTCTTGGCTCAGGGTGTGCTGTCCGCCTCAGAGACCCTGGCAGGAAGGCAGCCCAGAGGACGAAACCCCTCCCAGCAGGACAGGGTAGGGGCAGGACAGGGGGGGTACCTATGCTGAGCCAGATGGGCCTTTCCCCTTTGGGTTTCAGCCCAGGTACCTTAGAGAAGTTTTCCCTCCTTAGGAGGCAGGAGGCTTTCCACGCTTGGTAGGGTGAAGGAAAGCAACCCATAATAGTAACGATGTACATTTATTAAGCCCTGTATTCGTCTCCTAGAGCTGCTGTAACAAATTATCCCAGACTTGATGGCTTAAAATAACAAATTTATTCTCTCACAGTTCTGGAAACCAGAAGTTTGAAATCAAAGTGTCCACAGGGCTTTGCTCCCTCCAAAGGTTCTAAGGGAGAATCCTTCCTTGCTGCTTCCAGCTTCCGGTGGCCCCAGGCGTTTCTTGGCTTGGGGCTGTGTAACGTCAATCTTTGCTTCACATGGCTTCCTCTGTTTGTCTTCTCCCCTTCTCTTCTCTTAAAATGACATTGATCATTGGATTTAGGGCCCACCTTAATCCAGGACAATCTCATCTTGAGATCCTTAACTTAATTACATCCACGAAGACCCTTTTCCTAAATAGTGACACATTCATATATTCCATGCATTTGGGATGGGCATATACTTTGTGGGGCCACCGTTTAGCCCACTATGAGCTCCCTCTGTGTAGCAGGTGCTAGGCTAAGCATGCAGGAACTAATGCCATCCACACAATGGCCCTGAGAGTCTGTCCTGTTTTCAATCCCCCTTTTGAGGTGAGGAGCCCGAGCTGTCCTAACCACTATACATGATTGTCCCTTTTATTCCTCACCCAGCCCCATGTGATAGAAACTCACTAACTCCCATTTTACAGATAAAGACACCGAAGCTTAGAGTGATCACATAACATGCCCAACAGCCAGTAAAAAGCAAAGTCTAGTACTTGATCAAGCTTAGATCTGTCTCACACTAACAGGATAGAAAGAGATAACTCATCCTTTCTGCTATACTTTCTAAAAAAAACCAGTTGCTGAATAAATAACAACTTGAGGATAAATCAGCATGTTTTCATCTCCCAAAGAACTCAAGAACTTCCGCCTTCTTTTTACTTCTTGGTAAGAAGAAATTCTAATCCTACATCGAAAATTCTGAAGAGGGCTTGGAGGCAGGGCTGCTCTAGCCCCGGCTGGCCCAACTACAAGAAGTGTGTGTTCAAGGGTTGCTGATAGGCTTCCCTTAACAGAGCTGTGAATTTGCTCTAGGCCAGTAATATTGCTCATTCTTGAAGGCTCAGAACTGTCAGTCAGAAACCTGTGGGAAGAAAGCTGATCCCTGTGGCAAATCCAGGGAGTCCTTCTCTATTGGTCATAGGAACACTGGAAACAGGAAAAGAGCTATGAATTATTGATCACTCACTGCATGCATGTCATGCTCTATGACAGATATTTTCAAATAAACTATTCCATTCAGTCCTCAGACATTATTATGTCCACTCAGGGTCACCTCCAAGATTCATGGGGCTGGGAACAACAGTACTAATGGAGGCACAGAACCACATTTAAACACATATGGTTGAAAATCAGGCTAACAGACAGTGGATACCCCAACACAAATATCTAGGTTCAATCGATCCTCCACATACCCACAACAGCTGTCCCTGGGCCACCATGTGGGCCTTAAGGGTGTGTATGCAAGTGAGTCTACTCAGGTTTTCTAAGAAGGGAAAGTACTCCAGGCCTTGGAACCAGGCCCAAGGCCATTTGGGCTGCAAACTCTGGAGTTTTGTGTGCCTGGAGCACACTGGGCATGCTGCGATGGCCCCTTGTACCGCCTTGCTCACTGGGGAGGGATGCGGTAGGAGGAGATAGAAATTAGCACCGGACCAAGAGTAAGGGTCCTATTAGCCTGAGTTAGGCTGCCTTGCCTCCATTTTTTAAAAACTATAAACAAACTAACCAATATTTAGTGTATTAGTCCTCTATTGCTGTTTAACAAATACCCGCTCCTAAACTTAGTGATTTAATGTATGCAAACAACATTCATTATATCAAAGTTTCTGTGGTCAGGAATCTGAATGTGGCTTAGCTGGGTCCTAAGGCTCAGGGTCTCTCACAGGCTGCATTCAAGACATCTCTCAAATGAGGTTGAGACCTACTTCCAAGCTTATTCATGTGGTTATTGGCAAGATTCAGTTCCTCCCAGGATGTTGGACTGAGAGCCTCAATTTCTTACTGTGTGGACTCTCCATGGGGCAGCTCACAACGCGGCAACTGGCTTCATCAGAGCAAGCAAGGGAGGAGGAAGAGGGAGGACACAAGGAAGACAGAAGTCACAGTCTTTCACCGAATTTCAGAGATGACATCCCATCAATTTTTGCCTTATCGTGTTGATTACAGGCAAGTCACTGGGTCCAGCCCACACTTAAGGGGAGGTGCTTACACATGGGTAAGAGTACCAGGGGGCAGTGGCCATGGGGGAGCCACCTTAGGAGCTGCTTACTGCAGTCAGGTGAAGTGGTTTATACACCCAAGGTGACACCACTAGGATGGGATCAAGTCAGGTTTCAAATCCAAGTCTGACCCTAAGATCCACCAATACCACACACAGGCCAAGATCCTTTTTATTTCATTACTGGACTCAGGAAGCCTCTTTCAAAAGAAAAAAGGAAGAAGAAATATAGGAGGAGAAGGGAGGGAGGAAGAGGGACAGTTAGAGTAGTAGGGAGAGAAGGAAGGAGTATTTGTGGATATGGTGTCCAGTGTGAGGTTGCTTGGTCAGAGGACGTGATATAGCAATGCTGAGGGCACAGCCCCTGCCTCAGAATAGGGCTTCAGTACACACAAGCCATTGCTTATCTTCCACTCTCCCAGAGGGATAAGAGTTTAAAAAGTTTCCACCAGTAGAGAGATGATGTTTGTCATGTTTGAGCCTTTGATATTGCAGCACTAAAACACATGATTCCAGAGGCCTATTTTTAAATTGACATAAAGAAGCATCTTATATATTATTAAGTACAAAAAGCAAGATATGAAAAAGCATGTAGAGTGTGTTTCATTTGTGTACATGAAAAGAGCTATGCATGCATTTATGCTGACACAACCATATAATTTTTCTAGGAGGATACACAAGAAATTGTCAATAGTAGTTACCTATGGGGAAAAGGAGTTGGTGGGAGACTTTTGCTTTTAAATTTAAAACTGTATGGTTGAATATTTTACCATGTTCATGTATTGTAATTCTTTTAACTGAGAAATAAATAGGAAAGAAAGGAAAAAGAAAAAATAAGCAAACATTTCAGACCAATGGGGAAATAAAGTTGCCATAAGAACAGCCTCGAAGTCCAAAGTGCTGGGCTGAATCCTCTCCTTTGGTGCTGAAAGGGGTTCCATTGGGTTTTTAGGTCAAGAGCTCATCTGATGCCAAAAATCTCATTGCAACATTCCTCTCTGCATTACTGTATTAGTCTGGTTTCTCCAGAGAAACAGAACCAACAGGATATATATATCCTGTTGGTTATATTGGTTCTTACATATATATATATATTATGTGTATATATATATGTATATATGTATATCAGTAATAAATTAAGAGATCTATTTTAAGCAATTGGCTCACATAATTATGGAGGCTGAGAAGTCCCAAGATATACAGTCAGCAAACTGGAAACCCAGGAGAGCTGATGATATATTTCCAATTTTTGCCTGAATATGAAGTCAGAAGACTGATGCTTCAGCTCAAAACCAGATGAAAAGAGAGAATTCTCTCTCTCACTTACCCTTTTTGTTCTATTCAGGCATCAGTATCAGTAGATTGGAGGAGGCCCACCCAATTGGAGAGGGTAATCTTTTTTTCAAGATTGAAATCTATCCTTTTTGTAACAATATTCAAACATTAATCTCATCCAGAAACACCCTCACAGAGACCCAGAATAATATTTCACCAAATATCTGGACACTCTGTGGCCCAATTCAGCTGTCACATGAAATTAACCATCACGCCCTCCTCCCTGAAGGAAACATCTAGACTCTCTTGAATATCTCCAGTGAGGGACACGCCCCACCTTTAAACCAGCTCATTCATCTTGGGATCCTGAGAGCACTTATCTTGGCTAAAATCTGTCTCCTGTGGCTCCCTCCAGTGATCTCAGTTCTATTCATAGAACACAGAGAACTCTCGCTGCTCTATAATCTGTTCTCCCCCAGCAACTAAAGTCATCTTTAAAGATATAAATTGGATCATCTCTCTCTCTTTTTAAAAAAATTTGAAAAAATTCCAAACTATTTAGGATGATCTTCCAGGCCCTGTGGGATCTGGCCCTGCTGGCCTTCAGTGGCACCAGGTTATACCTTCCTTCCACCTTCTCTAAGTCTCAGCCACACTGGCCTTTTGTTTTTATTCCATGCAAGCACCAGGCTCATCCTTGCCTCAGGCCTTTGCATTTGCTGTTCTGTCTGCCAGACATGCCCTTTCCTTGGAGGAAAACTCACCTCTTTCTCCTTGCGTGGGTCTCAGCCCAAATGTCATCTTTTTGGAAGCTCTTCTCTGACTACCAACTAAAGTAGCTGCCTCCTCTGAGCCCTGTCTCCAGCCACTTGCTTTCTTCATAGCATTTATTATTGCCCAGTATTTTATTGTGTTATGTTAATATTATATCACATTATATTTATTTATGGAATACCACTCACAGCTCGATTTCAAGTGCTATGAGGGCAGTAGTCTTACCGGTTTTGTTTTCTTTACTGATGTAACTTCAACATGGAGAACACATTACTGATACTTGATAAGAGATTTGGTGAGTGAATGAATGAATGAGTAAATTAAATCTATCCTTTTTGTAACAACGTTTAAGATTTTGTAGATGACTATCAGGGCTGCCTGGGAATCTTTTCTAAGCTAAACATCTATGGGCTTCAGCTATTCCTGGTCAGGCATGGTTTGAGGTGTATATTAACAGAATGGATTTATGTTACTATCAATCCTTTATTATCTGGACTTTATATGTAAGAGAGAGAATGCATGATGACCTCTGATATTGTGGCATGTTTAGTGACTTTAAACTTGGCAATGTCTAAAAATTTAGCAAAAAGGGGCATTTTCAAAATGATACATGCATACACACCATGCACATACACATGCACACAAACACACTCCCCCCACCTCTGTGCTGGTTGCACACTGGAAGTGGGCACTGGTCAGGTGATGTTATTTTGAACAAGGCTGTATGAGCTCAAGGGGAGGGCACTTTTTCCACATAGTGTGAAGGCCATTTTTTAATTGGTCTACCCAGAGATGGTACCTTTTTATAATTTATCTATTTAGGGGAACTTTTCTCAGATTCTCACAATGGAGCCACCTGCACTAGCAGCAGGCCTGCAAAAGACTTGTAGGAGAAAGAGCACTAGAGTTGGAAGCAAAAGGTAGGTTCACATCTCACATTCATTCATTCATTCATTCATTCCATTAATACTTGTTGAGAACCTACAATATGCCGAGAACTATTCCAGGATCTTGGATATAGCCAGACAATGTCGCTGTCCTCATGAGTCTTACATGTACATGAGGAAATATGACAAGGGAATGACCAGATCATAAGTTAGACAGGGAATTAAAATGAAACGACCTTGTAACTGGTAATCAGCAGCTACTTTGGAGTGTGTGACCAGGGAAAGCATCTTTGAAAAGTGACATGTAACCTGAGTTCTGAATTATATGAAGGAGTCAGCTATGAGTTAGGAAAAAGGGTCTAAGATAGGAATGAACTTGACCATATGGCAAGAAGAAAAAGAAGGCCAGAGGCCCCAGAGCAGAGTGAGTGAGGGAGTGGAACAGGGGATGAGGTTAGAGAAGTGTTGGGACCAGGTCCTTTGTGAATTGCCCAGAGCCTGGACTCGATTCTCAGTGTGACAGGCAGCCACTGGCAGACGCTGAGCAGAGGAGAGATGAACTTAGACCAGAAGCACTGGGAAGAAGAGATGGTGTGTCCAGGTGGGAGCTCTGTGTAGCAGGAGGGCCAGCTCCAGTTCGGGTAACCTGGTAAGTCGCTGTACTCTCGTAGCCTCTGTCTCCTCGTGGGAGATGGGCTTTTGCAACCATTAATTGAGCACTTCACACATCATCTCTTCTCACCTTGAAACAGCTCTGGTATCCCAATTTTATCCATTCTACAGGGATTTTAGAAACATTCAAATAAATGGTAATGAAGTGAAATACTGATATTTAGCACTTACTGTGTGCCACAGATAGCTCTAAGTGCTTCGCATACTCTGTCATGTAGATAATGTTGTACTCTATATCCCCATTTCACAGTTGAGGAAAGTGAGGCCTAGAGAAGTGAAGCAACTCGGGCAAGATCACATAATTAATAAGGAGTAGAGCCAGAATTCAAAGGAAGCTAGTGAGGTGCCAGGGACTGTGTCCTTGGACACTACGATATATAATCGCTATCATCTCTCCAGTGCTGGTTGTAGCACTTGGGTCCTGATAGGCATTTACTTTCTATTGTTTTTTGCTTGGTTTTATGTTATAGCAGGGCACAAGAACATAACTTTGTCATCAGAATAAATTACCAGCTTGAACAAGGATGACTCTATCTCCTTTGCCAGGGGCAGTGAGCTCAAAAACCTGCTCTGCCATTCGTGGCTGTCAAAGTCATAAACAAGGTATATATTCCTCAAACCCTATAATTAGGTGTGTTTCAGCATTTGCAGCAGCAATAACATAATTAGTTTATCTCCAAACTATGTGACAAAATTAGTGGTTTCTATGTGATGTAGAAAAGGTTTGCTCCAAAGTCACAGCAGAGAACTGTAGTAGGTAAAAGCTAAATTTAAGCTTCCTTTTTTGGGAGAAGCCAAACCTGGTAATTACTATTTTAAATTCCCTGCTGAAAATGAGTCAACAAATCACCTTGGTCATTAACCATAACCAAGGCAAGATCATCTGGAAGTCTGCTTAGAATAGTAAAAACAGCGCTGGCTTCAGAGTCAAGAGATGTAGGTTTGAGGGAGTGCTCTGCTACTTCCTAGCCGCAGGATCTCGGACAGGCCAGAGGAACAGTCTCTGTTTTGGGGGACATTGTTGTGCCCACACGTAGTGTCTGGACATGTGGCATCCAGCTGGGACCATGAGGTACAAGGTTGACCAGCAGAGGGTGACAGAAGAGAAAGATGGGAAGATCCCAGGCCTTTGATGATGTTGAGGAATTGAATTAACAAATTGTGAACCTGCTTGACTTCCAGATATTTTGGTATCTGAGCAAATAAGTCCCTTTTAGTTTAAGCCATTTTGAATTGGGGATTCTGTTATTTGGATTTTGAAGTATGCTTACTGATGTATTGGGCAATCATGAGTTGCAGTTGATACAGTGTGTGTAAAATGTTTTGTGCAATGCCCAAGATCAGGGAGTAGTATTAATATAAAGTGAGATGTCCTGCAAGTTAGAATCTCTGTTTTTGCTGTGATGTTTTCTTTACCTGGCATAGAGTGATAAAATTTTAGACTGGGGGGAAGAGCATAGGAGGATTATATTGCAGAAAGGCTGAAGATTTTAGCAATCATATGGGAATAGGAAAGGTGTGTTTGAGGGCTATTTTTGGCCCTCTCTGAGCCCAGGACAGACATCAGTAATGAAGCACAGAACCCTATCCATGGCCTGGAGACTCTTTCAAAGCAGTTAACTGGAGCAATTGTAGGTCTCACCTCACTTGTTTCCCTTCTCTTAGGGATCATTGTTCTTCCTTGCCTGATGTCCAGGGTTTCATATATTTTTCCATTAAAATAATTATTAAATTATTATATTATAGAATTATTATGTTTTATAATTGTACAATCATACAGTTGTAAATGTATAATTATATCATATATAACAAAATATAATAATGTTATATAAAAGTTACATACTATATACTTATTATATGCTACATATGTATTATATACATAAATACAGTCACATACGCATAGTAACATTTCTGTCAACAACAGATCACATGTAGGACAGTGGTCCCAAAAGACTGTACCATATTTTTACTGTAACTTTGCTATGTTTAGATATATTTACCATTGTGTTACAATCACCTGCAGTCCCCAAGCCCCAGACCAGGGACTGGTACCAGTCTGTGGCCTGTTGGGAACCAGGCCGCACAGCAGGAGGTGAGCTGCAGGTGAGCGAGGGAAGCTCAATCTGTATTTACAGCTGCTCCCATCACTCGCATCACCGCATAAGCTCCGCCTCCTGTCAGATCAGCCACCGCACTAGATTCTCATAGGAGCACGAACCCTGCTGTAAACCGCACATGTGAGGGATCTAGGTTGTGTGCTCCTTATGAGAATCTGGTGCCTGATGATCTGAGGTGGTGATGCTAGTGCTGGGGAGTGACTGCAAATACAGGTTATCATTAGCAGAGAGGTCTGACTGCACAATAAATATAATGTGCTTAAGTCATCCCAAAACCATCCCCCACCTCCCCAGCCCCGTCTGTGGAAAAATCATCTTCCATGAAACCAGTCCCTGGTGCCAAAAAGGTTGGGGACTGCTGGCCTACAGTATTCAGTACAATCACATGCTGCACAGGTTTGTAGCCTAAGAGCAATAGGCTACATCCTATAGCACAGGTGTGTAAGAGGCTGTACCATCTAGGTGTGTCTAGGCACCCTCTATGATGTTCACACAAGGGCAAAATTGCCTAATGATACATTTCTCAGAACATGTCCGTGTGGTTAAGCAATGCATCTCTGTATATAATTCTAAAATACATTCTAGCATTATTATAATAATAATTAATGTCCTGGTGGTTTACACTTTCAAACAGATTTCTCACTGTGAAAGAAATGGCTTGGTCTTCCATTAAGGGAATTTCAAACAGGCAGGGTTTGGCAGGTGAGATGCAGGACTGTCTCTTTCCTGATTACTGAAATCACATCTCACAGATGACAAGTTATAGTGAACAAAGCTGGGCCTGCTGGAGGATTCTGTGAGCTCTCGGCACAAATCCAGGCTAATCCAGGCTATTAATGTTGCCTCAGAGCCTGACTTAAAACACCATTGCCAGAACTGGGATAGGTGGGAATGGACTTATGACAGCTTCTGTTCTAATTTTACCCCAACCTCAACCCTTAAAACTTATTTCTAAATAATGCAGTGCAGTTTAGAAATGAATGGGATTGAGGCTTTTATTTCAGAAAGTGAGGAGATAAGCAACTTCCAGTGTGATTAGGACACAAAGCAGGAGAGGCTTAGGGAATGGTTGGATCTCTCTGCTTCCCAGCCAGGCCAGCTTCATTAAGACCCATCTTCCACCTAAAATTTGAGGAGGGGAGCCCTTACCTTACCTACTTAGAGTGCTGGCACACAAAAAATCAGCCAAGGTAACATCATTTTAAATCTTTTAAATCTCTGAGGCACTACACAAATTATTGAGGATAAATAATCTTCAAGTTCCAAATGGACAAGATTAAGTAATTCCACCCAGAGGACTGCTTCATTCCACTACTTGGGGAAACACTGGGGTCCATTTGAAAAAAAAATGGCTAAATTCTTCATTTCTTCCTTTTCTGCATTTACATCCTGTGCAATGTGGCTTTGTAGCTTCTCTGCCTAAGAGGTGGAGTCTAACCCCTCAGCCCTTGAATCTGGGTTGGCCTTGTGATGTGATTTGGCTGACAGAATGCAGCAGAAATGATGGTGTGCCAGTTCTGAGGCCAGGCCTCAAGAGGCAATGCCTGCTTCTGCTGTCTAGTTCTTGGAACCCTTCCAGATACCACATAAGCAAGCTTGGGTTACCTTGCTAGAGCGCAACAAGCCATCCCGGGTCAGAAGGCCTCCTGCTGAGCCAGGAGTTGGCCTGGTAGCTGTCTGCAGATACATGAGTAAGCTTGCTCCAGACCAGATGAACTGCCTGACTGAAATGCCCATATTAAATATCATTGACTTGTAGAACCATAAACTAAATACATTTTTTTCAGTCCTAAGTTTTGAGGTGGTTCGTTGCGCAGCAATAGAGACATATAAACGTTTTCCAGAAAGCATCGAGGACTGCTTTTAAATAGGTACCTTTATCAGCTGTGCATACGAGTTAGGAAGGATAGATACTAAACAAGAAGTTGGAAACATGGGTTCTGGCAGGCTTTATAAGTTCTGGGGTAGCCTAGGAATTTCTAGAAAGGTCAGGAAAGACATTTATTTAGGAATTTTTTCTCCGGATCCACATCCCACCCCTGTCTGAATATATTCAGTTATCATGAGGATGTGGTGAAACAGGCATTCTCATGCTGATGGGAATGTGAAAAGGCATGATCATTTTTACTATTTAAATAAATATTTATTAAAATATACCCTACAGTCAGGCACTGAGATAGTGGGTGGAATTATAGGATGAAAAAATATAGCTTTGTCCTCAAGAGACCCACAATTTAAGAGGAAAAACAGACAGAAAGCTTAATTGTGAAACCAGTTTATACATAAAAATGAAATATTTTAAAGGAATTTGGCAATATGTATCAAAGGATTTAAATTATTTTTACTCTTTGGTACAATGATTTATCTTCTGAAAATGTATCTTAAAAGAATGATCCAAAATGAAAAAAAGGTCTTATCCACAGAATGTTCTTCTCTGTCTGTAAATATAGGAGAAATACATTAATTCCCAACATCAACTTAGTTATGATATATCTACTAGCTAGAGCATTACACAGCCATGAAAATGGTTTATGAGGAGCATGTCATAGTCTAATAAAAGGATTATGACATGCTAAGTAAAATACAGAATACAAAAATATATTTGCAATGATATTAAACCTATGTAACAAAATATTCTTAATGTTCATAGTGTTTTGAATAGACAGTGGGAAAGAAGAAAGGAAACTAATATTTTTGATGATGTGTTATGTATTAAGTACATGTGTGTTATGTCTCAAGTGCGTTAAACAAATTTAATTGTCACAATGACTCTTCAAGGTAATAATTACAATTATTACCATTTTACAGACAAGGAAAACAAGGCTCAGAGAAGTTGGATAAATTCTCCATGAATATTGAGCTGGAAGGAGGTGGAAGGTGGATTTGAACTGAGGAATATTTGACTCCAAGGGCCGTTCTCTTACCATTGGAGCTATCAGACTCCTACTAAAGGGATTTTGATGGTTTGTATTTTTCTTGTTTCCACTTATTTGGATATCCTAATTTTTCAATAAATTCTATACCTCTAAAATTTAAATATGATTTAAAATATAAACACACTGTTCACATAGTGTCTCTTTTGTTCAGACTCACATGTCCAGTGTGTAACATCCTGTAAGAGAACCTTAGGCACTTTGGAAGGATGCCTCTACTCTCCGGAAATACCTCTTCTTGTAGCTGGAGGATATCTGAAATTCTTTTAACATGGGACAAACCTTCCACTTCATAATTGGAAAGAGAATCTTGGCATTTACCAGCTCGATCCTATTCTTATTGTCCCAAATCCTGGCCACAGCACTCACTTACACTTACCCAGGCTCTCCAGGATACTCCAATAAAGGGGAATTCTCTCTATTGCATGAGGCAGCCATAGTCCGTGGTTTGGTGAACTCTGAAAATAGTAACATTCTTTCTTGGATTAAGCAGAAACCTATCTCGTAATTCTGTTCTTCCATGGACTATACCTCATCTCTCTTCCTCCAGACAGCCCTTGTAAGGAGGTTGAGATAGATATTATGTTGCTAGCAGTAGAGTCTCCTGGTTACCTACCCAATATCTATTCTTTCCTTCTGCCTTAAAAATAGAATTCAAATTTTATTCATGAGTGCCACGTTCCTAATTAAAGACTGCATTTCCCAACTTCCTTTGCAGCTAGCTGGGGCAATGTAACTCAATTCTGGCCAAAGAGATGTAAATAAAAGCTGTTGGTTAGGACCTCCAAGAAAATTCCTTAAAAGGGGGCTGATAGCTGATCCTTGCCCTTCCTCTCACCCCTCCTGATTTCTTTCCATTTTCTTACTAGAATAGAGAAGCAATAGCTGGAACTCTAACAGCCATTTTGGAACATGAGGCAACCTTGCGGATAAAAGTCAATGCTAAGGTTGGCAGAGCAGAAAGATAGAAGGAACCTGAGACTCTCATGTCTATGGAGCTGTTACATTTACCTTCAGGCTTCTTTCATTGAAATTTAAAAAACAAAATAAAAAATTTTTTTGAAAAGAAGTATTATTTCTGGTCATGTTTATAAACAGGCAAATAAAATTCCTAATTGATCCTCAATTTTCTCTGTCCTAGTCTCAACATCTCTAGTTCCCTCAGGTCACTATGTTGGGGTTCAATTTTTCTCACCCCTTGGACATTCTACCTGGAACTGTTCCAGTCTTCCCCTGGGTTTCTCCAAAATGATGCTCCATTTTTGTTGTTGCTGTGATTGCCTTGGGGATCTTCTTCCTAAATTCTTTGCCTAGACTGATATCTATAAGAGTTTTTCCAACATTTTCTTCCAGAGTTCTCATAGTTTCATGCCTCAGGTTTAAGTCTGTTATCTACTGTGAATTAATTTTTGTGAGTGGTGAGAGGTGTGGATCCTGTTTCAGTCTTCTACATGTGGCTATCCGATTTTCCCAGCACTATTTATTGAATAAGAATTATTTTCCCCAGTGTATATTTTTGTCTGCTTTGTCAAAGATCAGATGGCAATATGAGGATGGTTTTATATGTGAGTTCTCTGTTCTGATCCATTGGGCTATGTCTCTCTTCTTGTGCCAATACCATGCTGTTTTGGTCAAATTAAAAAGCTTCTGCACAGCCAAGGAAACAATCAATAGAGGGAACAGACAACCTACAGAATGAGAGAAAATATTTGCAAGCTATACATCCAATTTTACTAACAACAAGAATCTATAAAGAACTTGAACAAAACAGCAAGAAAAAAATCAAACAACCCTATTAAAAAGTGGGCAAAAGACATGAATGAAGCTTTTCAAAAAGAAGAAAGACTAATGGCCAATAAACATCTGAAAAAATGCTCAATGTTTCTAATAATCAAGGAAACGCTAATTAAAACCACAGTGAGATATCATCTAACTCCAGTGAGAATGGCTTTTATCAAAACGTCTCAAAACAACAGATCCTGGTGTGGATGCAGAGAGAAAGGGACACTCACACACTGTTGGTAGGACTGCAAACTAGTACAACCTTTACAGAAAGCAGTATGGAGATACCTCAAAGGACTTAAAGTAGACCTCCCATTTGATCCAGAAATCCCACTATTGGGCATTTACCTAAAGGAGAAAAGTCATTTTATAAAAAAGACACCTGCAATAGAATATTTATTGCAGCACAATTCACAGTCACAAAGATGTCAAATCAACCCAAGTGCCCATCAATACATGAGTGGACTAATAAAATGTGGTATATGTATACTATGGAGTACTACTCAGCCATAAAAAATGGGGAACTAATACTTTTTGTAACAACCTGGATAGAACTGGAGACCATTCTTCTAAGTGAAGCATCACAAGAATGGAAAAACAAACACCACATGTACTCATTATTAAACTGGAACTAATCAATCAACACTTGTATGCACATATGGAAATACAACTCAACAGAAATCAAGCAAGGAGGAGGGAGGAGGAGGGGTTGGGTAAATCCATACCTAATGGGTACCATGCACACTATCTGGGTGATGGGCACACTTATAACATTGACTCAAACTGTACAAAAGCAATTCATGTAACCAAAACATTTGTACCCCCATAATATTCTGAAATTAAAACAAACAAAAATGATGCTTTAAACTGAATACAATATGACTTAAAGTGTAAATAACCCAGGATGTAGAACTCACATGATGCATCCAAGACGGCACTGTCTGTCCCTTATCTGTGCTCCATGGCATTGTTGTCCTCACTTTATCGTGGTACTTACATTTATGGGAATAATAGTTGTCCTCAACTGAGAGCTTTCTATGTGCCAGGCACCAAAGCCAGCATTTGACATGCATTGTCTCATTTAACTTAAATTTAAAATTCCTCCTGGCGTGCCTGACTTCCCCATTACTCTGTGAGCCCCTGGCGAGCAGCAACCATGTCTTGTTCATTGCTATTTCCCCAGTGCTTGGCACAAGGCAGGCATGTGTTAAATGCTTGTTGAGCAAAGCTGAATTGATAACAAGGTGAACTTGCAATCAGGCAGTCCTGCTTTCAAATCCAGCTCTACCACTCATGGGCTTAACCCCTTAAGACACCTGATCTCTCTGAGCCTCATGTGATAATGAAATTGAACTTGCAGAGTTGTCATGCTAATTAGAGAAACCTATGTGTGAAGTGGGGTGAGCATGTTTCTTATGGAGAACAGGTTTTTGGCATGAGGAAGAAATGAAAATACAAGAGTATTTGTATTTGAAGCTGAAGGAGGCAGAGAAAGGGGTACCACAGATATGTTGGGGAAAGCAGGAGGAGGCAGGAGGCCTGGAAGCAGGTCTCGATTTACTTCACTCTTTCCTTTCAGCTGGCCTTGTCTCTAGGTGCCCTGGTAAAGCCAAGGGGTCAGGGGAGGCCAGGGAGCAGGACAATGCTTATTGCCTACACCCATCCTGAGCTCTGGCCCGGATGAGCAAGGGATTCACACACACAAGCTCCTGTACATAGAAATTATGGAGTTCACATGTAAGAGTCAGACTTTAACAGAGAAGGTAAGGAGTAAATGAAAGGCTTATTTCTGTCCCATGACTCAACAAGTCCTCCCCGACAGTCCCTGCCAACTCTTCCCTTCCGTGCTGTTACCTCCTCAAGGGCAACGGACTATGTTTGGTTTCTCAGTTGTACATTGGGCAGCTAGTACCATGCCTGGCACATAGTTGGTGCACAATAAATAATTTTTTGAATGTATGGCTGTATGGCCCAAATCAATCCACTGGGATGGATGGTGTAAATTCAACTCAACAACTTAATTGAATGTGAACCGTTAGTATAATTATGAGTAAATCACTGATCTTCCTCAGATATTAAGGAAAGAGGGCAAAAGAACTAGTATATACTGAAATTTTACTATATGCCAGGCAGTTTGCTAGGTGTTTTATTATCTCATTTATATACCAATACCATTATCTTATTTTTACAGAGAAGGAAACTGATGCTTTGAGAGATTAAGTGATTTGACCAAGTTCAAATGGAGTTATCTGATTCCAGCTTCTGTACCCATGTGCTTGCTTCAACCATCCCGACCTTGCAAGCTCTCTCCCTTCCACTAATTCTGCTCAGACCCAGCTTTGTTCTTCTCACTATCAACCCAGACATTAAAGGTCCCAGCATACCTTATACCTGCCCAAATATTAACAAAAACCTTAACTCTGGAACTTACTGATTTATTTCAGTTTTGTAAATATCTGCATAATAATGATAATGACCCTTAACTGATTTCCTACTATATGGCAAGATCTTTACACAATAGCATCTTGAATCCTCCATAAAACCTTGTTATGAGGCTATTAGTCTTCCTATTTAACAATGAGGAAATCGAAGCTCAGAGAGGTTAAGAGCCTTGACCAAGATCACACAGCTTCATCCCAAAGTCCTACATCTATGCTTTTCCCGCCTTACCAGTATGTACCATCTGAGCTAAACCCTGCTGGGATAAAAAGATGAGCAAGGTAGTCCCTGTCCCCATGGATCTTATTCTCATCTGGGATGCAAGCTGAAGCTGCTGCTTTTGGGCACTGCCTCTTTTGCCTCATTCCCTTGCAGTAACTCAGGGATGGTTAGGGGGCTTCTCTACACCCCAAATTTTCCCTCATCCAGGATCCTTTCCCCCTGAACCCTGGCCCTGACACTGGTTCATCATGTGGTCATGGTATAAGTCACTTTGCTTTTGAAAGGCTCATTCTCTTCATCTGTAACTGGAGGCTTCGATCTACCTGACAGGTTTGGGTATGTCAGGTTGTAGTTTTCAAAGTTGGCAGCATCAGTACATATCCCATCTCATGTGCTCGTCCTATCCTGTGGACTTGACACTCCTCCCTTGAGAGGTGAGGTCTATGTTCCCTTCCTTGGAACTTCCTGGACCTATGGGACTGCCTTGACCAACAGACTGTGGCAGAGCTGACTCTGCATGGCTTCTGAGGTTAGGACACAGAAGGCAATACAGCTTCCACCTGGTACTCTCTTTTGGGACATGTTTCTTGGGCAGCCCTGAGATGACATGTAGGAAGTCCTAAAGCTGCAAGTTAGAGAGAACATGTGGGAAACCACATAGAAAGATAGAGGGATGTGCAAAGACCCCCTATTCCATTCTCTAGCTGTTTGAGTCTTCCCAGTCCTGGAGACAAGTGAGCAAAAGAACTTTCCGGGGATTCCAGCTCCCGCTTTTAAGCTGCTCCAGCTGACACAAAAAGGAACAGAGATGAGTGTTTCTGCTGAACCCTGCTCTGTGCTACAAGTCCTGCCTCAGGTTGTTGTTGTTTGAAGCCACTAAGTTTTGGGGTGGTGGATTATGCAGCCATGGTACCTGGCACAGGGGAGCATTGACAGAAAGAAGTTAAAGTGCTTGGTGCTATGTTTAGGAAGTCAGTGCTAAGGTCACCTCCGTAAGTCAGGATTACAACAGCCTCAAGGACATGAAATCTGGGCTTCTGGTTTTCAGAAATCAGAATCAGAGTTTTTCAAGTTACTCAACTCCTAGGAGGTAGCTTTTAACCAATTTCAAGAGCCACAAACCCACAGGAATGTAAAACTCAGTTCAAAACACACTATAAACTGACTCATTTTCATGAGACTATTAAAAAAAAAGGTTGAGCATATGCTTAATGTTCTTAGGGCTTCCAAAAACAATAGAAAAGTCTTTCAAATGGGACCGCGTGTGCAGAAGATCTGTCTAGAATCCAAATCCTTCCCTAACTTAGTTAGCCTAAAGAAAATTCTTTTGTTTCATTGAATGCTGGAGGCACAGAAAACTGCAGGACTAGAGAAATGGCCTCTGGTCACTCTCTTCAAAAAGTAATATCAGGCAGAGATTATTGAGTAAACTAGGGCAGTATGTCCCCTCCTCAATAACTTGCTTGTCTTCCCAGCTAGGTCTTGATTGTATAAAATGTACACTTGACTTCAGATTTCATGAATCCTAAGTGGCATGGGGGGGTTGAGGAGACACTGTAAGCCAAGAAGCTAAACGTTTGGTTGTGCTCATATTGTAGACAAATTGTTATTACTGGGGGAGTATCTAGGGATCCTACCGTTAAAGGCCTTTATTTCTAGAGGTGAGTAGTTGGAAGCCAAGTGGATGAATGTGATTTACAGCACTGGTTATGGGGCTGAGAAGGAAACTGAGGCAGCCTAACTCTTTTCTGAGATACCCAACAGCCTACCAGCTGCCATTACTCTTTTAAAACTTGCCTTCAAAGTATTTAAATCTCAAAAGAAAGCCATGAGCAGATTTTAAATGTTCTTATCCCAAAACAAAACAAAAAACAGAAAATGAAATAAACAAACAAAAAAACCCGGTGATTGTGAGAGGTATAATGTGTTAACTAACTTGATTGTGGTGATCATTTCATGATTTATATGTGTATCAAATCATCACATTGTACACTTTAAACTTATACAATTTTATTTGTCGATTATTCCTCAATAAAGCTGGTGCAAAAAAAGGAGGGCTAAGGTAAAGAGACAATGGCAGTCAATGGGGCAGAGAGATTTGCACAGTGTTTTCTGAAATTCAAAGTCTTTTTGCATATCCGTCATTTAACATTTTAACATTTAACATTTTTTGTGGTGATATGTTTGAAATTTACTCTCCTGGATTTGATCATTTGACATTTATACATATATCAAAATAATCACATTATACTCTATATATGTAATACAATTATGATTTTTCAATTAAAAACAATATTAATAATTTAAAAATGAGAAAGGAATGCTTATATACTGTTGGTTGAACTGCAAATTAGTATCACCTTCATGGAAAACAGTGTGGAGATTCCTTAAAGAAATAGATGTAGACTTACTATTCTACCTAGCAATCCCACTACTGGATATCTACCCAGAGGAAAAGAAGTCATTTTATCAAAAAGACACCTGCACTCAAATGTTTACTGCAGCACAATTCACAATCACAAAGATGTGGAATGAACCTAAGTGCCCATCAATTCATGAGTAGATTAAGAAAATGTGGTATATGTATACCATGGAGTACTACTCAGCCATAAAAAAGAATGAAATAATGTCTTTTGCAGCAACTTGGATGGAATTGGAGACCATTATCTTAAGCGAAATATCTCAGGAATGGAAAATCAAATACCACATCTTCTCTCCAATAATTGGGAGCTAATTGATGGGCACGCACAGGCACAAAGAGATGGACAGGTGATAGGAAATCAAGAAGGGGGAGGGGAGAGGAAGAGAGGAATAAAACCCTACCTATCAAGTACAGTGAACACTATTTGGGTGATGATTACACTAAAAACCCCAACTTAAACATCTACATAACAAAAACATTGGTAACTCCTTCATATTTTGGATTTTAAAGAAAGTTATCCTGCAGTATGTAAGAGTTGAATTGTGAAGTCTGGGTTTCCAGTACAGGAGGTGGGCAGGGTGGAGTGTCTGTGCAAGGAGTGGGAGACGTGGATAGGATGATCAGATACGGACGTGATCATGTTTAAGCTGAGAACTGAAAGATCGGCTGTTGTTGCCAAGGAAGTGAGTAGGATGGAGGGGTCTTCTGGACACTGACAGCCACTCATGACTCACTGGAGTGGAGAGTGTGGTGGAGAGCTCACTGAGAAAATAAGCAAGAGGCAGATCTCCAAGGTCTTGTAAGCTCTGGTGAGGAGTTTGGATTTTTCCTGAGGACAATTGGGGGGTTTCAGCAGAGGAATGACTTGCTCATATACATATATATATATTTTTTTTTTTTCAGAAAAATCATGGTAAAGAGTTAGAGAGAAAAATTTTATCCCATGGAATGTAATAGAATTGACTTCTTGGAAGGAATTGAGTCTCCTCTCAGTGTATTCTACAAGAATCTGGATGATTCTTGATAGGATAACATAGGGAGATTACATCAGATAATCTTTTAACTCTGAAATCATGTGTTTCTTTCAGTGTATTTTATTTTTACCTCATGAAAATCTTTGGATTTAATCCACTCTTACATCAAACATTTTTTCATCACCTATGATATGCCAGGCACTGAGTTAGATGCCAGACAAAGTGTGTGGTCAATGCTCACTTGCCATAATTTTAATATGCAGGATGTAATTTGGTGCCATGGGAAGAAAACGGGATAAGAGTTGATGCACCTTGCTTTGGATACAGGTCTCACTTCAACCTGTCCCCAAGACAGACTGAAGGGCATCTCACCTGATTGTGTCCTGAATCCTCTTCTCTAGTTGTTATGGTGTCACCATGGTATCCTTTGAGTCCCATCTCTGCCTCCCACCGATCTTTGCTGGCCTGGATTCCACTGGTCACATATGTTTATCAGAGATAAATACTAATTGCTGAGTTCTTCATTTCCCTCTCTGCGGTTGTTTAAATCTCAGTTTCCAAAGTATAGGATTTTCTGCTCCATCTTCATACTTTAGAACCTACGTTCCTTTAGCTCTGGTTAGTCAATCTGCCAACCAACGAAGACAGATACTGAGAACAACTTAGGTTTGACCCTTCTCTAAAAAGTTGTGCCATACACTTATTTGTTCTGTGACCTTGGGCAAGTCATTTACCCTCTCAGAACATGTATCCTCACAGATAAAATAAGAATATTGTGGCCAATAAGTATTCCAGTGGGAGGCAGGAGCAGGACATTAGAAGGGGCAAAGCATGTAGAGTGTAAAGTGTGCAGCACTGAGTCGGGTGTTAACGCTGTGGAGTGAAAGTTGAGCACGGAGTGGGAGAGGGGCTGGTCTTTGACAACCTCTGGTGTCAAAGGGCCTGGGATTCAGCCTTGGCCGTCCAGCAAGTGGACTTCATCAGCACACACTGAAATGAGTAGAGTCTCACCTTAGATCCACCAAATAAAACACACAAGAAACTGATGTATAGAAACTGTGTGTTTATTTGCAAAGGGGAATAGCTCTTTCCAGTGAATGGAATGCTTGAATCTCTTGTCTGGGATACCTCTTTCCTGGTCTCCAAGCATCTGAGAACCTGAATTGGTCACGAGAAGTTGAGCAGGTAGTGGCTAGCATGGTGGAAAAGCCCTGGATGGGGTTTGGGGCTAGACAAGATGTGGTTTCAGTCCTGGCTCTGCTGCCTGCTGGCTGTGTAACTTGAGCATAGGCACTCAATTCTCCAACCTTCCAGTTCTTCTGTAAGTGAAATTGGGAGCAACAGCAACCCTGGCAGGGTTGATGAAGGAGCTAAACAAGTAGATATATTAAGTCATGCAGTAGGTAGTGGGTGCTTGATAACCCACTGAGTGGAATTAGAGCAAAAGTAATTGGGTTGATAATATTGACCCTACATAATAAAATGTGGTATATGTATAGCATGGAGTTCTACCCAGCCACAAAAAACAATGGTGATCTAGCACCTTTTTTATTATCCTGGATAGAGCTGGAGCCCATTCTACTAAGTGAAATATCACAAGAATGGAAAAACAAGCACGACATGTACTCACCATCAAATTGGTATTAACTGACTTAACTGACCAACACTTAAGTGCACATATAGTAGTAACATTCATCAGGTGACAGGCAGGTGGGAGGGAGGAGGAGGAGAAGGGTTTATCACACCTAATGGGTGAGGTGTGCACCGTCTGGGGGATGGACATGCTTGAAGCTCTGATTTGGGTGGGGCAAAGGCAATATATTTAACCTAAACATTTGTACCCCCATAATATGCTGAAATAAAAAAAAATATAGACCCTACAGAGGCCAGGCAAGAAATGTAAGGGGGTGAAGCTGGGGGGGATGGGGGTCTGAGGCCAAATGGAGAGTACCCATCGTATCCAAAGGGGAGAATGTTCTTCCTCTTGGGCATAGGTTACCATGGGGAATAGAGGACCAATGTTATCAGATCTCTCTAGTTTTAGGTGCTATATTCCAAGTTTTAAATGTTGATAACTAATTCTAATTCTAATCATGATGATGATGATGATGATGCATGTGTGGATAAAATAAAACGTATCTGTAAGTTGGCTACAGATGTGCCTGGATTCAGGGCCTGAATGCACTGGGTGGTGCTGGGCACCTGTCAGGTTTGCCTCAGGGAACTTCTGTCTTCTCATTTGCAGTGTTGGGCTGTTTCCTCCCCTTTGATGAGAAAGGCTTTCCGTGGATGCATTAATAGCCCTGATTAGTAACAGTCAGGGAGCTTTCCCACCACGGTGGAAGACTTTTGCACCATGGGAATGAGTATAAATCTGAGGGCCGCTTCATTTCGCTGGGAACCAACTCAGCATCTGTGGGTGTGTGACTCTGCGTGTGCGTGAGGGGTGTGTGCAGGGTGGAGAGGGTGCGTCTTTGTCACCTTCTCCCTATGTTATAATAGATCCAACTCCTCAATAATAACAAAATGTTTCCTTGATTCTAAGACCTATTATTTATAAGACAAATCATCATTTTATTAACATCTTTCAGAGGTAAAAATAAATATGCTGCCCTATACATATATGTTTTAGTTCTAAATTTCATCTAAATTACAGAGCTTTAAATTGGCTTAGGTAAGTAAAGTTTCTAATACTTTCAGGTGACATCATCTTGAACACTTACTGTGTGCCTAACTGGGCTGGCTAAAATATGGCCCCCAAAGATGTCCATGTCTTAATTTCTGAAACCTGTGAGTGGTACTTTATATAGGCAGGGGTCCTCAAACTTTTTAAACAGGGGGCCAGTTCACTGTCCCTCAGACCATTGGAGGGCGGTTGGAGAGTGCGGCGCACATTCCACACATGTGCACTGTGGGCCCGGGACGAGTCAGCTGCTAAGCAGGACAGGCAGCGGTGGCAAAAACACCCGGCGGGCCGGATAAATGTCCTTGGCGGGCTGTAGTTTGAGGACGCCTGAAAGGATCCTGGCAGATGTGATTAAGTTAAGGATTTTGAGATAAGGAGATTACCCTGGTTAAACTGGGTGGGCGCCAATTGCAATCACCTGTATCCTTATAAGAGAGAGGCAGAGAGAGATTTCTTGCACATGGAGGAGAAGGTGCTATGATCATAAAGGTGGAGAAAAGATTTGAAGATGTTGGTTTGGAGATCGGAATAATGTGGCCATAAGCCAAGGAATGCTGGCAGCCACCAGCAGCTGGAAGAGGCAAGGAACGAATTCTCCTCTAGAGCCTCTGGAGGCAGTATGGCCATGCTGACATCTCCATTTGCCCAGAGGTACTGATTTCAGACTTCTGGCCTCTGAAACTATGAGAAAACAAATTTCTGTTGTCTAAAACCCACAAGTTTGCGGTAATTTGTTATAGCAGCCATATGAAACTAATACACTGGCTCTGTGTTAAGCACCTGACATATATGCATCATCTCATTTAAACTTTAGAACAACCCGTGACAGTGATGGCAGCACATGCATGCACATACATGTGTGTGCATGTTGTGTTATATGTTGTATTGTGTGTGTGGTATGTTTGCACATGCCTTTATATCATTCAATTAATATTTACTGTGTCTATTATCTGTTCACATGCTGTTCAGATGTTCTAGGTGCTGATGATATGTAGAAGAATGAAACAGACAATCCCTGACCTCCTCAAGTTTTCAGTAGACAAAATGACAATTAATACTCTCTAAAATTATTTTGTATATTTAAGTAGCATGAAAAATAATAAAATCAGGGTGAAGGACAAGTGAGTAATAAAGGGGGCCAGAGACCTGAAGAAAGTCAGGGAGTGAGCATGGAAAGGCCTAGGGGAAGAGGGTCCTGGCCAGAGGGAACAGCAAATACGAAGGCTTTGAGGCAAGAACAGACTTGGAGCATTTGAGAGCAGGAAGAACGTGGGTGTCGGTGGAGCCAAGAGAGTGTAGTGACATCACAGGTGCGGAGGGTGGAGAGAGGCACAAGATCAGGTCCCGGGGCGCAGTGTGGACCCCAGAGGGAGTTTGGAACTTGCTGCGAGTAGAGTGAGAAGTATGTAGCGTTTTGTGCAGGGGGGTTGTCAGCTGGAGAGCTCTTTTAGGGCAGGGCTGATGTCTTATTACATTCTCCCACAGCTGCGGTGCGTGCACATTCCAAAGAGCAAGACGCAGCCCTGACATCTATGACAGAAAGAGGGCGAAGGCAATGGCCTGTGTCAAGCTGCTCTTGGTCCCTTTTCCAGATTTTCAGCTCCTGACCTCATTTCTTCCTCACTTTACTACCATGACTAAGCAGTGAAGAAATGATCTCCTCTATTTTAAGACAGGAAATCAAAGCAAAGAGAGGTTGACTCACTTGGCTGAGATCCCAGTGCTGATGATGGCAGAGCTCAGACAGGGGCCTCAGGCCTCCTGACCCTGGTTCGGGGCTCTCTGCAACGTCCAGAGACCTCCTAAGAGAAGCCGTCTCCACCCTTCCTGACTCTGGATGCAGCCAGCCCTCCCCCGCCCGCCCGTCAGAAGGCTCCTAGGGGTGGAGAACCTGTGGACTTCTGATTTCAAGACTATTCTTTTTTAAGCACCAAAGGAGGCAAGAAAAGCTTCATCTTTCTCTGCTGCACCCCTTTTAATAAAAGGATTTGTTCTGTAAAATTTGGATTCAGTCAGAAGGCTGCACTTAAGGACCTAGAAGGCCACATGCGGCGTTAAGGCGGCAGATAGAAATCACTGTACACCTCTCCAAGGAAGCAGAAATGAACACTTTCAGGGACCCAGCAGACTAAACACAGAGTGTTACCACTGGGGTATCACCCACAGTAGAAGCATCTGCTTCACAGAGTAGCTGAGAAAGATGCTCATGTGGCACCGTGCGGAGCTTGTTACCAGTTTGCGCTGAAACCCCAGGGGAGGCCGTCACTCTGCTCATATGCGCACAACCCTATCCAGCAGGTAGGCGTCTAGCTTCAAGACCTCAGGTGTAACCAGAAATATAACTTTCTTTGTTTATCTATGAGGGAGTCTAGTTTTGATTTCCAGCCGTTGCTGGGTTCAGGTGATGGAAACATAATTTCGGTCCACTTGGACATCTTTGCCCGGTGATGCATCTGAGCTCTGGGCGTTTTGTGGAGGAGGCACTTGGAGCTGTGCTGTTGCTGCTGCAGGCCGATGTTCCTGTCCGAGCGCCAGCCGTTCGTCCATTGCGGTGTCCTGTGCTGTCTCTGACCATGAGTCCCCTGTTGGCGCTATGGCAGGGAGAACATTCTACCCTTTCTCCGCCCCACTCTGCTGTAAAGGAAACACCATTTCCGAGCTCATTCTGTGGTCCTCACAACACTCCGAGGCTGCCTCGCAGATGTATCTAGGGCGACCACACAGTCCTACTCCTACGCCATTCTGAGCTTGGGTTTGGGGACAGTCTTGTTGTTCCCCAGAATCTGCCTTCTCTAAACCCAATGGGGGGGGGCTTAACCACCTCACACCCCTCAGCTGGGGTGCGGACAGGAACCAGGTCTCTTCATTTCTCCTCTGTCCTTACCCCAGGTGTGCTTTCTGTGATCTCAGAGAACCCAAAGCACAATCCATCTTCACTACACATTCTTCTAACTTTTTTTCTGGAGGCTTTAGGCTTTAAAAAACTGAAATTCCACAATTGCATCCTGTATTCTGGTTGCATTCCTCTGGGTCATCTCTTCCTTAAGTCAATAGACACTGAATGTTCTACCTGCTGCTTAAATGTAAGGAAAGGAACACAGGGTACAAGGAAATATGAAGACTGCAATACAAAACAAAGCAAAATCTTGTTAATATTTCAAAATATGAACCTTTCCACTTCATTCTATGCTGATGTTGGAAACATCTTTGAAAGCAGGCAACCTGTTTTGAATCCTAAATGCAAGATGCTTGATATATCAATCGGGAAACACATATGAACCTCGGTCTCTCATCTATAAAATGGAAATATTTGTTCCCATATGATGGCTTCTTTTGCGGATTATAAAAGACAGCGTTTGTTAAGCTATTGGTATAGTACTGGGTCACCATCATTGTTACCATGCCATCTGACCAGGTTACTAGTTTGAGGTTAGCATTGTGTTTCTCCCCCTGTGCATTTTGGGAGGTCCTCAAGACCACTCTCAGGTTTAGTGATTCCCTAGGACTCACAGGACTCAGAAAAGCCATTATACTCACAGTTACAGTTTATTAGAGTGTGATAGACTGAAGTTTCTGTCCCCCACCCATTCATATGTTGAAAATTCCCAATGTGATAGTATTAGGAGGTAGGGCCTTTGGAGGTGGTTGATTAGTGCCCTTATAAAAGAGGCCCTAGAGAGCTCCCTTGCCCCTTCTGCTATCTGAGGACACAGCAAGAAGACAGCTGTCTGTGAACCAGAAAATGGTCCTCACCAGACACCAAATCTGCCTGTGCTGTGACCTTGGACATCCCAGCCTCCAGAACTGTGAGAAATAAATTTCTGTCTTTTATAAGCCACTCAGTTTATGGTATTTTGTTATAGCAGCCCAAATGGACTAAGGCATACAGATCAGAATTGGAAAAGAGAAAAGGCACACAGGCTGGGGGAGCTCCAGGCATGAGTCCCAGTGGACTCGTGCATAGAACTTCTTCCAGTAACAAAATGTGGCAACACCCATGGAGTATTGTGAATCAGGGAACTCACCTGAGCCTTGGTCTCAGAATTTGTATCAGAGGTTGGTCATGTAGACACGGCTGCCTGCCCATGTGGCTGGCCCTAGTCTCCAGCCCTTCCAGAGGTCAAGTTGGTACCACATGGCCCAAGGCCCCCACCATAAAATCACATTGTTGGCATAGACTAGCTGGTATGGATCCAGGGCCCCAGGTAAAGAAAGACTCTTATCATGTAGCACATTGCAAGGGCTTAGAGGTTACCCTCTAGGAACTGGGGGCAAGGAACAAATTTTTCCTCAGGCAAGGCTGATTCTTTACTGCACAACCTATATCTTTACTCTGGTCAAATTCAGTGTTCCGCCAACTCACTTAGCACAGTTTGGGCATGTTTCCATGTTCTTAATCATCTTGGTTTGTCTTCTTTCCCCTTCTTTTCCCCTATCCTTTCCTTCCCAAGCTAGAAAACCAGCCCCCTCTGGAAAATTCTCTCTTTTGCATTCCTACATCCACCTGAGTGATCCCCTGGCCTCCTGAGTATGTCTTGCACCTGCACCTCCTCTCCATCCTGACTGTCACAGCCCCTGTTTAGGTTACTGTGATCTCTCACTTGGGCCAGGACGAACACCTCCCAGCTGGCATCTCCAGCTTGGATCTTTCACTGCTCCAACTAGGTGACCTTTCTAAGCAGCACTAACCAGGTATCATCCTTTGCTTAACAGTCTTTGGTGATTTCTTTTACCCATAATGTTCGTGGTCTCTTGGCAAATGTGGCTTTGCTTAGTTTTCCGCCCCCTTTCCCTGTCACTTCCTCCCTTGTCTTTTGACCTGGATGTTATTTCAAATATGGTTATTCACACCCCTGGGTATTTGCTCACTCCATCTGGATTATCTTTCTGCCTCTCTTGGCAGCTCTCCAAGGCCCCCTTTCCTGTGCCCCACCATCCACTCGCCAGGACAGACCAACTCCCTCTGTGCCCAGCTAAATTGTCATCTCCCTGGAGAAGCCTCCATGAGGTTTCTCAGTGCCCTGGACAATCCCATGCTAGAATTCTTTTCACATTGTACCCTAATGTTTTTAACCCTGGGCCTGGTGTGTGTGAAACACTGGTAAATACTTGCGACTTAATACACAGTGAACAAATGATAAACTCTGCAGCATATCTGATTCTGTGTATTAAAGATGTATTTTACACTGGGCTTTATTCAGGTTGATTCTCAAATATGTGGGAGTAGATTTCTGATTCTCATTTTTTCCTTCTTGTAGGCTGTGGTTTTAAATTTAAAAAATCTTTTATTTTAATTTTTCAGCCCCTTACTGTTTCTTCTTTCCTCCTACCATTGCCATTGGTTTTCTACCTAAATCATTGCTTCCCTCCTCGCTCAGAGCTCTGCTCTGGAATTAGCAGGCTGCTCAGTCACTTTATCATGTAACACTCGGCTGTAAAGCAAATCAAATACTCCTGGCAGTTTCTGCTTGATGAGAAAATATTTATTATGTTTGTGCTCTGGTTTGGAAGCCAGTTATCATTTACTAGCTGTGTTGTAATATTGTGTTGTTTTTTCATTATTGCTTTAGCTGCCGGAAGGAAATCCCAGCGGTCTCAGAGATCGCCACCTGGTGGTGAAGCAGAATGATAACCAGCTCTTTAGCAAAAGTGGGTTATTAATGAATGAAGGACAAACATGCTTAGTGTGGAATTGGAGAGTCAGATAAAAGGAGAACAATACCATTTTTTCAATACCTGCACCATGCTAGTAATTGTGCAAGGCATGGACCAACCAATAGCTTATCTAATCCCCGCCATGACTCTACAAGAGAGATGCTACAGTTTCATTTTGCAGATTGGAAAATGGAGGATCCGAGAAGTTGACTTGCAAGAGCCTTGAGTGCTGGGGGATTTACATCCAGAGGTGTCTGACCCCAAAACCCATGTCCTTTTCACCACACCTAACGATTTCTTGTAGATAGAGCCAACCATCTGGAAAATTCAGACTCACCACAAACCCTTTACCCTTTGGGGATATAGGAACCAATGATCACTAAATGCAGATATTGAGTAAGATGCTTTTTGGAAGATAAATTAGCTTGGTTTTCTAAAGGGATGGAGTCACTAAGACAAATGGGTAGAAGCTACATAAACAAGGACTTCAGCTCAGCATAAAGAAGAATTTTAACAGCTAAGATCACGTCTTCCCTTGGGGTGCTTCATTGACTCATATCACACTTGTTCATCATCCTGCAATCACTGGAGTGTATTGTGTCTCTCACTACAATGAATCTGTCCTCCTGCAGGGAGAAACATGACTGACTCTCCTCCGTATCCCAGGATTTAGCACAGAGGCTGGTGTATTAGGTATAAATAAAATATTTGGTGAATGAAGGAATGAGTCAGAGCAGTTCGAGATGTTCAAAACTGCTTGGGCTTCCTCTGGAGAGCTTGTGTCCTTCTTTGAGAGGGGAATACATTGAGGCTGGAGGACCACCTGCCAGAGGCCCTCCAACTTTGATACCTGAGGGAGAGCTTCCCTACTGGTGAGCTGGGTTTCAAGTGTGCTGAGATATTAATCTCTGAGCCTGAGGGGCAGCCAGCAAAACATTGGTGCAGCAGTGCTCCCTGGGCACAATGTCTTTGGCCGTGAGAAGCTCTGTCTGCTCCAGTGCACCATGGGGTGAGAAGGACACACTGATCCCAGGTCCCTCTAGGTCCAAGAAGCTAGGGTTCCACACACCCATGATTTCCAACTCTTTTCACATCATGGCATCATGCAGACACACTGTTCTGGAAACACTGCTGCTGGCCATCCAGATGCTCGAGAAGCCTGTAATGTGGGGACATTTATTCGAATCATTGAGTTTGGAAGAGGTTTTGAATCTGCTGTAAAATGTCTAGGGACACAGTGTGGACAGAAGGAGCACATGGAATTGCTTTATTCGATGGTAATCCATATACCAGACTGCACCGTGTGCCCACTGATTCTTCCCTCTTGCCATGATCCCCCCAGCCCTTTCCCTGGGGTCGGGGGTGGGGAAGAGTATATTTCCCTGTTCCATTGATGGGCTTGGCCAGGTGACAGGCTTTGGCTAGTGGAATGTGTGTGGACAGGATGCAAGCAGAGGCTTGTGCAGTTTGGCTTGGTTTCTTGCATTTTCTAGGAGAAAAGCAAGCCCCAGGTGGCAGCTGGCCCCAGAATGAAAGACACATGGAGCAGATCTGAACTTGACTGCAGCCCAAGGCAGCTGCCCTAGCCACTGCAGCTGACCCGTAGACCTGCAAGTGGAGAAAATATTTGTTATTGTAGGCACCTGAATTTTTGGCATTTAAAAAATGCAGCATTGTGCCAGAACTAGCTAATATACTCCAGAAGAAAGAATTAGGACCAATAAATGGAAGCTATTGAGAGGCAGACTAAGTGAGTCATATTCAACATACTCTCCAAATTCTTCTCTTGTCTGTACAGGGATCATTTATATAATCTATAAAGGCACTGAGGGGAGCCCTTAATTTTATTGAGCACAGTGGTTGATTTGGACTTGGAAGTTTGGGAACTAGAGCTGTAGATTGGGAAGATTGCTCTATACAGAATGTGCAGTTCCATGAATGAATAGAAGAGGAGAGAGGGGAGAGGAAAAGAAGTAAAACAAGGAAAGGCAGAAAAGAATGAGTGAGACAGTGCAAGGTGATTGCTATGGACTGAATTTTGTACTCCCAAAATTCACATGCTGAAGCCCTAACCCCCATTGTAGATAGTATTTGTATTTATAGCATTTGTAGATAGTGCCTTAGGGAGATAATTAAGGCTAAATGAGGTCGTAATAGTAGGGTCCTGATCAGATAGAATTGGTGGACTTAGGAGAAGAGGAAGAGAGAGAAAGATTTCTCCCTGTCTTCTCCGAGCACATGTGCAGAGGCAAGACCATGAAAGGACACAGTAAGAAGGCGGCCATCTGCAAGCCAGGAAGAGAGCTCTCACCAGCAACCACTCCGCCGGCACCTTGATCTGGACTTCCCAGTGCTGTCACCTTTTAGCAACATGATCCCAGGTAATTTACTTAACTTTTCACAGCTTTGGTTTCCTCTCCTGTAAAATGTGGATTGTTGGAGTTTCTGGTCATAGTATTGTAAGGGTCAATACATGATCACAGTGCTGGGAGTAAGGTGAACCAGCAGTTTGTGCTAGCTTCTTGGAGAAGCTCTGGCACCTCTGGGCATGCAGAGCTTTAGTGGGGTGTCTGGGGATGGCTGTAGTGGAAACTTGTTCCCAGGGAGGGTGATAGAGAGGTGCTTGGCGGTGGCAGAAGTCTTCAGGAAGCAGCCTGAGTCACTGTTTTCAGAGAAAGCGGGGTAATGCCTTTGGCAGGGCAGCGTTGTCCTCACGGAGTCTCTGTGGCAGCAGCTGTGGTGTGGGACTGTGGCAGGCAGGCCTCCTGACACACAGCCATTGTCCCCTTGCTCCTTGTTCAGTAGAAGCCTGGTTTGATTTGGATATTGGCAGCAGGTTAGAAAAGGAGGGCTCAGTGCCCAGCCTAAGAAATGAGTCATGATTAATACAGCCAATCGCCTTAATTTCATTCTCCTTTGTGAATAATTGGTTAGGAGACAGTAGGTGGCACCTCTTGGCCAAAGAAATGTAAGGAGAAATTTTCTGGGGGTTTGGAGGAGCTTCTGGAAGGAGCTTTCCTCTTCTCTAAAGAGAGCAGTGAGAAAAATGCACTGGAGACTCCTCCTCAAGTGGCTTTGTGGACACAACCCTGGAGATTTAAGAGGAAGGAGCCTGAGGGCGAGACGGGGAACACGTGCAAGCCTCCTGCAAGTGGAGAAGGCTGCTCATAGGTTCACGGGAGAGTCTTCCTTTTGGTTAATTACTGAAAGAGTGTCCCAATTTTAAAAATCTGTGTGACATGTCTAGGGAAACAGTGTAAATAGCTGATCCTATGTTTAGGTAATCAAGATGTTAATGAGAACAGTAACAATTTTGCATAATAAAAATTATATGCAATTTTGGTATAGTTTAGATTTCATCTATTCTGCAACTCATTAAAATTATTTTTCTTTGAGTACTGCAGTAGACACAAGCTGGTGGTTTCTCCAGCAGTTATTCTCTGCTTCCCACTGTACCACGAATTTCCCAGCTAAGGAGTCTAGGTGTGATGGGTGCAGGGTCAGTTTTGCACAGTTGTTACGTGTGTGGGCGCCCAAGTCAGAGTGTGTAGGTGAGAATATCAACTCCTCGACTAACCGTTGTGTAAGCATAAGCACCTTGCTGGCCCTTCCTCAACCATCTCTCTCTTATACGAGGGAAATTGGGATAAAGCTTGGCTCATAGGATTGGTGTCAGGATCAAGAAACTATGTAGAGTTGTTAGGTCACTGACTCTCATTCCTATCTCTTGGAATGAGTGAGCCCTGATTGGCATGAGCCATTTCACACAATCCATACCCCTGATTACTGTGATTGGCTCAAGAATGGGCATATGACTAAATCAGAGGACTTTTCTTTGAACTATCAGGAAGTAGCTTCTTTTTCCGCCCCTGGCCACAAAGCTTCAGGAACTGCTGGAAGACACTTTGGGACCCCAAGAGGAGAGCCTGCCTGAGAACAGAGGCTCTGCAAAGAAAGAAATGCTGGCACACAAAGAGAGAAACTGTCTCGATCACATCATTTGAGCCCTGGATACAGACTAGCCTGAAACCCAAATGCGTTTAGCTACATGAGCCGATCAATTTACTCTTTTCCATAAACCAGTTCAGATGGGATTTAGTATTTCTTGTAGTAAAGAATATTAATTGATAAACACTGTGCACTGTAGATTAAAGAGACAAATGTGACATGGATTCTGATCTGACCTCAGAGAATTTAGTCTAACGATGTGACTAATGTGATGATTTACTGTCTGCTGCTGTTTAAAATTTTAGCCAACTAATAAGCGTATACGTGAAGCCAGTGTGACTTTGAATCATGTGATGTTGAAACAGCATGATAGGAGGAATTAACAATGGTGGTGTTAAGCACATGGTAGTGTTAAGCTTCCTGGTCCGCTCGTGGTTGCGTGGGGCCATGGAGTTAGCACCAGCCAATGAGTTGTGGTGAAACAGTTGGAATTGCTTGGGGCTGAAGCATTAAATTGCAGGTCTGAGACCCTTCTGAGCTCGTTTTCCCTTTGCACCGCTAGTGGCAAGGTTCCAGATGGTGGCTGCTCCATTAGCACAGGTCCATGAAGCATTATGGTAAGCATCGACCCACCAACTCTCGAGAGACATGTGACAGGAGTAAAAAATAAACGCTTGTGCTTCTGAGCTGCTGAAATTTTGGGGTTGTTAGTACGGTACTACCTAGCCTCTGGAGTGATACGATGAAGTCTTAGGAAAGTCTTCCCCACCTAAAATGTGCCTGTCCTGTGCCTTTCTTTTCAAGGCATACCTGCTAAGTAATGAACTGGTCTATCTTTAAAGAATTCCCCCTCCTTTTCAATTTGTTTATATTTTTAGTAATTGATGAATCTTTTTGAGCCCATATCGCACCAGATAGAGCACTGGGAGGAAGACAGGAGGGTAGGGTTGGGTAGAATGAATTTTATTTGCCAATAAATTGTATCTCAGTCTCTTCTGATTCAGACAATCTCTTTTACTTTCAAGCAGTTCATTTTGGCAAATGCTTAGTCATTCAGCATCATCCCTTTTCCTCCCTAAGATGGCATCTGGCTGGGAGGGGGACTTCTGTGCCATTGTGGGAGGCCAGGGATCTGTGGGTAAAAGGTCACATTGCTGATTTCTGGATGGGTTTCCAGGTCACTTGCACGGATGACTTTGAGACACAGCCAGTGAATTTGGGATTTGCTTTCTTCCTCTTTCTCTGTCTCTCTCACATGCTGCCTGCCCACACTCATGCTCCCTGTGGCTGTGCCACCTTACTTCTTGACATGGCCTTGTTGGCTGGAGGTTGGCTGGAGTTCTCAGTGCAGTCACCCTCCACCCCCTCATGCAGAGGCTTCTGGGTCCAGTCTGAGCTGGGGGTAGGGAGGGCCTGAGGGAGGCTCAGGAGTGCCAATCTAGGCTGTTTCTCTGCCTAACTGGGCTAAATCACCAATCTAATCTGTGTAGCTGCTCCATGTTGGGGGGTGACCAGGATACCAGAGATATTCAGCAAAGCCCTCAAACTATCTAATCCTCTAATCTGAAATTCTGATGTTGGAAGCCATTGCACATGTGTCTGATTGGGTGCTCCCCAGCCTCCTTCTCCTTTCTGCTCTGGTTCATTTCCCTGTCTTTCAGGTGGGACTTCCTCCATGTCACATCCTAAGCACTGTATGTGCCCTGTCTAGAAAAAAAATCAACATTCAAGTCATCCCGGTCTAGTTCTTGATATGCTCATTGGAGCTTAAAAATATCTACTATATATCCTTGAGGAAGTATGACTTTCAAGATATTGAATTAAAGATTCTATTTTAGTATTCAAAAGATAATAGCAATGTGCTTTATTTCTTTTTGTATTTCTGCTCTAGGAGTCATAGCCACACACATTCCTCTACTTTCTTGACAACACAGATGGGTGCCTTTGGTTGATGAGCAAGGACAAGGTCATATATGTGGAAATGCACAGATGCAGCACATTGATGTTAAAATTACCTCTGCCATCACTGTAACATTTTTGAGAAGAAGGGTTGGATTTATTTCACTCCCCTATGATGCCTAGCACCACATCGTAGGTGTATACATAGGGTGACCAACTTGCCCCTCTTAGCCCTGGGACTTTATTAGTTTTAGCACTGAATGTCTCATGTCCAGGGAGCCCCTCACAGCAGGACAATGGGCACGCCAGGACAGTTGGCTACTTCTAGGTACACAATCCATATGTATTGCTGAGGGAGATGGCTGATTTGCTTGGTAGGAAATAATCATCTCTGTAGTAAATGATAACATGTTTGAATTCCCACACATGTTTCAACTGTAACTTCTGAATTGCATAACAGTGGTTTTGCTCAGCCAACACATAATTGACTCAGAAGGCCTCACTTCAACTAACACATGATTATCCCTCACAAGAAAAGAATAAACAGAGCCCAGACTCATGCATTTGCTAATTGTTTTTTCTGGCTCTCTGGTCTTTGACCATAACAACTGCTGGACTTCAAAGGACTAGAGAAGTGGTTGGCTGTGGTACAAAAATAGAAGAAAGAAGGAGATACTCTTTAAATCTATTAAAGTCTTGTATTGATGGTTTCAAACTGTGAGTCACTGCATCTTGTGAGAAATACCAGGACAAAGGAGGAATGAAATTCTTATGAATAATTTGCAATAGACAGAATCCTTGCCATGGATTTCTGCCTTGCTCAAAATGGTGGAAGGCAAGGGTTGGGATGCAGGACCCAAAAGGAGGTCCAGTCCATGGTGGGCCATTTATCAGCTGTCATGGCATGACTAAAGTCTCATCTGCTAAAGGGTAAATAAACAGATGATCTTTAGACTAGTGCTAATATGTGAGGATTTATCCTGGTCAAATATTATAATTCCTTAGCATGACCATAAGCCCGTTTATGAAATTGCCCCATTATGTTCCTTCTCTAATCTTTTGCCAAGCCAAGGCCTGTTTTGCTCTTCCTCAGTCCTATTCCATTGCCTCCATCGGGGACGCCCCCACCCCGTGCCAGGTCGTGGCTTTCACCCTCTCCTAGCTTTGGCAAAGCTCTGCCAGGCTCCAGTCACCTGATTCCTCTCCAAGTTGTCACCTTTCACTTCCCTTAGAAGACTTACAACATCTTAGTACCTTTTAAGACTATAAGCAACCAATTAGCTGGTAATAAATGCCCCTTTGCCTTGTTTATCCTTTTTGCATCCTTTCCCCTTAGGGACCTCTCAGGAATGGGTGGAAGGCAGGATTTGAGCCTTATTGGATACTGGCTTACGGATCCCAGCCTAATAGCATCTTAAACCAAATGTCTCTGACTCATAGCAACTCTCTCTTCTTTTTTTTAAGTTAATTTTTTATTTTGGTACAAAAATGTCTATTATAAACTTTGCCATTCAAACCATTTTAAAGTTTGCAATTCAGTGGCATTAATTACATTCACAATGTTGTTCAACTATTCTCACTATCTATTTCCAAAACCTTTTCATGAACCCAAACAGAAACTCTATAATCTGATAATCTCTAACTCACTTTCTGTTTCTCTCGGTTCCATAGCAACTCCATTGCAGTTATACTATGGAGCTTGCTATGGAGGAAATGATATGCCTTTATGATATCTACATGATTTAGTGATTTTATAAATTTGGTTATAAGTAAAGCATTCAGATGAATTTATTATGAGTATCAAGAATCTATAATACTATACTTAAATTCTGTTATGTTAGGTGCTGTGGGAGACATAGACATGTAAGATCTGGTCTTTGCCAAGGTTGGGACACCTATTGCCTCTTGTTCCCTTTTTCCATGAAAAATATCACAAAAGGAGATCTGTTCGTTAGCTTCCTCCTTTCTGCCCCTGGACACTGCCAAGGAAGCATGGTTGAAGTCTCTCTTCCCACTGCCGTCATGTCTAAGTCAGAGTCTCCTAAAGAACCCGCACAGCTGCGGGGAAGCTCTTCATCGGAGGGTTGCGCTTTGAAACGACCGATGAGAGTCTGAGGAGCCATTTTGAGCAATGGGGAACGCTCATGGACTGTGTGGTAATGAGAGATCCCAACACCAAGCGCTCCAGGGGCTTTGGGTTTGTCACATACGCCACTGTGAGGAGGTGGATGCAGCGATGAATGCAGGGCCACACAAGGTGGATAGAAGAGTTGTGGAACCAAAGAGAGCTGCCTCCAGAGAAGATTCTCAAAGACCAGGTGCCCACTTAACTGTGAAAAACATCTTTGTTGGTGGCATTAAAGAAAACACTGAAGAACATCACCTAAGAGACTATTTTGAACAGTATGGAAAATTCAAGTGATTGAAATCATGACTGACAGACGCAGTGGCAAGAAGAGGGGCTTTGCTTTTGTAACCTTTGATAACCATGATTCTGTGGATAAGATTGTCATTCAGAAATACCATACTGTGAATGGCCACAACTGTGAAGTAAGGAAAGCCCTGTCGAAGCAAGAGATGGCTAGTGCTTCATCCAGCCAAAGAGGTCGAAGTGGTTCTGGAAACTTTGGTGGTGGTTGTGGAGGTGGTTTTGGTGGGAATGACACCTTTGGCTGTGGAAGAAACTTCAGTGGTCGAGGTGGCTTTGGTGGCAGCTGTGGTGGTGGTG
>VBSM01001124.1:68205957-68219139 GCA_008086735.1 Cheirogaleus medius
TATCAACCATTATCATGTGTAATCAATAAATGATTTAATTCTCTTGAAAAAAAAAAGAAAAATATCACAAAAGTGATATTTTGTAGCTGAAAGCCTCAGAATCTTTCTTAACACCATTCTCAACATTGGCACTTGTCATATTTTAATGGGCACACTAATTACCTGGACATTATGTAAAAATAAAGATTTCAAGTAAGTAGAGCTGGAATTGGGTCTTGGTTTCTGCATTTCTAATAAGCTTCCAGATGATGCCAATACTGCTCACCCACGGACCACACTTTGAATTGTGAGGCCCTCCAATCAATAAGTTTTGATGTTCAAAATAAAACAAATTCCTCTTCATGGATCTATACCCTTAAGAAGTCTGTAGTCTAGTTGTAGAGACCAGTCTGACTGCCATGAAATAGCAGCAAAAAATATAGGAGAGAGTATTTCACTAAATTCCACAGTACATAAAAACCACCATAGGCTCTGGAAAAATTGAGAGGAAAAGTGAGTGAGACAAGACCTGTCTGCCCATGTTTTGTCTTCTCCATCACATATTTTTTAAGATTCTTCAGGGCAGAGATCCCTCTCTTCTTCTATAGTTTCAGTTAACAAGAACGAAATAAATTGGAATACTAAGCCAAATTTCCCTCTATATTTGGCTTTTATTAGGAAGAGACAAATACCAAGAAAATAAGTTGATGCACTAATTGTTTGCACTTACAAAGCTCTTTTAACGTAATGCAAGTTTATGCCTCACAGGCAGAATTGAATTTAATTCAGCACATAGCACAGAATAGATGCTTCATAAATGTGTTGACACGATGGTTCTCACAACAATTCTATCAGGTGAATGAACATGTCGGCATCGATGCTGACATTAACATTAATGTCTGCAACCTTCCAGCTTGAAAGGTGACAAGTTGCGCCAAGGTCACACAGCAAGGTAGTGGGAGGACCGGGATGTGAGCTGTGAGGGCCTGATGTTAGGACAGTGCCAAGTGGCACCAACTCAGTGCGTTGGAGGACTTAACTCCACCCCTCATTTCTCCTGTGACATGGAACAGGAGTAATGTGTAGTCCTACCCCCTGTGGGGTTGCCATGAAGCTCAGATGAGATAATGCATGGAAAGTCACATCACAAACCTCGAAGCTATTCAAGTTTGTAGCTGTTGTTGTTAGTAGATTGTAAGGTTTTTAGTTTTTCCCTTCAGTAAATCATTATGACCCATCAACTCTTTTCAATTAACTCGAGTATAGATTAACTTTCTTGGGAATAAATAATTCTACTTCAATTAAATTTAAGCATTGCAGTATGTAACTATTTACTCCTTTTTATTTTTTTGACTCTACAGATCCTTCTTCTTAGCATCCTATAGTAACCTGTAACTTTTCTTACTTGTTTGCCTATATGTTCTTCTCAAGTTATTAATATAAGGATAGTTGGTGGGAAAGTGTGATTTTTGGGATCAGGCGGACCTGAGTTTGGTTTCCAGCTGCACTGCTGTTCTGGTATTATCTGTGAGCCCCAGTGCCATGCTCACCCGTCTCTATTCTCGCCCCTGTATTACAGGGGTTGGAAGGCTGGGAGCTGTATTTCCCATACTCACCTGTCAGCATGGTCCCAGATGTGGTTTAGGTTCTTCCAATGAAATGTATGTGCGGGAGACGTAGAGGAGGACAGGAAGGAGAAACCATTTTTGCTGGCAGCAGTGGCAGATGTGTGGTTTTGGTAGCTGTGAGATTCTTGTAGCGGCTTCTCTATTTTCCTAACAATTGTTATCTGGGGCTTTGGAGCAAGTATGGCACTGACAACGCCTTCCTGAATCATCCTCATCTTTCAGTGACAATACTTATACCCAGTTGCAGAGGTAAACCCGAAAGCTAATGTTGGGCAGATTCATTCTCCACTCTCCTGACGTTCACTTCTTGGGTCTTTCCAATAGTTTTATAAACCTCTAATGCCTACTTAGGATTAACACACCTAATCCTTTTCAGTTTAAAACACCTAGACTGTTTTTTATTTGCGTGACCAATCCCTGATTGATACCATTGCTGACCTGATTTGAGACCTTAGGTAAGAAACTTCACCTCTTTGAGCCTCAGTTTCCTCATCTGTGAAATGGGTGTAACGACTGTTAGAACCCCTGTGGGGATTAAACAAACGGTACATGTGAAGTGTTCAATGTAAAGTAGGGACTCAGTAATGTTAGTATTTTGTTTTCACAGCCTTACCCCACCCCTCTTGCCCTTCAGGATTCATTGTCTTCTTTTAGGTCCAGGATTATTCCATTTATTTGTGTGTGGGGGGAGGAATTGATTAGAAATCTAGGTGCTGGGAAGCCTATCAAGGCTTTGGGGTGAACTCCAGCTGCCTGCCAGTTTTTACTGGATTTGGTATTGGAACAGTCTCAGTGTTCCACTTTTTGGCCTAGATTCATCACCTGCTTTCATGACAAGGGTGACTGATTTCTGTCAGAATTTTTATGCTTATTAGCTGGTGAAGTTGTCCTGAGAGAGTCCTTCAACACTTTTCTTATGCATATACCTCTTAAACTCATTTTTAACTCTGTCTGATTCATTTGTCTTGTTCCTAAATGTAGCAAGTAATTCCCGGCCAAAGAACAAGTCTTCCAAGAGGAAAGTGGTCTTTTTATAATTTCTAGTCTACTTATAGGAACCCACCTGCTGTGATTCTTGCCTTTGAATTTGAAAGTGCTCAGCAACCAGCCCTCAAGGCCTGTGGGTAGAGGGGATGGAACAAGGGCGGGGCCTGAGAGCTTTAGTTTTGGTCCCAGCTCTGGCTCAACTGGCCAAAAGCCTTAGGCCAGGAACCACCTCTCCTGGGCTTTGATTTCTTCTTTTCTAGAATTTGTAGATTCAGTCTCTTGAGGGCCTTCCCAGCTCTGGCATTCACCGAATGAGCAGAGGGCTCTGGTGCCTCTCCTAGGTTCCGCTCTATGGCTGATGCTGGTGAAACCTATTGTTTCTTCCAGTTGTTGCCTTTCCTGCCTCGCTGCCTGTCTTTATGCTGATCTCTGTAGTGGGGATGGGACAGAGCCTCCAAAGATTGTTCCCTGAACACCCACAACTAAGTGAACACACTCATTCCGTGGTTGTTTGCTATGTGACCATGGGCAAATCTCAACTGAATTCGTTGAGATTTCGTCGAAACGTTATGCAAACGTTTATTGAGTGCCTAATATGTGCCAGGTGCAGGGCTCCATGACAAGGATGTGGAGTGTTCATTAGTTAGGGGAGACAGACGAGTGGATGTGGTGGTGCTAGCAACACCACTGAATGTTGGGCAGCCACAGGCTCTGACCCACCAGCACGAATGTTTGTCCAGTTGGAGCAGTTGCTGGCCAGGGCTCTGAACCAGTACATGTTGACTATCTGCCCTGTGAAGGGATGATGAAAATATGATGTGATAAATGCTCTTACAGAGAGAGGGAAGTTCAAGTATCATAGAAGCACAGAGAAGTCACCCAACCCATGTTTTGGAAGGACCTATCATTGCTAGCTTCATGGGGGAGGTAACACGTGAGTTGAGTCTTGAAAGACGAGGGAAGGCTGGCCAGGGAAGTAATAGAAGGGAAGGAATCCAGCGATCAGAAAGGCAGGAAAGGGCAAAGCAGTGTGTGTCAAGGCATGGCTGAAACATGAAGTTTAAGGACAGGAGCTATGAGATGAGGCTGCAGAGAATAGACAGGACTCAAATGCACAGGTCCTTGAATTAGAATGATAAGAATTTTAGGTTAGAGAGTGAATATAGCATAGGGTTAGGGGATCTTGAGAGCAATACTGCCTGGGCTTTAAGATGACTTCTGCTGTTTATGAGCCATGTGACCTTGGGAAAGCTTGTCAGTCTCTCTGGGCTTTAGTTCCTCATGTATAAAATGGTATATAGTACCTTCCTTTTCGATTGTGGTGAAAATTAAATCTATTAGACTTGAAAAAGACAGAAAAATGCCTGGCATATAGTAAAAGCTCAACAAATGCTGGCTCTTGTTCTTTAATTTCCTGTACATTTTTCTTCTTCTGTAGTATAATATCTCTAAACTTTGGATGTGACTTATGGTGTATGGGACTTTTTGCTGACAAGTAGGCAGATGTGACATTGCCCTTGCACGTGTGAACTTGGGCATAGCTGTCCATGTTGTTCTGACTTCAATTACATGATATGTATTGTTGACACAATGCATGTTTAATTTAGTTGCCATTTAAAATATCTTGCAAAGAATGCACTGTAATTTGGTACTGGATCAAAAATTATTGTGTCTGCAGAAAGGCATTGAAACAGAGCAGTAGGAGGTAGATTTGAAATTCATCTGCACCCCCATGTTTATTACAGCACTACTTGTAATAGCCAAGACATGGAATCAATTTAGATGTCTAAGAACAAATGAATGGATAAGGAAAATGTGATATATGTACACAATGGAATACTATTCATCCATAAAAAAGAATGGAATCCCATCATTAGCAGCAACATGGATGGAATTGGAGGACATTATGTTAAATGAAATAAGCCAGGAACAGGAAGTTAAACACTGCATATTCTCACTCATATGTGAAAGCTAAGAAAGAGTTGATCTCATAGAAGTAAAAAGTGGAACACAGGATACCAGAGGCTGGGAAGGGTAAGGGGAAGAGGGAGATAGGGAGAGATTCGTTAAAGGATACAGGATTATATCTAGATGAGAGGAATACATTCCAGTTCCATAGCACAGTAGGATGACTAAAGCTAAGAATAATGCATAGTTTCAAGTAGCTAGAAGGAGGATATTGAATGTTCCCAACACAAAGAAATGATAAATGTATGGGATGATGGATATGTTAATTACCCTGATCTGATCACTATATATGTACCACAACATCATTATGTATCCCATAAATATGTACAATTATTATGTGTCAATTAAAAAAATTTTAAAAATAAAAAAATGAAATTAAGGAAGCAAATATGCATTGGTAGGGTAGTAACAATTCTATAGCTTCTTGCAAAGCAATACCCAAATGCTTTTCTAGGTTCTAAGAAGGGAGATACCTACAGGAGATGATGCTGTATTATAGTTCATTAATGTGATATATGCAAAAGTATTGCCTGTCAAAACACCAAGCATTACAACTGATGGCAACAGAAATTGTCAAATTCTTCAAAATAGATGAAAAAAAATTCAAAGTAACGAGATGCTGATGTGATCAATTCACATGTCCCACAAGGCTATTTGTCATAGCTTGATTGGCAGGTATTTTTGTCTTTCTTAGTGGTAAATAAAACAATGATACAACTTACAACTGATGGAAGATTGCATTAGAGGATATACAACATTGTTATTGTTATTATTATCTTGCAGCTGATTGGGAGACATTAAGCATGGGGATGACATTGTCAGATCTGTGTCTTAAGAAAAAGGCTTTGTCATCAGTTCCCCGTCTGTGACACGAAGGGATTGGATTAGATTCTCTGAGGCACCTTTCTCCCCTGTGAGTCTCTGTGTCTGTGAAATCCCATTTCCAGCCAGCTGCATCTAGTGGGAGCCTTTTCCTTCCAGCTCCGGGATTTCCTTCCCGCACTTGAGAGGTTCATGTCTTTGTCCAGACCTGCTGACTCCCTCCGTGGGTGGGATTGTCAGACACCTATTACTGCTAATGGCAAGGCAGGGGGCTGACTTATCTATTGAAGGCAACCTTTGCAGGGCTGAGGATTTGCAGATGGAGTAACAGGTATTGATCTGCAGCTCCTTGAAAGCTAGTGCTCACAGAGATGTGGTCACTGAATGAAAGATGCCGAGCATGTGCCTCAGTTGAAAGGGCCATTAGCAGATTAATATCCTCCAGTTAAAGCCAGGACTAGAGCTTTCTTTAGGGAGGAGCCCAAAGAAGTCACATTAACCTCCCTGACCCCAGGATCTGGAGGGACCTGAGGCTCATCTGGACAGGCAGCCTTGTCACTCTAGAGAGGTCAGGATATGGATGACAGTCCACTCCAATTCTGCCACATGTTTCCTGGGTGACCTTGGCCCAGTCTCTCAACTCCTCAGAGATTCAGTTTCTCCATTTATTCAATGGGATAAATGGCATCTAATTTACAAGGGCTGCTGAGAGGGCAAAATTAAGTAACAAATGAAATCTCCCCAGCAACTTGGCTGACCTATCCCAGACAGTCTATACATGTTCATTCTCTTCTGCTTCTTCATTTTCTGTCAAAATTCATTTTCTTTCCATTTCTCTGCCTGGAATAAGACTAGATGTGAAATAAAAGAATCTGGAATTTATTAAGAACTCCTACACATAAATAATAAAGAGATGAACATTCCAATTAAAAATGAGTAAAAGTCTTGAACAGGCACTTTACAAAAGAAGATATCTAAATGGACAATAAACACGTGAAAAGTTGCTCAACATCGATAATAACGAGATACCTCTGCGTACCACCAGAATGGCTAAAATCACAAAGGGTGGTGACAATATCAAATGTTGGTGATGGAGTGGAGTCAATGAAACTCGCACATGTTGCTGGTGGGAGTTAAATATGGTACAAATACTCTGAAAAACTGGCAGTTTCTCATGGAGTTAAACATGCGTTTCTCATATGACAGTAAATCTAATTCAGATACTGTGATCATATCTTTCTCTTTTATGGTACAGTTGAACGTTCATGGAATGATGGATTGAAATGTAGTTTATGGTTATTAAAATTATCATCACACATTTCTGTTTTTAAAAATCATGTGTCTTATAGGATAAACTCCAAAAAGCAAGATGGTATACAAATGCCCCCAAAATCTGTGCACTGTCTCCCTCCTCACCCCTGTGTTCCTCTTGCCATGTACCTTGTTCTTGAGCTATGTGGAAATACAGATCATTTCTCATCAAAGTTCTTCTTTCTTAAGCATCCACATCTGTGTACACTATTCCATCTGCTACAATTTTCTTCGTGACTCTCATCTCCACCCATCTTGGCCTCAGCCTGGTGAACTGTTAACCATTCTTTAAAACCCATGTCATATGTCATATCTTCTGGGGGGACTTCCTAGATGCCTCCAGGCAGAGGTAGTTAGTCCCTCCTCTGTGCTTCTATAGACCTCTGTTGCGGCACCCTACCGTGGTTACTTGTTTAAACGCCTCCACTACTGTTGTCAATATAGTGCTTGCCTCAACTTAAATCCCATCAGGGCAGCCCTCTGCATTAACTTTTTTTTTCTATGTACTTCACAACAAAATCCAAACTCCTTCCCATGGCATATATAGCTCTGCGGTATCTAGCCCATCTCTCTGACCTCATCTCACTCCACCTTCCCTTGCTCAGGGCACTCCAAACACTCTGGCCTTCTTCCAGCTCCTTGTGTCGTCAGACTCCTCCTGCTGTGAATGTTCTTACATCCAGCCTTCCTCATGGAGTTGGGCAGGATGCTCATCCCAGTTCTTGGCAAGGTTTACACCTTCTCAAGCTTTCAGTCTCAGCTTACATGTGTTCTCCTCAGAGTGGATTTCCTTGGTCACGTTAGTACAAACTTCCCCACCCCCAACATCCACCCTAATATTGTTTCACAGTATTCCATATTTTTCTTTCCTAACCCTAGTAACAATTTGTTTATATGCTTTACTTGTTTAATATCTGTTTCAACTTGTAGACTGCAAGTTCCATGAAGGCAGCACCCGTGTCTGGTTTGTTACCTGCTGTCTTCTAGAATGTAGCACGATGCCTGGTACAAGTCAAGCATTACTAAATATAGATTGACTGGATGCAGTGCCCATTAGGTGAATAAGTAAATGACTAAATGAATAATGTATCTAAATTTAAAGATAATGATGTTGATAGTGGTAGTCAATCTATTGGTATTCTAGGATCAGAATGCTTTCTGCTCAATTTAAAAAACTTTATTTTTTAACATTATAAAAATAATGCATAACCATTGCAACAAGTCAAACAAAACAGGAAAGATATTTTAAAAAGTTGATAATTTTCCCTATCCTCCTACAGTCTTTTTCCTTCATACTAACCAATGCTAATAGTTTTTGTGTGTAGAGGTACTCTTCCAGATTATTACATATATATTTTTTCCTTCATATATGTATATTTATATACTGATATATGTGCAGTTTTACTTTTTTAAATGAAAAATGGGATGATATTTTACATATTACTCAGTAACTTGCTTTTTTCCACTTCATACTTTTCACTTAATAACATATCATGGACATTACTCCTATTCAAGACATACATATCTCTTTATTTTTAATAGCTACATAGTATTTCCTAGTATGGCCATTACAGTTCTTCAACCAATTCCTTATTGACGCATGTTGAAGTTGTTTCTAGTGCATTGCCATTGCAAACAAATAATCTTGCAGTAAATATCCTTATATAAATTTATCCTTATACACTGGGTTCTCTCAAAATAATGCAAATGCTGGGAGGAAAAAGCATATGTATTTTAAAATAGATATTACCCGATTATTTTCTAGAAAGGGAATTTATATTTTCTTCAGCAATGTATGAATGTGTCTACTTTCTTTTATCCTAATGAAGAATGGATGCTCCAGCCTCTAAAAATGTTTTCCAATATCCTATTATTTGTTCATGAGGGCTTAAAAGGAAGTCATAATTCTTCTGGAGTTCTGTGGCCTAGGAACTTGAAGAGAAATTTCCCCCTCCTGACTTTACAGATGGAAAACAAGCCCAAATGGAATGGGGCCATCAGTTCACTCTGCAGCAAAATTCACCCACTGAGCATTGACTCAGGGAAATTTTCTGAGCATTGGTTAGACTTTCCATCTAAGCAGGTCCAGTCTGGTAATGGGAACATATGGACATTTAACAGGAAATGCTTAAATTTGGGTATCGAGTTTAGCGTAATGCTGTGTCAGGGGAGATGCGGTATTAAATTCACACTGACTGCTCTACTTAATAGCATTAAGAGGAAGGACCTGTGAGCTGTATCTAAACTGCGGGCTCATTGGAAGGACAGATGGGAGGGTGAGGAGTGGAGTTCTTAAAACCAAAATCAATGGAGCAAAGGCTGAATTATTCCCTGTTAACGGTGATTCTTCTCAGGGATTTTGAAGATATTTTAGATAGTTCTTTATGCCCCAACGGCCAACTATTTCTAGTTCAAATTGGATCTTTCATTTAACACTTCCCTCCACTGACAGTGGTAAAGGTGGCGCCTTTGCAGAGTGTCGGGTAATTCTGGGAAAGGCTGTAGAAAGGGACGTTGTAAACTTTTGCTTTCTTCAGATTTGTCATTTAGAGCTCAGCTAGCTTACCCACAGGGGCTCTGTGGGGGCTGCCCGCTGGTGTGGTAGGGCAGGAGGAAACTTAGAGTGGCTTCAAAAAGTGTTGTCATCATTTAGTTTTTCTGATAACACTACATAATTTTTGCCTTACCTCCATACTTTGTGTGCTGATATTTACTGATTATTTTCCTTCAAATCAATTTACTATTAAATCTAGTAAACAATTTGTTTATATGCTTTATGAAGCATATACGAATAATATACTTGAAATTCCGACTTTGAAATATATATATCTATACCTATATATCTATAACTATGTCTATATCTATATTTATATCTATATCTATATAATCTCCCACCAACATAGCAGAGAGAGAAAATAGGTATTATGCTAGAATTACATAGAAAACTGAATAACTGTTTAAAAATAAAAGTAAAGATATTTTCAGGCATGCAAAGAGTAAAGGAAGTTACACCTGAAAGAGCTACAAAATGGTAAAATTCATCAAGAAGAATAAACGAACATGGAAGGAAGAAGTAAGGTACAAGAAGAAATTGTGAATAAAGAAATTGTTGAAATATGAGGCACTAATTAACAGTTTAGAGTACAATCTATATATGCATACACATATACATATACCTTTTTGTATTTAAGTAAAACAATGGAAATAAACTTCTAGAAATTATAATATGACATATGGGAATGGGGCAGTTCTAATGATTTAGAATATGCCATGTCTTACCCTATTTGAAAGTGAGATAGAGATAACAAATTTGGACTTTATGAGAAAAATCTAAAGTAATGTTAAATAAGTACAGTAGTCTCCCCTTATTCATGATTTTACTTTCCATGGTATCAATTACCTGTGATATAGCACAGTAAGATAATTAGAGGGGAGGGAGAGAGAGAGAACTCATGTTCACATGCCTTTTATTGCAGTATATATATTATTATAATTGTTTTGTTTTTGGTTATTATTGCTAATCTCTTACTGTGCCTAATTTATAAATTAAACTTTATCATAGGTATGTATGTATGAAAAATAAGTATATATAGCGTTCAGTACTATCTGTGGTTTTAGGCATACACTGGGGATCTTGGAATGTATCCTCTGTCAATAAGGGGGAAATAATGTAGGTCAATTTTAATGTGTCTTAAGTATTTAGCATTATTAGAGGTAAGAAGAGACATTGCATGTGACAAATTGATTTTTAAAATGTACTCAATTCTTTGCCCATTCCTTTGCAAGTAACTTTCCAAGTCCTCTCAATAAGAGTCTCTTTACTTATCCCTTGAATCTGGGTAAGTTTGTGACTTTCTTTGGCCAAGAGAATGTTCTGGAAGTGATGCTGTTAGTTCTGAGCTTAAGTCTTAAGAAGCCTTCTGTGATTTTAGAACCACAGTAGTGCCAGGGAACAAGGTGGGACTAGGCTACTGGATGATGAGAGAACTGTGGCCCAGTCACATCTGTTGTCATTGCCAATAGCCAGCCAACACCAGGCATGTGATTGAGGCCACCCTAGAGCAGCCAACTCCCAACCAACCCACCATCTGACCAAGATGCATGAGCATGCCCAGCTGGGACTAGCCAAATCTGGCCCAGATCAACAAAACCGTCCAGCTGACCTGTAGACTCACAAGCAATAATAAATGCTTATTCTTTGAAGCTATTGCATTTTTAGCTGGTTACTTAAATAACAATAATTAATGGTATTCTGTATAATGCAGTAGAAATACTCATAAAGATGTAATAAACATGAACTTATTTAGTTCATATAATCTTACACAGTCTCAAAACATGTAAAGCTAAAATTGATGGAATTATAAGGAGAATTGATACAGCTATGCTGTTAAGAAGAGATTTTAAAATTTTATTTCAGAAATCTATAGGTCAAAGAGCTACCAAATTTGAGAATGCAGAAGTTGGAAAACAGAGAATAAACTTGAAATTGTATATATCTTGCTTCATTCAAAAATAGAGAATGTATACTCTTCAAATACACATAGAACATTTATAAACACTGACCACATATTAAACCATAAAGAAACTTTTAACAAAATCTACGTGATTAGAGAGACCAGCTTCCTGTCCATAATTAAATTAAATTAGAAATTTACAAGTAAAATGTAATTTAAAAAAATATACATAGGATTAAAAACCATTTAGAATGAAATGTTAAGATATTACTATATATTAAAATGTGTGAGTTACAGTTAAATGGTACTTGAGAATAATCTTATAGCTTTAACCATGTTTATTTTAAAAACTAGAGGTACGGAAATTATATCTCAATGAAGAAAACAAAAAACAAAAATAGAGACTATAAATCACAAAGTGCACAGTGCAGGTATGGGAGTTACTATAGGGACAAAAGGGGTTACTATGTAATAATAAGAAGCTTATTATCTGAGGGAGTATAACGATGCTAAACTTTCATGCATTAAATAGCATAGCTTCAAATGATATAAAGCAAAAGAACTTAAAAAATAGAAAAGGCAATCAACAAATCCACTATTATCAGATATTCAACATTTTTCTGGAGGTTAAGCCAATATAAGGTAAGAAAAAAAGTGGTATCTCAACTTTGGTGACAAAGAAACACATATATTATTATTTGTAATGATAAGTTCATCTACATAGAAAATGCAATAAAATCTATTGACAAATTATAAAAATGAATTTGGTGGTATTAGAAAGAAGCAACATAAGGAAGACTAACATTTAAAAATTAATAATATTCCTACATACCAGTTAGAAACTTAATAGAAAACAAAATACATAATGGAACATAGAAAAAAACTCATTTATAATTATAACATAAAAGTACTTGAATTAAATTAATGAAAGGCATGAATGTCCTTTAGGGACCCATATAGAAAGTTACAAAATATTGTTCAAGGAAATAAAAGGAATATTATATTAATCTACTCTCCCAAAGAGACTATAATAATAATAATCCCCCAAATATATTTTATTTTTGGGTAGGAATTGATAGAATACAACTCTTGAGGAAGAAAAATATAAAATCAGAAAAATGAATCTCTCTTTATGAGGAAAATTAGCTTTAATTAGTAGAAAACTATAAGACCAATTTCTGATCATGAAAGTGTTTTATTCCATTTCTGGGCTAAGTGTTCTACTTCCTGTTGCTATTAATATTTAAATATTAAAGAAATAAGTGAGACATTTTTCTTATAAAAGATACTCAATCAGATTGTAGCAAAAATCTTGAGGTTAAATTTGACTAAACTCTGTTATCTATAATAAATTATAAGTTTCCTTGAAAAATGTAATAGACATAGTACAGAGTTTAAAAAACCTAGAAACACAGGAAAATAGTATTTTTTTGGTATCGGTCTCAGATTGATAATTGAATTTACTGCTTTCCATTTAGAGATAAGAAAAAGTATCTGAAGGTTGATAAAAAATAAATAAAAGTTGGTAAAAAATTTGAATAATGTAATGAGCATATTATTTAAAAATAAATTCATTTAATGTTTCTCAATTTTTCAGACCCCCTGTAAATGATATAATAGGATGAGTAGTCTAGAAACAGATTTACACATAAAATTGGGAACTTGTATATGATGGAGGTGACAGTGGAGAGAGAACTATTTTTATTAAATAGTTTTTATTAAAAATATTTTTATTATTTTTATTAAAAATATTTATTATATTTAATATGTATGGTTGACACAATTAGCTTGTCCAAAGGAAAAAATGGATTTCTTCCTCAAGTTATCTATAGAAAATGAATTCTGAAACTTTCCAAAAGAAGACAGAATAATGGCCAACAAACATATGAAAAAATGCTCAACGTCTCTAATCATCAGGGAAATGCAAATCCAAACGACAATGAGATATCACTTATCTCCAGTGAGAATGGCCCTTATCGAAAAGTCCCCAAACAGTAAATGTTGGCGTGGATGTGGAGAGATAGGAACACTCC
>VBSM01001124.1:68219239-68264059 GCA_008086735.1 Cheirogaleus medius
TTCTATTAAGTGAAGTATCCCAAGAATGGAAAAATAAGCACCACAAGTACTCACTGGCAAATTGGTATTCAGTGATCAACACCTAAGTGGACATATAGGAATAACATTTATCGGGTGTCGGGCAGGTGGGGGTGGAGGGGATGGGTATATACTTACATAATGAATGCGAGGTGCACCAACTGGGGGATGGACACGCTTGAACCTCTGACTCAAGGGGGGAGTCGGGGGCAAGGGCAACATATGTAACTTTAACATTTGTACTCCCACAATATGCTGGAAAAAAAAAAAAGAAAATGAATTCCAGAAGGCTTGAAACTCTAAATGTGAAAAGCAAAACTTAACAACTTTAAAAGCAAATAAAGGAGAATAAGTTTTGGATCAGTAGGTGTCCAAAAGCTAGGCTCTGCTATGACTGCAAATAGAATATCAGATGACAGCGACTAATGCAATTAAACAGCTCTTTCTAAATGCATGCCATGGTTCAATGGAGTGTTCATTGGGTCAGCTTTCTGTGGGGTCATTTGGTGACTCAGGATCTTTTCATCAGTGGCTCCACCTTACCTGAGGGCCTCGAGGGCCTCTCCAGATTTTCTGCATCTACTTTATTGATGCAGGAAAAAAGAACATGGGGAACTATGCAAGAGGTTTAGAGGCCAGGCCTGGAAGTGACACACATCATACCTGCCAGCACTCCACTGATCAATCATAAAGGTGGGCTATTGGGAAATACTTTGGTCAAGCAGCGTGTCTAAGAAGAGAGAACGTGGATTTTGGTAAATAGCCAGACAGTGTCCCAGGATAGAGGATATTTTCTTAAACAAGATATAAAATTCTGGAATCATAAATGAAAACTGATAAATTTGATCATATTAAAAGTTTAATTTCTTAATGAGAAAGGTAACTTAAGCAAAATTAAAATATAAGCTAAGAGTGGAAGAAAATATGGCAACGTATATAATAGACAGACTTAGTATGCAGGATACACACACACACTCACACACTCACACATATTCTGTTGAGTCAGTATGAAATAGGCAACCCAATGGAAAAACGCATATAATTTATGCACAGGCATTCACAAAAGAGGGGCATTGAATGTCATATAAATATAGGACAAGATGTTCAACTTTGCCAGTAATCACAGAGATGCAAATGAAACAATGAATAAGACACCATTTCACACCCCTAGCTTGGAAAAATTATAAAATTCTGAAAACACCAAATGTTAGCAAAGTTGTAAAGAAAACAAAAACTTTTATACATTGCTTACTTATGGAATTATAAATTGCTATAACAACCACCTTGGAAAACAGTTTGGCAACATCTAGAAAAATTGAACATGTGCACACTCTAGAGAATGTACTTGGCATTTCCATTTTAAAGTAAATGGAAAGTCAATGAATTCCCTTAATGAAAGTCATCTAAGGGTATTCACTGAAGTGTTTATTTTTATTTTTTTTCTATTTATTTATTTATTTTTAAATTTCAGAATTTTATGGGGGTCATTTCAATATTCTGATTTTGGTTGATACGCATTGTTAGAGAGCTGGTGTTACCTTTGGGCGTCACCTTTCTCTCTGATTTTTTATACTTTTGGAATTCTTTTGAGGATTTCTCTTCATCTGAAGCAGCTGTTGCTTCTTATTTTTGGATATTTTTTCATTTAGATGGGGCTTTTTACCTTCCCCTCACTCATACAGGTGTGTTTGGAATATATGTTGGGTAAGAACCTTTGGCTTTGCTTGTGGGTGCTTTGATGGTGATCTAGGTTCTCAATGGACACCTCAGTTATCGATGTACTTGCTGTGGTGGTTTTCTCAGTTGCTAGTTGTTTGTAGGCTGTGGGAGTGTTAAGCTATGAGAGTGGGCAGATTCCCTGTCTCTCTTTGATGAGTGAAGATGGAGTTCTCCGAAATCCTTCTCTTTCTCTGGCCCTGTGGTCTTCTTAACTGTGTGAGTTATAATGGCATGCCCAGTTTATTCTCTGAGACAGCAGGTGGTGCTTGTGGGTGAGAATCAACCACACTCTGTATGATTGAGTCAGTAAATGCTGTGAAGGGCATGCAGATTGACCTCCTTGTCACTAGGTGGTGCTTGCTGGAAGGAATAAGCTGCAATGTTGTTTTTGGTTACTTCAACCAGCACTAGTCCCTCAGGAGAAGCACTCAAATGCCCCATGTGGTAGGTGGGGCCCTGGAACTTCATGTGAGTCCTTATTCTCTGCCACAGCAGAGGTGTGTGGGGGAGTATGGCTAGGTGGGCCTGGGTTGAGTGAGTTTGCCCTCAGGTTCCACAAAAGCTGCTAAGGTATCCATTTCAACAGGGGTCAAAGGTCTGCTACCAGCTTCTACGCAAAGCCACCAGGGTGGGGCTGAAGTAGCCCCACCCAACCAAAAAGTCTTCTTGTGGGGGCGGGGCCATCTAAGATTCACTATCTGGCATTCTTGAATGGGCCCCACTCCTCTCCACCCCCTCTGCTCCATGGTTTTCCCCCAGCATCTGCCAGCAGGCAGGACCTCAAGACAGCTGAGCTCCCCCATGACTGTGGGAGGCTGGGAGCCTGGTGCCCTGTCCACAAGAAGCTCCCAGCTTATTGGTGGCAGCAGCCTCTGGTCTTATGTGGGTAGAAAGTCTTTCTGGCAGCTTGGGAGCCCAGTGACTGTCAGAGATGTGAGGGAGGGAGAAAAAAACCATACCACTTACCCTTCTCACTGGACTCCAGGCTTCTCAGGAGTTGATCTCTGCTGACACCTTGCTCCTTCGTTTTCTGCTCTGCAATTTCTTCTCATGGAATCTCCTGAAGGTTCTGGCACCCTTGCCTCAGACCTACACCTCATCTCTGTTTGTTCATTTTTTCTCTTTCGTCTGAAACTTCTTATTGAAATGCTGTGGCAGCCAGTGTCTCTGGTCAACCATCTTGCCTCTCACCCCTCCTGAAGGAAAGTTTTTAATAGCATAAATCTACAAAGAGCCTACATGTCCATTGGTGGGTGAATGGAGAAATGAATCTAATTATCTATAGCAGTTAAAATGAATAAAATAGATCTATATATATCAATATGAATAGATTTAAAGATTTTAAAGTTGAATAAAATTAAAAAAGTCACAAAAGAATTAACATAATACATTATTTATATAAATCAGAAAAATAAACTGTCTGCATATATTTATGGATTCATCTTTAAACAAAGCTATGTAATACATAATGGAAGACACACATGAAATCCATGACAATGGTGCCTCTGAGGAAGGGGAATGGAGAATTAGAAAGGGAGGGTGACATACAGGGTTCCAACTTTGTACATTTGTATATCTTTAATCTTTTACAAAAATAACTGAAGCTGCGAGCAAGTATGATATCATTTTAAAATGCTGGGTGTTTATTATAATATTTGTCATATTTTTATATATTTTCAACTTTTTAATTTGCAAAAATAAATACTCACCCCCATTTACCATATATGCTTCACTCCTAGTATTATTTGGTCTTAGTACTGAAATTATTTGATCTCTTTGAGAAAAACATGAACTGGGTGTATTCATGAACCATTAATAAACCCTTGATACTCATGCCTTAAACATTTCTCCGTTGGTATGTTATTATTCAAAGGTCTTATCCTGGCCAAACAAGACAAGAGTAGAGAATTAAGTGATGTTTTAAAAAGTAAGTGTGTAATAGCTGAACAAAAGAAAATCCCAAATTAGAATAATAGGGATATGCATTAGACCTGAAGAAGCAAGAGGCCATAGCTGCAGTTTTGTTGATCCGTTGGGGTGAGGTAGCTCCGTTGGCATTAGCATCAAAGTAAAGTCAGAACAGAAGCTCTCTATTCAGAATATGGGAAACATGTTGCAAGTTAGGGTTCAGTACACCTAACAAACCACTTTAATGATTTTGATTAGAAAAGGATCTGATGCAGGGAATTACTGCTTAAAGAATTGTTGGTAGTGTAAGTAGCCAGCTCTAGGCTGGGTCTGTGAGAACCACTCCCAGAAAAAAAAAAAAATCTACCGAACTGGCTTGATAAAGGAACTATTTGTCTGACTTAATCTGTAAGCTGTGTGCCTTAATTTGGCTTCCCCAAAGACAGAGCCTGAGATAAGGACTTTGGTGCTGATAGTTTCATGGACAGTTATCCCAGAAAGGCAGGATGAGTGACTGAGGAGACAGAGACAGAGAAGAGGGGGGATGCAATAAAATATGCATGAATGAGCAGGCTACCAGTGTGGGCAACTGAGGCTCTTTTCCTCTGGGGGCCCTCTGAGGAATCAAATAGAATGTACCTTAGAATTGTTTCTTGCAAGATGAGAGGCTGGGGCATTTATCTATGACACCTGTTCCCTGTTAGCTGAGGGTTGGCCTTAGGGGTGTTAACATTTTGGAACTTGCGGGTTCCATCTCTGTGGAATGGGCAAACTTCTGTGATTTTGGAGAAAGCTCTAGGGCAGAGAAACAGAGAGATGCCATGGTGGGGGATTGAGGTGGGATGCAGGGCACTGCCCACCCCAGCTTTGCTAAAACCAGGTGGGATGAGGGGATATGCCATGGAATATAAAATGTGTCTGCTATTTTGGGGAATCAGATTATCTTTCTCAGCAGTTGGTTCCAAAATGACACTACCATAGTCTTGATCTGGGGATCAGGAAGATGCTGCTGCAACTGTTGGCTGAGAGCTATGTCACCTGCTCTAGATCTGCCCCAGCAAAATGGCACCTTGCCCGTTGCCTCCTTTCTTCCCGGTTAACCCAGTTATGAACTGATACTCTTAGTGATCAAAGCCAGTGGAGGAAGTGTGCATCACATCCAGAACCCTAGTTGCAAGGGAGTCCGGGAAATGTGGTGTTTAGATTTCCAACCTCTGCGGGACCAGAGAGGCATTAGAAAAAGATTGGTACTGCTGGACTTACTCTGTCTGCCCCACACGTCTGACCTGGTGAGCCTTCCCTTCCAGTTTGCTTTGTGATTTTGGTCTGGCCATGTCTTCTCATGTTTAGCTCAGTGAAAGAGGGAAGGAGCACTGTCTTTTAAGGACCACACCAGCAACTTCTTCAACACTCTTAGAGCTCCCAGATTTGTTCTCTCAATTTTTATCACAATTGCAATTGAACAATTATTTTAACAACTGTTGACTTATTATCCGTCTCTCTGCTAGACCAGAGGTCTGTAGGGGCAGAAATCATGCCCCTGGCTTGTTCACTGTTGTCCTTTGCACCTACACTATGCCCGGCACTGATATGTAGGTACTCAATGCATATTATGTGAATGAATGAATGGAAAAAGTGACCATTTCCATCCAACAAAAGGACTAGAAAAAACTAGAGTTTATGTTTCCATTATCTATATATGGATTTTTTTTATCAGTGTATAAGGAATAAAACAACCTACATTCAACATTGCTTTTGAAAATAAGGACAGTAAAAGGAAGATCTGGTGTAAAGTGACAATTATTCCACTGAGAGAATGTGATATTTTTGGTTCCTGCTGTTAGCTAAGGGCTTCTATTTCTAGTCCTGGGCTGGAACAGACATTAGTGAGCGAGGCAGGTGGTCACAGAGAATATTTGATTAGGAAAGGCAGCATAATAATTTCCCATTCTGATTGGCTTGGGGAATCTAAAAGCAATATGCTGTGTGGTATAAGAAAATATCAGGAAACAAGGAATGCCTTTGCTTATGGGATCCTATTGAAGGGAATTGTCAATATAATTGGATATGAAGAAGAAGAATACAACATTTGAAGTTGGGAGGTATTGTGTTTTAAGCTCCAATGGATGCTAGTAAAATACTACAACACTGAAAAACCTGTTCAAGTCTTGCCCTTGATGCATCCCTCCACATTTTCTCAGCCACATTGACTCCTCAGAAAGAGAAACTGGGGTTGTTCTGATGGATTCAGTGCTGAAGTCCAGGCCAGTGGAGACAATGCTTCAGGAGATATCTTCACTTGATGGCCTTGGGAGCACAGCAGCTATGCTTTCCAGGAGAGGTAGGAATCAGGAATCTTAAAATCCTAGGAGTGGAAGGGCCCTTAAGTACCCTCGGTTCAGATCTCCATCCCAAGAAGGAAGTTGGCCAGGGCCTTGCCAGCTGCTTGGATCCCTCTAGTGTTGGAGAACCCCCTGCTTTACAAAAGCAGCTCATTAAATTGTTGATGCTAATGGTTTAAAGGATTTTAAAATTCTGTTTTGTTTTCATTCAATGACTCAGTCCAAAGGGTCCACTCATTTATCGGTTCCTTTCTCTTCACCAGGCATTGTTTTAAGCACTGGGGATACATTGGTGAGCAAAATAGAACAAAAGTTCATGTTCTTATGGCTTATATTCTAGCGGAGAGACCATACGGAAACCACAGGTAAGTACATCAGAATTATATGCTGGAGTGTGATAAACGAAAAGTAAGGGGAATAGGGGTATAATACTAAAAGGAGTTTTAGGGTAGGTCTCCTTGAGAAGGTACTATTTGAGCAAAAATTTGAAGGAGACAAAGAAATGAGCCATGAATCTATTTTGGGGAAAAGCATTCCAGCCAGAAGGAGCAGGCTGTGCAAAGGTCCGAGGCCAATGTGACCCTGGTGTGTTCAAGAAACAGCAGGGGAGCTTGTGTGGCTAGAGCCAAGTGGACAAGGGGAAGAGGAAGAGATGAATTAGAGAGTAAGGTGGGGCAGAGTGTGTACTAGCTTTCGAGTATCATAAGGATTTCAGCCTTGCTCTGAGATGGAAAACTATTGGAGAGTTTTGGGCAGAGGCATGACATGATTGGATTTGCTTTAATCACAGGACCCCTCTAGGTTCCGTTAAAGATTGTAACATAGGGAGTAAGAGTGGGAGGAATGTGATTAGTCAGGACGCTATCCAGATGAGAGATGGTCAGACTTGGACAAAAGTGGTAGCAGTGGAGATGGCAGAAAAGTGGACCTTCTGTTTCAATATTTGGAAGGGGGAGCCATCAGGATTTGCTGAGTGATGGGATGTGGGGTGTGAGAAGAAGAGAAGCATCAAGGATACTTTCAATATCTCCGACCTAAGTCCCAGGAAGGGTGGAGTTGTCTTTAACTGACATGAAGAAAATCAGGGTGGAAGCTGATTTTGTTTGAGGGGGGGAGTTCAATCTTGAGCTGGAATAAAATCCATCTCCCTGCAATTTTTACCACTGGTGAACTCTATCCTGGGACTGCACCCAGGCAAATCCCCACCCTCCTTTTGTATGTCTGTCCATTGGAGTCAGAGCCAGCTTACCTATTCCTGTGACTCTTTCCTCAAGTAGAGCATTCCCAAGCTTCTCCACCTATTTTTCATTCATTCAGGTGTTTATTCACGCATGCATTCCTACTCGTAATTACCCATCTGTTTGTTCAGTTTTGCATTTATTGATGCCCATTGTGTGCTAGTCACTATAGTGGGTTCTTGGAATACCAGCTGGCCTGGCGAGGAGGACACAATGTGGTGGGAAAGCTCACAGCCCTGTGGGATGCCTGCAAAGAACGAGGGGAACACATGGGTGGGGGGTGGGGGCGGCTCACTCAGCTTGGGGACAGGGAAGAAGACAAGGCAGGTGGTGATGGTGGTAGGGGAAGGCTTTCTAGAATAGATGAAGTTTGAGCTGAGTCTGAATGAAGCAGTAAATGGAGGAGAAGGGAGCTATTCAATGTTCCAGAACATGATAGTGTGGGAGAGATGTTTGGTGCATATGGAGGACAGAAAGGAAAGATGCTAGATTGGGGAGGCTGGGGACCTGATGGGCCATGGTAAGAATGTGGCCTTTATCCTGAACCCATTAGGAGTTAGGTATTTAGTAGAATTTAAGCCAATAATTGACATAATCAGATTTTCATTTTAGAAAGAGCTCTCTTAATAATGTGTGGAGCGACAGTGAGAAAGGAATCACGAGTTTATAATAAGGAAGCTGTTGTAAAAATCCAGGCAAGAAATAAATAATGTCTGAACTTGAGCAATAGCAGTAAAAAGGAACAAGAGGGATTGATTTGGGATGTGGGGTGTAGAAGCCCTGTATGTGGTTTGGTGATGGCAGAGGGTGTCCTGGACCTCTAATTGGAGGGAGGTAACATTTAATGAGGGGATACAGGGGCAGGGCATATTTTGGAGTTGGTGAGGGGGAAGTCATGTGTTTAGATTTGGTGCTGTTGAATGTGACATATTTGTGGAACACTCCAGAGGCAATGCCTTCATGTCTGGGGGAACAGAGAGGCCTGGGATGAAGACAGAGCTGGGAGCCACTGAGATCTCCAAAGCCTTTGTTCCTAATGAGATCACCCGGGGACAAGAGGGCCTAAGGCAGAGCCCTGAGCAATGCTACTGTATAAGAGGTAGGCTGGGGGAGAGAAGGCTGCAAAAGAGACTAAGACAGTAGAGAGAGAGAGGAGGCGAACCAGGGAGAAGCTGTGTTCTTAACACAGGAAAAAAGGTCAGGAAGAAAGGAAAACATTTACAAAGGGTGCAGAGAGATACAACCGGATGAAGATGTTAAAGTAAAGCCTTTGAGTGAGGAGATGGTTAGATACCTTGGCACAAACCACAGCAATGGAAAGTTGGGGACAGAGGCCGGTCGAGATGGCCTGAGGAGCACAAAGGGCATGAGGGTGTGAGCCCAGCAAGAATACACGACCTTTTCTAGGAAGTCACCTCCGAAGGGATGGGAAAGAGATGGAGGGTAGTGATCAGAGAGGGATCGTATTAGTTTCTATTGCTGTGAAACAAATCACCGTAAGTTCAGTGGCTTAAAACAACCCATGTTTATTATCTCACAGTTTCTGTGAATCGGGGGTCCTGGCATGGTGTAGCTGGGTCCCCTGATCAGATTCTCTCAAGGCTGCATTAGGGTTTCAGCGGGATTGTATTTCTTTCTGGAGCTTGGGGTTCTCGTTCAAGATCATGTGATTGTTGGCAGAATATAGTTCCTTGCTTTTGTAGAATTGAGGTCACTGTTGTGTGGCTGGCTGTCAGCCTGGAGCTGCTCTCAGGTTCCTTGCCACCACGGAAGCCACCACAGTTCCTGGAAGCCACCACGGTTCCTTGCCACGTGGACCTCTCATGACAGGGCAGCTCACTACTTCAAGGCTGGAGGAGAAGTCTTGCTACGATGGAGGCTCACAGAACTCAACCTAATCACGGGAGTGGTTATTCCATCACCTTTGCCATATTTTGTTGGCCAGAAGCAAGTCACAGGTTCCATCTGCCCTCCAGGAGAGGGGATTATAGAAGAACATGATTCACTGAGGGTCACTTAGTGTGTGTCTGCCACAGAAGTACACAGTTAAGGAGGTTTTATTTTAATTTTTAATAGGAATGACTGGTATATTACATTTCCAAGCAGAGTTTTTTGAGCAGTTAACACTAGAGTTGATGTATTTTCATCTCAGAGGGGCTAAATGCCTACCACAGTAGAAGTCACAGATAACGTGTTCACAGGCAGTAAGAACTGAGCTTGATGGTCAAGTAGATGAGGATGGTGATTTGGACAATTTTCTCAATAGCTGTTTGGGTTCCTGACTGTATCAGTTTTCTGTTGATGCATAACAAACTCCCTCAAATTTTATGACTTAAAATAGCCACAAATTACTGTTGCTCATGGGTCTATGCCTCAGCTGGATAGTTCTGGCTTCAGCAGGGCTTCCCCATATGTGTGAAGCCCTGCTGAAGCCAGAACTATCCAGCTGAAGGTTGGTTGGTAGGCAGCTCGCTTCTGGAGGTTGGCTGGGGCTCCTCTGTTTTCCTCCATACAGCCCCCTCCTCTAGCGGGCTGGCCTGGGCTTGTTCACAGAGCAGCCACAGGTTCCACGGGGCAGAGTGAAGGTGGGCAAGGGCCCCTGAAGCCTGGAATTAGAACTGGCAGCACATTGCTTTCATCATGTTCTATTGGCCTAAGCAAGTTACAAGGCCAGCCCAGATAAAAAGCACAGTGAAAGAGACCCCCTTCTCTTGATGGGAAGAGCTGGAGAGGGGCATTAGAAAGTACACACAGATACAGGGAGGAGTGAAGAATTGTGCTGTTTATTTTTGCTGTTGACCATAATGACTTATGAATACTGGCAAGGTTGAGGCAGATAAAACATAAGCTGTTAAATTAAACTAAATTTGGCCTGAGGATGCCTCTGTACTTTGAGTCCCTGTATCATGAACTGCAGACTAACTGAGTATGTAAACTAACTGAAGGTTGAATGTAGGAGTATACTTTTGTAACAAATAGCCAATCCCAGCAGCAGAGCTTGGTCAATCACAGGTGGCCACCTGATCAGACTATGTTCAAATAAGTCAAACGCTGAGCTGTAACCAGTCAAGTTGTTCTACCTCACTTCCATTTTTCCTCCATAAATGCTACCTGATCATGTTGCAGAATGGAGCTCTCTGAACCTCTTCTGGTTCTGGGGGCTGCCCAATTATCAAATTGTTCATTGTTCAATTAAACTCTGTTAAATTTAATTTGTCTAAGGTTTTTCTTTAAATGACAGTACCTGGAGCAAGAGGAAAGTTAGATAATTAAAAGAAATTAAGGTTATATAACACCATTAAATTAAAGTAATTTGCTGAAAGCATTGTAATGCTTCTCTTCTGGTCTTCTCCAGACCCCTGGGACCAATCTAGGAAGGACAGTGAAACATAGAGGCAGGTTTCACCCACTCATGCTGGTATAACAGTCTTTATGGGAAGCCTGTTAAGAGAAAGTTAGTCTTCAGGGAAGGGATGCTTATCAAAGTCTGGGAACTAGTGTAGGCTGGCGGGGAGCTAAGAAAATCTTTTAAATAGTCAGTAAGTTGGGATGGAAAAGCAGGAGAAGATCCAGAGATTTCTATTCAGGGTTGGAAAATGAATGGTTAGGTAAGATGACATTTGAATAGATTGAAGACTAGATTTCTGTAAACGGCAAGCAATCACCGTATTGTTTTTCCTGCATGTGGCTGTCGCATTTTGCTGAGCTGGGAACACCTGCTAAGGTTTCAGTGTAATCCTGGATGATAACTTGGTTATGAATTGGTGAGACGTGTCAGTTCTTTGGAAGAATGTATTAAGTTCTTAACGTAGTGCCTGACTTTCAACAAATGATGGCCATTATGTTAGTATTGTTATTTTTACTTTAGTTACAATTTTGCATTTTGGATGACTTTGGTTTTCATCCCTCTCCTCACCAAGATGCTCTATCCCCAAAAGAACTGCTGTCAGTCAGGTGAGTGGGCACCCAGCTTGAGGAAACAGCTGGGAGGGGGCGGAACGGAGGTGGTGGAGTGAGACGCAATCTGTAGCCTTCCTAAAAATGGCTCTCGTGGGGGAAAATTGCTAATCACTGCCATTATTCTGCATCTGGTGTTAATTATTCCAGGTAAAGGACACTATAAATGGAATGTTGAGTCCTTAATTTAGGGTGTTTTTTGGGGGAAGTGGTTCATTTTATTAGTCACTATCAAGGTGTTAAAAAGAACTAGAAGTTTTGATGTTAAAGGGAATAGCTAACTTAGAAGGGTTAGCAGTCTTTTCTTTTGAAAGCCTGAGCACTCTAGTAAGACACAGTTGAGCCCTGGCTGGTTTTGCAGGTGCGTGGCTTGTTCCAATACGAAAGGAGGGCAGCGTCAGGTAAATGGGGGTAAGTCAGGAGGACGACTTTCACATTCACTGGGACTATTGCAGTGGCCTTCTAACCGGTCTCCTGTTTCCACTATGCTGTGGAGCCAGAATGAGCCTCTTAATATCACTTGTTGACACTTATTTCAACAAAAGTAAATTCCCATTACATTGGGTAAAATCACATTCTTTACTTTGGACATCAGAGCAAGGTCTGCTTGACTTGTATCTTCAAATACATTATCTCTTGCCTGTGTCCTCTTTGTCTGCTCAACTTCAGCCATAGTTGTTTCTTTTTAGCTCCTAGAGCGAAATAATCTTATTCCTGTACCTGCAATGGCCCCTGTCATAATTAGCTTCTTATCCTTTAGGTCACAATGTAAATCAGCTCCCTAAAGAGGTTTACCTTGATTACAATTTTAAAAGTAGGACCTTTTATTATTTTAAATCTCACTAGCCAGTGGTGTTTTCCTCCTAAATATTATACTTAGTAATGATCTCAACAGATAATTATTTTATTGGTTAAATTGTATAGTGCTTCTCTATTTCACTAGACTATAAGCTCCAAGTTGGAAGAAATCTTATTTGTCTTGTTATTGCCTAAGAGCCAAATCTTAGTTTGAACCCCATTACTGTCAAATCCCAGTACTGCAGTTAGGTGTGTACCCAATCTTGGGGCAAGTTACATAACCTCCCTGTGCTTTACTTTCCTCATCGGTAAAATGGAGACTATTAGAACCTGGCCTCGTCTCTAGTAAGCTCTCAATTAATATTTGCTGAAAAAAATTAAAGAAAAAGAAGGAACAACAAGAAAAAAAACCCAGAAAAGTATTGTTGTAAAGTAGTTTAAATATAGGTAAGAGTCGGTTTCAGTAAGAAAGGCATTTATGTTACAAAACTGCTCCAAATCCCATACATAAAACTAGAGGAATTTAGGAGGAAAATGAACACCAGTGTTGAGTCACATCACGGCTGACGTGTGTGATAGAGGCATTATCTGTTTTCAAGCACATTTGAATAGCACAGTCATGTGGCTCTTTCGTTTGTTTATTCATGTGTCCACTCAGAAAACATTTCTCGATTCCCTTTCTGGATACTGTGCAGCCATTAAATAAATATACTTCTTGTCCTGGAGAAGTTGATGGTCTATCTGAAAAGAAGGAGAAACTGACACTATAGGATGAAAGCTGGAATAGATGTCTGAACAAAGGACTGTTAGAATAGAGGGTGGAGGGATCAGCCTTGCTCTCTATAAGGACTACTCATGAATCCTGATTTCTGTTAACAGTGTGTATGGTGAATACTGTTGCATTACCTGGATATCCACTTCCAGATTCCTCCCGTGGGAGTGTGGGCTGCTGAAAACTCAGATCAGTGTCCTTGTCTGGGGACTGACTGTAGCTTCATCCTAGTTTCCACTCTCACCTTGCAGCCTGGGGCAACCCACATAATGATGGATATTACAAGGCTGGGCTTCCTCTTCTCACTCTGGGCCAACTTTGAAGAACCATTCATTCCAACTCCAGTTTTCAGTACAAGCAGCTCAGCTGCCTGGGTCATATAACCTGGCAGCCTTTATGATATGTGAAGCATTTGCCATGAGAAAAGGTGCTGTGTAGAGCTTATTGTAGGCTACACTAGGACACTTATAACAGGGCTTTGGAGCAAGATTCTGTCATTGACAGCAGAGAACTACACACTATTTGAAAAGCATCATCTGATCATAGGACACCAAGTGATTCTGTGACCACAGCTGTCAGACCCACCCAGTTGTAAGGTTGGGCAGGCCCAGGACAAATCCATCATGGGAGGGAGGTAGGATCAGGCTTGAACAGGCCCAGAGGGCAGAAGTAAGTTACACAGCATGTGGCCCGGATTCCGTGTCAGCCACCACTCTTGTACTGGCCTGCTCATGCCTATTGTCACCTGGGGCCCCTTAGGATCAGCTGATAGAGGAGGACAAGTATTGAGCTTGGTTCGTAGATGGGTTAACTCAGGAGGTAGGTGCAAGCCTAAACTAGAATGCTACTGCATTCCCAGCCACACGAAGGGGTGTTTCTCAAAAACAGTGGTGGGGGAAGGCCACCTTCCAATGGACAGAATTTCAGAAAGTGTGACTGGTCATCCACTTTGTGTGGAAAAATAAGGGGCCCAAGGTAAGGATATACATATCCATGTGAAGTGTCAAATAGCTTAACTGGATGATCAGGGTGCTGGAAGTAGAAAGATTGGAAGATTAGGGATAAGGAGATTTGGGGTAGAAGTGTGGGTGGACCTATGAAAGTGGCACGAAGAGTGGAGGGTTCCATGTGATATGTTAACACTCATGGAAGAACTCCACTTTGAAAGAAGCATTAAGCAACCAAGTAGACAAGATGACGTAACCAGTTAACAGCAGACAGCCTCTGTAATCAGACACTCTAGTGCCGACGATAGGAGCTCATTATTAAAGTAGCCACTGTGGCAGGTGAGGAGCTCATCCACGGGCCCAGCACCGAAGGCTGATTTAGTTACTACTGCTGCTAAATGTCCAACCTGATAGCAGAAGAAACCAGTGCTCAGTTACCAATATGGTACCACTTTTTGAGGACAGCAACCAGCCACCTGGTGGCAAGATGACTACTTTGGAAAGGGCAGTGTTTCTTCTTGGCTGGAATTGACACAAGTTGTGGATATAGGTTGCCTTTCCCACCCATGAAGTGGTGGAATTTCTCTTTCATTGTCTTTGCTGTCATCCAATAATTGAATGTGTCTAAGTCAAATGAGGTGGGTGAGATCTCATCATAAGCATTAGTATTGTACTTGTCAAATAGTAAGCACTTAGTAAATGTTAGCTACACTAATAATTTCTCCATCACAGGTAACTGTCAAAATGGTACTCTGATATGGAGTAGGTATAATTGATGGACTCTATCTTTGCTCTGGGGTGACTGTTTAATAAATTTCTGTGTGAGATTTTCAAACAGACAATAACAGATAGCTTTAATGGTGGAGTTGATGGTTTAAAATTGCCCAGTATATTTTCAACATAGGAAACAGAGTACTCATGCATGAAGAGAAACCCCAGTATGGATTCATTTTTCTTTCTTTGGTCCTACTGAAATGCTACTGATTATTTGGAGCCTAGATATGATTGATCAAAATGGTGAATGATATAAAGATAAAATTTTATAAAGGGGACTTATGATTGTAAAATTCATTTAAATTCTTCAGGATCCACAAATTCTTATTCAGAGCCTAAACTATTTGGAAAATATATGAACCCATCAGTGAAAATTTGCAGGATGTTTTCTTTGTCTGTTTAGCTTTGAATATGTTTTGAGAGCTGCTGTGAAGAACTTTAACAAGGAAAGGTTGTGACCAAAAGACTGAGTCGGTAACTTTAGGGAGTTGACCTGGAGTTTCTATCTGTGCATTTATTGGGCTGACTTTTAGCTTTTATCTCATGGAATAAAGAAAATTGATCATGTCTAAGAATATATAAAGCTAGGTCGATGCTATGTCAGTTATGATGAAAGCATTCTGTACTTCAGAGTTGCAAGAAATAAAGAAATAATTTGTCTCCTGTTATTTTAATAGCATCCTGTTCTCTATTTTCTTCTTTTCCTTCACCTCAAGCTAATCTTTTCTGTTGCTACTGTTGTTGCCAGAGTCAGCACTTGTGTTGGACTATTGTTTTTAATCCGTCATATAGGATCAGGGGATGTGAGGGTTGGAAGAGAGCAAATTGGTCAGCAATCCTAATTTTGCAGTTAAGGAAATTCAGGTCCAAGGAGGTTAGATGGTGGCCCAAATCCTATGGGTGAATTAATAAAAGAACCAGGATTTGAAGTAGGACTCTGGTCTTATCTGTTCTGTACTTTTGGTTGCATCAATGAAACAAACCTCTGAAGTATAATACCTAGCTACTATGCCTACTATCCTAGAAGAATAAAACAAAAAGTAGCAGAGACTAACTGCAAGGAAAAGGTGGCTGCAGAACTTTCACTTAGTGTGTCACGTGCCTGCTCTTTTCACACTTCCACGCTGCTTCATGGTCAATGCATGGAAGCTTCAGTTTGGGGAGTGCAAGCCCTGAGGCCATCTCAGAGTGATGGTTTGTTGGCACATCCTAGTTAGGCTTTCTCATGAATTGGATTCATGAGAATCCAATCCAGAGAATCCCCATCCAGAGCTGCCTTGCCCTTTCCACCTTATGAGAACACAGTGAGAACGTGCTGTCTCATCTGTGAATGAGGAAGCAGGCCCTCACCAGACACTGGATCTCCCAGCACTTTGATCTTGAACTTCTCGGCTTCCAGAACCAAGAGAAATAAATTTCTGTTGTTTATACATCACCCAGTTTATGGTATTTCATAATAGCAGTCCAGTTGGACCAAGATGGTTGGCATGTCCTAATTAAGAGTCCTTGCTAAGAGCCAATATCACATCATTAATAACCATTGTTGATATTTTTGGAGTACTGATTTTGAGCCAGCTGTGTATAAATTATACTCTGTAAGCCTTTGTGATAGCCTTATAAAGTAAGAAACTTGGCCACAGAGAGGTGAATAACTGCCAAAAGTCACCCACGTGGTAGATAATGGAGCTGGGATGTGAATTCCACCGTGTTGTCACTGGTGTTTTGCGAGTGGTTGTCATTGCTCTTTTTGCCCAATCAGGAGCTGAGGGGGACCTGGAGAGTGAGCACACCCTGGCCACACATTCCCTGTGTAACAGTGGCCACACCCATCAAAGGTAATCATTAACATATGCCCCAAAATGCAGTGTGGTATTAAGGGGACACCTTACCTGCTTTGCCCTCTCTTGCTTTCTTCCTTATTTTTGACAATGAAAACACACACTTTTGAAAATAATTAAAGGCAATGTGCAATACTTGATTCACTTATAAAAAGTGATTCCCTTGATAAAGTAAAAGCAAAAGCAAGAGGAAAAAGAAAAATCATAACTTTTAAGATGTTACTAAGACCATCAGTGAAATTTAAATGTGGATTGTACACTAGATACAACCACTATATCCATGTTAATTTTCCTGAGTGTCTTAATTGCATGTGGTCATGCCTTGGATCTTAGGAATTAGAAGAACTTAGAACTGAAGGTCCATGATACCAAAAGTAGCCACGTGCTGTCAATGGTGAATCTAGCTGAAGGTTAGGCAGGAGTTTATAGTGTTATTCTTTCAATTTTTCTGCACAATTGAATTTTTTCATAATAAAAGTAGAAAAATATCAATGTGTAGTTATCACAAAAGTGACACAATTTTTCTTTTTTACCATTTAAAAATGGAATTTATATTTTAGAGCAGTTTTAGGTTCATAGCAAAAATGGAGCTGAAAGTATAGAGATTTTCCATAAAACACCTGCCCCTACACATACACAGTTTCCTCCATTATCAACATCTCCCAGCAGAGTGATACATTTGTTACAATTGATGAACCTACATTGACACATCATCGTTATCTAAAGTCCATAGTTTACATTAGACTTCATTCTTGGTGTTACACATTGAATATGTTAAGACAAAAGTATAATGACATGTATCCACTATTACAGTATCATACAGAATAGTTTCACTGCCTTAAAAGTCCCATGTGCTTTGCCCATTCATCTTTCCCTCCCCTAAAACCCCTGGCAACCACTGATATTTTTACAGTCTCCACAGTTTTACCTTTTCCAGAATGTCATAGAGTGGGAATCATACAGTATGCAGCCTTTTCAGATTGGCTTCTTTCACTGAGTAATATGCATTTAAGTTTTCTCCATGTCTTTTCATGGCTTGATAGCTCATTTCTCTTTAGTGCTGAATAATATTCCACAGTTTGGATATACCACAGTTTATTTATCCATCCACCTACTGAAGGACATCTTGGTTGCTTGCAAGTTTTTTGCAATTATGAATAAAGCTTCTATAAACATCTATGTGCAGGTTTTTGTGTGGATATACGTTTTCAACTCCTTTGAGTAAATACCAAGGAAAGCAGCATAATTTTATTGTACAAAATTCAGAAACTTCACTAAGGAAAGTGAAAACTATAAACATATAATCCTGTCACCTAAAGCACTGTTTTTCAAAATTCATGACTGCTCCTCATAGCTACAAATAGATATTATTATACATTGACACCCCATATTATACACATTGTGTACATGTGATTCAAACAAAAGTTCCACAAAACTATACCTAACTTTACTATGTACACTACTTCTTATATTTCTGTTCCATCCTGTTCCCTTCCTTTTAGATCTGTACTCCCTAGTTTAGAGCTATTTGCCCCCCAGGGATACAATTTGGTGACTTCCAAAGAGTTTGAAACACACATTGGAAAGTCGGAAGTTGAAAGCTGTGCCACGATGTTCCTGATTTCCCAGTGCCCTGGTACTGCTCGGAGCCACACAATGCCCTCGAAATATCCAGCATCAAAAGATGTGGCATAACGCTAAGATTACATAAATGCTACGCGGCAAATATGGGAAGATGACTAATTTTGGCTCTAAACATCTAACAGTAGCCCAAGCACAGAGGAGCTTAACTTTTTTGTTTGTTTAAAGAAAAATAGCTCAGCTTCTTAAACTCCTCTCACTGTGGGAGGTATCCCATTACTATAATTAGTTGCCTTTCCAGCTAATGTGCGAGTTTGGGGAGTTCTTTTCTCCTTCTCTATATTCTTTAAACTTAGCACAGAGTCAATATATATGTATTTGTTAAATTGATGAATGAACACATGAGTCTTGGGTGCGGTGACATACAGCCAGCAATGTATAAAGAAACACAGGCCATCAGGGAGCTTTCAGAGCACCCCTCGCTGGAACAAAGGAAAGAGAAGTGCAAATTAAGAATCCCCAGACAGAAGACCCTTGAGCAAGTGCCGCTCAGTTCTCCATTGCATCCATGGGCCTCCTTTGTGTCTGCTCAACGTAACATTTTGATGGACAGCAAATTTTCAAAAGCAAACACTGGCTACAGCCCTGGTGTTCTCTCTTCAAATGCTGGCTCTACTCACAAACTCTGGACTTCACATAGACCTGATAAGAATTGGTTGATGTTGTGGAATAAACTGGCTGTTAGCTGCTGGTTTAAGCAACAACACACATGCACACACACAAATGCAGTCAGCAGAAGAAACTACAAACCTGAAATCTATTTGTCTCCTTCAACGGACTTTGAGGCTTTCCTGTTATGGTGGCCTTCATATATTTCTGTTCCATCCCATTCCCTTCCTTTTAGATCTACACTCCCCAGTTTAGAGATATTTGCCCCCAGGTATCCAATTGGGTGGGTGGATCCTCTTGGCCAAAAACAATTGTGAACCTGGACAAAAATAATAAAAAAAAAACATTTCATGGCTCTGAAAATCAACCATAGGCAGAAAAGAAATTGAGAAGAATTTATTTCTAATAGCTTTATTGAGATGTAATTTATATAAAATGAAGTTTACTTGTTTAAAGCAAATGATTCAATGATTTTTTTGTGAGTGTTCATGGAGTTGTGCAAGGAAGAGCTTAATTTTGGAAACCTGTACACTTGAGGAGAAGAGGAGTGATCTTTTGCCTTTTTGTCTGGAGCTACTTTCTCCCCTTCTGATAGCCCCATTTGGGGCTGACCTTGAATACCCACAGCTTTGCTGAAAGAGGGGCCCATGGGACTTGAGTCAGGGCTAGACACCTGTAGTGTACCAACAAAAAGCCACAGACTTGGTAAAGAGATGAGGAATCAGCACAATTATTTTATAAGCCACAAAGAAAGGAAAAAAAATGGCACTAATTAAACTTGACCTTGATTGTACAATGCATTCCAATTTCAAAGATGTTAAAGTGTGGGTGTTAGAATGGATGAAATATGATATGAGAAGGAGCAAATGGGTGTGTGGTTGGGAACATGCACGGTGCATGTCAATAAGGATGACTTTGAGTTACATGTGGGACAGAAAGATGTAGATGTCCAGTAAGTGGTTTGAAGCTCAGGAGAGAACCCTGGAGTATGGATACAGATGTAGGTGTGTCAGCCTACAGGTGGTGTTCAGAACTATGGGAAAAGAAGCTATGGCCCAGGAGGGTGTGGAGTGCCGGGTCTTTCATCTAAGGCACTATTGGTCATTCTGCATTGTCTGAAGCTGTCCTGTGAATTGTAGAATGTTTAGCAGCATCCTGGCTTCTACCCCTAGATTACACTACCTGCTCTCCACCAGCTGTGACAATAAGAATGCCTGTAGATGTTGCTGAATGTCCTGCATCTTACCTCCTACCCCCATGTGAGGGAGGCAAGAAGAAGGAGAAGAAGGACCCAGGGGACACTAATGTTTAAGACATATTTAATAATGAATATACACAAAGACTGAGAAGGAACTTGATATGGATTCAAGAATGGTGTGCCTAGGTGTTATTTTTACCCTCTGTTCATTTTACATGGCATGCGCTCTTTAGGCTTGCAGACAATGAGCAGGCAGTGCTGAATTTTAGTCAGTAATATGGGCTCTGCAGCCAGACCTCCAGGAGTCACATCCCAAGCTGGACTTCTCCCTGGCTGCATCTAATGGCCTTGACATCTCCCAGCTCATGACCTGGATCTTTCCTTAGCCCATGACCTTGACCTCTCTCTGGCTCATGACCTTGACCTTTCCCTGGCTCATTGCCTTGACCCTCCCTGGATGCATGATCCATGCATCAGATTCCCCTTTCTTCTTTTTCCCTCCCTTCCTCTCTCCCACTCTCTATCCTTAACCCTTTCCTTTCACAAGTATTTATTGAGAACCAAGCCAATTTGGAAGGGGAAATCATTAAAAATGATGATACAAAGGAATATATTAAGAATTGTTATAAATTCTGTGAAATAAAATTGCTTGGGGTGGTATTGGAAATGTAAGTTAAGCCCGGAGAGGCTTTAGAGAGGTAGAAGGCTGGAGGCTGTGTCCAACACAGGAGGGTGGGTTTGAAGGGAACAAAGACTCAACCAGCCTTGTGGACCCATTCCTAGCACGATGGCCACACACGCTGGATGTTTAATAAGTGTTGGTGGTGGGATGAAGAAACCATCGGTAACATTGGTCTCATTATTCCCCTTTGCAGATGATCAGAGACACCTAGTGTTTGCCTAAGGTCACACTGCTAGAAAGTGGTAGGGCCGAGACTCAAACTCAGGTCTCCAGGGTCCTGGCCTAGGGCTCTTTCCTTTCGGCACAGGTTCTCTCTCAGGATTTGCCATCTGGCCACCTTACCTCAGAGCCAACTACTCACCCTCTTCACAGACTTATGGGGAGGCAAGAGGGCACCATGCGAAGGGAGTTCTTAGTTCAAATCCTACTTTTCCACCTGCAAGCTGTGTGGTGGGCAAGTATTTTACCTCTTTAAACCTCGTCATCTCCTCCGTCAGATGGGAGTGGTTCAGCCTTTACACAGCTGTATCTGAGACAGCCAGCTAGGACATAAGCTCCAGGAGGGCAGGGACTTCTGTCTGCTTGGTCCTCTGCTCTGTCTCCAGCACCAGCGCCTGGAACAGCGCCTGGTCACCCTTGCTGAGTGAACCGAAGCAACTGCGCCCTGCGCTCGGTCTGTTGTTCCCCAATGTGACCACAAGATGGCAGCAAAGGAAAGCGCGTCCCAGTGACAAGCGTGTCGCAGTCCCGAGGGTCCCCGCCGACTCCGGATTTCCTGCGTTAGGAAATGGAGGGCTTCCACTGCCCCCTGAGCTCCGGGCCTGTGGGCCTGTGCGGAGCCTGATTACTGATCCTCTTTGAAGTGCTGCCCAGGTGTGAAGGGGCCGCAGGGTCCGTCAAGTGCTCTCGGGCCTCCATCCGGTGGAGCTGTGTAAACCCCCACAAGGAAGAGCCCTGGTCTTGAGTCTGAAATCGTCCCCCTGGGGCACTGGGGGTGAGGATGAGGAGTCAGGGTGGGGTGTGGGTGAGACGCACATTTCTGGATCGGGAATGTCTACACAGCAGTTGATTAGGGGAATCTTTACCCTATGGTCTCATTTCCAGACAGGTGTCAGCACGGCCAGCGCCTTCAGGTGTCAGCTCAGATATCTCCTCCCCAGGGATGAATTCCCCACGTCAGGTAGCCCCCGCGTTCCATCACACGTCTTCGAAGCGCTTAACCGTTATCAGAAGTCATTTTATTTCTTTAATCTGTAAGTTGCTTTCGTGCGTTTGTGGTCTTCCCGTCACTAGGGTGCGTGGGACAGCGCCAGTCGTGGCTCGCCAGGGACCTCCAGGGGTGGAGCGAGGCCCCGCACACAGGCACGTGCTGGGATGAGAAGGGATGAACGTGGAGCGCACCGTCCCCACTTCCTAGGTACGCTCTCTCGGGACAGCCTGAACCTTAGGTGGCACGGATCACACATTTACTTAGGGACTTCTGTGTTAGCTGTTCTGCTCCCCAGGGGTCCGGCAGCTCAGTGAGGGCAAGGACCACGCCTGTCTGGTGTGGAGCCCTCTCCCTGGTCTCTGGCAGGGTACCTGGCACCTCAGGTGATCAATGGGGTTTGGGAGACGAGGCGCAGAGAGCTAAGAGGGTGAGGGACGGAGCTGGTACGAGGCCTGCCCTGCTCTTTCCGCCCGGTGTTCTTCCCCCACGCCGTGGCAGGATGCTGAGCACCAGAAGAGCGCCCCGCCCACCCACCTTCACGGGAACCCTATTTCTGCACATGCCTGTGCTCATCTTGTCGGGAGCCGAGCGCGCTGGGTCTGGTGGTAGCCGTGGCTTCGTACACACTGAATTGACATAACAACCTGACGAGGGAGCTGTCCCATTCTAGCTGGTGGGAAAGCGAGGCTCACAGAGATGACGCACCTGTCCCAGGCATTGCAGCTTAGCAAAGGTGGAGGCAAACCCGGAACTCTACTGCCTCTCTGCAGGCAGATGTGACCTGGCATGAGGAGATATACAGAATTCTGACTCCTGTGGAACCTCTCTTTTCTTGGTTCCTTTTCTCATGTCCCTTCACCTCCTCTCAATCCTATTGTCTGCAATTCTGGCCTCCAAAGATGATTCAGATCGTCTTGTCTCAGAGGCATTTTCATCACAATCCCTGCACTCCCTGTAATTGGTAGTTGTGTGTGTGCTTGAAATAGCCTCCCTCTCCTCCCTGCCCTTCTCTGTCTCCTTTTTTTTGTGCTCTGCAGAAGTGTCTCGCCAGTGCCAGCTCCCAGCCTCCCTCAGGACTCCATTCTGCTTTGGAAAGGCAGGAGCTTCCCCCCAGGCTTTGCTGTTTTCCTGCTGGGCCTCCTCCCTCTGCCCCCTCCAGGAGCTCAGCCTGGGTGGCCATCCCTGCCTGTCTCCCTGCACTGTGGATTTGAAGCTAATGGCATTTCCTCGGAAGGCTTTGGAGACTGGCCAAGTGGACCCCACGCTGCTCTGGGCAGCTCCTCTGCCCGGCACTCACTGAAACAAACAAAGGAGCGAAATTAAAATGATTCTAGCCAAGGGTGTATGTAATGAGCAGGAGAAAGGCTGTAATCTGAGACTGAGGCTTGAGCTAAATGGGGCTGTGGGATCTTTAAACAGCTGAGGAAATCAACCCCCTGAGCAAAGCGAAGGCTCAACAGTCCCTGGAAATCCAAGATTTTATCTAAAGGGGCTCTGCTGGCTCTGAGGTCTGAGGGAGAGGACAGACTGGGGGCTTCCATGGCGCCAGGGTGGGGTGTGGTTATCCACACTCTCTTCACAGCTGTCCCCACCCTGTTGCCCAGGACTCCCCTTTGGAAGGCATTTTGGATTGTTTGTCCTGCCTCCTGTTGGTGCCCAGAGTGGGTGCCGTGGAGCTCTCCTGGTCCTCTACCTTGGCCTCTTCCAGCTCTTTCTCCACAAAGAAAAGGGGTCAGTGTTCAGGATGTCTACTGGGCAATGATTTGCCAGTTGGCAGGTTGCTGCACCACAATGCAGAGGCCCATTCTCTGCTCTCTTCTTACACTTTCTACTCCTCTCTGTGGGGCAGAGTCAGTAAACTGAGTCAGGACCCACCTCCTCCCTTCCAGCTTGAGACTTGTTCATCTCTTTCTTCTTGTTGCTCTGCACTGCTCTGCTGGTTTCAAGGTTTCCACTGGATGGAGATATAGGAGGCTTCACTTTCCTAACTCAACTTTTACTAGTGGACAGTCACTGGGGGCCACTGGCTGCTGGTCTGGCTGCTGAGAAAGTAGCACCTTGATTTCACTTCTGCTATTGTTCCTGTGTGCGCATGTGTGCGTGTGTGCGTGGGGACAAAGACTCTCTCCTTGACCAAACCTTAGTTAAGCTTCTTTTGACCCTCTCCTCATCTAGGCCTCAACTTGGGCCTTCTGTGTCCATCCTGTCCTCGCTGGGCCTGTGCAGCCCACTTGTAGCAAGAATCCTGCTACGTCATCCCTGCCCCCTTGATATTGGATCACCCTTGACATCTGATCAAGTTCCTCATCCCCATCTTGGACGTGTAAGTTCTTGGCCCACCTATAGCTTAAAGTGTGTTACTGTATTTCTCCAAAAATAAGACCTACCCATAAAATAAGCCCTAGCAAGATTTCTAAGCATTTGCACAATATAAGTCCTACCCCGAAAATAAGACCTAGTGATGGGTGTGGCTACGCAGCGTATCTGCACAACCCAGGCATTTCGTCTCGGAGCAGTAAAGAAGACGAGCAGCCTTTCTCATCTGCCCCATGAGAGCGCTATTGCTCGACATGAGAGATTGGGGCCAATGGTTCTAAAGGAAATAGAGTCTCAAGAAATTCAGGATGGAATTCGGGGTTTGGAGAGTTATGATGATGTTCCAGAAGATGACGACTTAACTATATTTGAATAAATGTAGATTGTTGTACTGTACTTAAAAAAAATAACACATCGCCTGAGAATAAGCCCTAGGGTATCTTCTTGAGGAAAAATAAATATAAGACCCTGTCTTATTTTCAGGGAAACATGGTAGGTCAGTTCAGCAAGAATCCCCAGCCCTTGATGTCACCTCTTAGTAATTTTCCATCCACTGATGCGCACCTGCTCCTTGGCTGTATTTGCCGTTGAGCCTGATCTCTTTCCCCTATTACAACAGTCTTGAATAAAGTCTTCCTTACCATTTTAACAGCACCTGAATATTTTTTTTAATTGTGTATGTGTAGATAGAACTTTCTTAGATTTTCCTTGGGAAGAGGAGATGGGGAGGAGGAGATTAGGGAACTCCTGGGTCCTTGGCTCTGAGAGCATCACTGTGAATACCTGATATAGTAGAATAATTGTAGCAGATGAAGCCCGTCCACTAGAATGGAAGTTGCACAAAAGTGGGGAATTTTGTATGTTTTGCTCACTGCTGTACCTTCACCAACTAGAAGAGAATAAATATTTGTTGAAAGAATGAATAAACTCATGCCCAGGGACCAGCACTTGGGGAGAAGGACCACCCGGGTGGGGGTCCACGGTGTTTTGCAGTGTGGGACAGTGCACCGTGTTGCCAGGCACAGGGAGACCCGACAATAAGATACACCTGGTTCTTCCCTCCTGCCAGTGACAGTCGAGTGACAGCTCAACAAACAACACAAAGTGTGGCATGTGCTGCACTAGGTGAAGTTGGTGCTGTGCCTGGGGACACACACGGGAGTGGCTGACCCAGTGCCGGGAGGTGCCCGAGGAGGGAGCCCAGGTGAGTCCTGAGCTCTGAGTTGGTTGGGAGAAGAGGAGTAAAAGAGGTGCTTCTCTGGCCTCCTTCCCAGTTCAGCCAACGCCCCGAGAGTAGCTTCTAGATTCAGGTTCTGGCTTTACTCCTTCCTGGTGGGGCAAACATCCTGAGCTGCCGTGTTTTACTTTGTAAAGTGGGGGTGATATTTTCCCATGTGTATTTTGTAGGAATAGTGAGATATTTACACAGGGGACTCATCACGGTGTTTGGTAGAGAGCAGACATGCGATCAATGCTAACTCCTTTCTCCCCACCTTTGTGCTTCAGAAATCTCTGGTGGGCAAGAGAATGAACAGGGACTAAAACAAGACATGATGGCCAGTTTGTGCGGGGGGTGGTGGTGCCTTGTCTCGCTTGGCGATGGCCCAAGGCAGCTCCTGTGTTCAGGATGGACTCGACGCATGAGGAGGAGCAGGTGTTACCAGGTAAGAGAGGGAGGATGTGTGCAGTGGGATGTATGTGCCTATCCACCATTATTATGGGATGTAGAGAGCATAGCAGAGGCATCTCTGTAATCTCCCAACTGTCTGAAGCTACTTAGCCTGCCAGAAACCTTGGCAGACTTCAGGTTGAGAAAGTGCCCATAGCACATTCAATTATTGTTGCAAAGATCCTTGGATGGAAAATGTCAGAACTATTGGGGTACATTACAGAGCTACTGTAGTGCACGACACACTGCTGCTTGATGGCCTTGAAACCATGTTTGTGTATGTGTGTGTATACACACACACATCTATACACACATCTATACAAACACATACACACACATTCATACATACACACATACATATGCACACATAGATATGCCTATACACACACATATATATATAGAGAGAGGATTAGTTCCCAGATTAATCAGCAGTCTCTGCTAGGCGTCTGCCTTTCCTCCCGTGTGTACCTTCCTTCAGATGCTGGGCTCTGTTGGGAGTCCCTTAAGCCTGAGCCCAGAAGGCCTAGTTATGTGTAGAGAAGGGTTCTTCCCCCAGAAGAAATGAGGGATGATACTATTAATATTAGCTCTTATTTATTGAGACTTTATCCTGTGCAAGGCACACAGCTGATTGCTTTTGCACAACTTTTCTCACTGCATCTCCACAGGTTTCTGCGGTGAGCACTATTACCACTGCCACTCAACACAGGGAGTGGAGATTGAGAATTACCCAGTCACTCACCCGGGTCACTCAGCCAGGAAGGGGCCGAGTTTGGATTCCAACCAGGCAGCTGGGCCCCAAGTCCCTTGTGCTGGACGCCCCGCTTGCCCCTCCTGACACAGCGTGGCCGTGGCTGTGGCCTCTGCGGCCTGTTAGCTGGACCTTGTCAGTGGCTTCCATTTGCCATGAGCCTGGTCTGTATCCTTCTTTGGGAGGCACAGGACCTTGCAGTCAGTGGACTTCCCTTCTGGTCATTTAGGCCCTGCAGCGGAAGCCCTATGTTAGGGTGTAAAAATTCAGTAGCCCGCTGGTGCGAGGGACTGAATTCAGTAAGACTGGCTGGGAGGGCACCTAGTCTGTGGCTGGGCTCATCCCTTCTCTGGGAGCAGAGCCCCTTCTGGCTCTAGCCAATTGCTGCCATGTGGACATACAGATGGTATGTTATTGGATTGTTCTAATTTTTAATTTAATTTAATTTAAATTGATAAAAATTCTATATATCATGGTGTACAACATGATGTTTTGAAATATGCATACATTGTGAAATGGCTAAATCGAGCTAATGAACATATATGCATTACCTCACATACTTATTTTTTATGGCAAGAACACTTAAATCTACTCTTAGTGATTTTCAAGTACACAATACATTGTTATTAACTGTAGCCACCGTGTTGTACAGCAGATCTCTTGAACTTACTTCCCTTGTTTAACTGAAATTTTATATTTTACTTCCCTTGTTTAACTGAAATTTTATATTTTACTTCCCTTGTTTAACTGAAATTTTATATTCTTTAACCAACATCTCCCAAATCCCCACCCTCCACTCCCTCAGCCTCTGGTAACCAGCGTTCTACTCTCTGCTTCTTTGAGTTTGACTTTTTTAAGATGCCACATATAAATGAGATCACGCAGCGTTTGTCTTTCTGTGCCTGGCTTAACATAATGTCCTCCAGGTACATCCACGTGCAGATAGGATTTTCCATATTTTTAAGAGAAGCCAGGAATCTAGATTTAAAATCTTCCAATGTTTTAAATGCTGAACACCTACTCAATTAAAAAATATTTGCTTCCTCTCTCCCACCCCAAAAAAGAGTCGCTGGGCTGGTGTCCCGCTACTTCAGTCATTCGTTTGATGATGTGATAAATGTTTATTCATTGTCTGTTCACTGCCAGGCATGGCGGGAAATGGGAACCAGGGAGCAATGAGTAGTCCCCAGCACAAGGTGGTGGTGTTTTGTATTTTTCCTAAGAAGAGTGCTTTTGTGGATACAGAGATAACGTTTCCCATTATTACTTTATGGAGGAATTGGTTCATTTGTACCCAAAGGGCTGGATATGGTCAAATGCAAGGACCTTGCCTTTATTTCCAGAGACGAAATACCCGTTTCCTCCAGAAGGCGGCAGTAGAGTGAGCGTCGAGCCGGTCCCTGCGGGTTGCGGGGAGGCGGCGCGGGGCGGGTCTCTGTTCTCAGCCGCACCCGCGCGCCGCACGTCCGTGATGGGCTGCGTGCAGAGAGAGAGAGAGAGGAGCTGTAAGAAGTTTTTGCCAGTGCTGCTGGGGAAAGCAGGGCGAGGAGGGCGCTAGCAGAAATGATAAAAAACACTAACTGGAGGAAGGAAAAGGGTGGAGTGGGCGGGGGAGGAGGAAGAGGAGGAGGAAGACGAGGGGGGCGGGGTGGTCAGAAGTGGAGTTAGTGCCCTCTCTTGGCGGGCTCTGAAATGCTCAGGGTGGTACGGCCATCCCAGGGGAAGAGACCGCGTGCCTCTCGCCCCCTTCAGTCTGGCGGCCAGAGCGACGGCCTTCTTCGTCCTTCACGCCCGCCCTCCTACGGGACAAGCACGGCGGGGACGAGCACTCTCTGAAAGAGCAGCTCTGCCACGTGAGGAAGTAAGTTCACGTCGGGAGACCTCCTGGGACGTCCTTTTGGCTGCTAAACCAAATCATGCTTTCCAGCTTTCATCGGTAATAAAGCTAAAAGCTTAATCTCCATTTGCTCCGTGTGTCTCATTTCCCAGTTTCTAACGCACCGGGGAAAGATGGAAGAGGGGGTGGTGATGATTATTTTGGGTCCCCACCAAACTCTAACACTATCCCCAATTTTGTTTAGGAAAAATATCTTCTGCTGGATAAAACTGGGTAGAGAAAAGAGTCTTTACGTGGATATTACCTGCTGTCGGGATCGGGGACAGAGACTGTGCCGGCACTGTTTAAGTACTCTATCTGTATCTATCTACATTATCTCTGCATCCGTGTAGCTACCTTTCTCTCTATCAAATCTTACTAATTCTCACAACTCTATGAAGCGCATGCTACCATTATCCTAGTTATACAGATGAAGACACAGATGCAAAGAAAGATCAGGCAAATTGCCCAAGGTTACAAAGCTAGAAAGTGGATTCCAACCCAGTTGACCTGGCTCCACGGCTCAACACACTTAGCCACTACATGATGCAGACTTGTTGGAATCCACGCAGGTAGGCTTAAAGCCACATAGGTATCATGATAGCAGGAGAAGCCAGCTTCCTCACTGTAGATCTTCATCAGGGGTGACTCTGTGTGTGTGCGTGTGTGCGTGTGTGTGTGTAGTTGTGGTGGTAAGTGGGGGTCAGAAGCAGTAGGAGGAAGGAGAAAGGGAAAAGGTGGTTGGAGAACCAGGAAGATGTGCCTCCGCTGAGCTAGGATTCAAGGAGTTGTTCTTACCCTGGCCAGGACAGCAGCAAGCTTGAGGAAGAGAAGATGACCTTCTTTACAGAGGACTGGACTGGAGGGCTCATGGGGCAGCTGGGTGGGATTTCCTTGGAGCCAGTTAGACTTTTGATTTTCCAGTTCAGGAGAGAGGTCCAGGCTTAACACTCAGGTCTGAGAACCCTCAGCAGAGGTGGTGCTTGACTTCATGGGAAGAAGTGTGATTGAGCAGGGGGTGCATAGAGGGAAAAGCCAAGGATGGAGGAGAAAATGCACTGAGAATTTTTGAGGTCAAAGGGGTGTGAGTAACCCCAGCGGGGTGTGATGGGCATTGTTATCAGGGAGGTGAGCTTTCCATGAAGGAAGCTCAAGCATTTGACTGTATTTCCAGCTTAGATCTTCCCTGGACTCCAGACTTACATCCAGATGTGCAATAGGCATCTCAAGCTTACTTGTCCAAAAGCAAACTTCTGATCTTTCCCCAAGCCTGTCCCTCCTGTTGTCTTTAACATCTCAGTATATGGCCCTCCCTCCTTCTAGTTCCTCAGGCCTCCAACCTTGGAGTTATCCTGGTTTCTTCTCTTGCATATCTTACATGCAATCTATCCTCAAATATTGTGAGCTCAATGTTTCTATACCCAGAATCTGACTGCTTCTTGTCACGCCCTGTGGCTACCAGCCCAGTCCAAGCTCATCCAGCTCTCTCCAGGTTATTGCATTAGCCTCTCAGCTCATCTCTCTGCTTCCATCCTTACCCTATTGCTGGATCGCAATGTGGCAGACAGGTGGTTGCTACAAAAATACAAGTCCAAACATGTGGCTCCTCTGCCCAAAAGTCTTGAGTGGTTGCCCATCTCATTCAGAGGAAAACCCTGAGTAACAGAAATGCAAAGCAGGAGCCAGGTCCCTGCTGAGGGGACAGCCAAGGGCTGGATGGTGTGGTGTGGTGAGCCAGTCTGTTCACCTGGCTACTGAGAGATTTGTTCCAAATCTCAGTATTTGTAGGTCCCGCCACCTATCAAGCCTTTGCTAAAAACAATTTAACAATCCGAAGGACAGGTCACCCAAACAAAGGGAGATTCTTTACTTTCAACCAAGAAGACATTTATTTCAGCAGGAACTTGATAGTGTTAGGGGAGACAAATCCCAGCTGGAGGTGCCTTCTGAGAACAGCCACAGTCTCTCTTGCTATGTTCGCAGGCTCATCAGAGGCTGTCTGTCCTGCAGCCTCCCAGTGCTACCAGGAGGGGACACTTCCCTCAGTCGCTAGTGCCCAAGGGAAGGCATCCCAAGGATCCATAACGTGGGTGACTTCAACAGTTTCTTTGTTTGGTCATTTCTGCAGGACAGTAAACTGTCACTCAAAAGGACTGTGGATCAGGTGTTCACTGATGGCTCTAGCCATGTCACACAACTGCCACTCCAGTTGCTAACAATCTCCATCCTCTGATGATGGCATAGGCAGCTAACAGTAGGACTGCAGTTGTTAGGAAAAGTCTGAGGTTGGCTGCTGCCATTGGCAGCAATCACTGGTTTTTCAAATGGGTCTAGGAGGGAAGGAATTAAGACAACCAAGAAGAAAAGTTTTCCAAGAAACAATATAACACTATTTTTCTTCTAGTGCTGAAATGTTTCTTTGGATTGGGAACCAGGGTCACTTTCCTGGTTATAGAGGAAGCATGAGTATGCTAGAATAGTCCTTTTGAATGGCAGATGCTCAGCGAGTGTGCAAGCGTGTGTGTGTGTGTGTGTGTGTGTGTATGTACTGTGGGCTGCGGTGATGCTAAACCTTTCACACAAGTCTTGCAGAGTTCCACAGTGAGGTGGATAGGGTGAGGACCTTGAGGAGTATGGTGAGGATTTAGAGTGGATTGCTTTACTGGGATGTCTCTAAAAATCCTTTGTGCAAGGGGAGATCTGTCCCTAATGCAATAGCTTGTGAGTTTCCAGTTCTTCACACAATGAAAGGAGTTAAGATGTAATACAATGAGTTGAAAACGTTATCATACTTTCAGCTGAGATCAGCATTTTTCCCCTTGGAGAGAACTGTTTTTGTTTGGGAAAATACTTAGTTAAGTATTACCTTAGAGTTGAAGATAAGATATCGGCTGGAGCTCAAGACAACAAACAAACAAACCATGGCCTAAAGCTCTGGCTCCTGGCCACCTCTGAGACCTCGTCTTGTACCAGGCTCACCTTCCTTAGCTCTACCCAGCCACAGGACGTGCATGGCCCCACCACAGGGCCTTTGGACCTGCTGTCTGCCTGCCTGGAAGGCTCTTCTGTAAGATATCTGCTGGTGTGCTTCTTTTCTTCCTTTAAGACTTGGCTTATGTCACCTCTCTGGAGAACTTCCCTAACCAGCCTCAAGAAAATAACACAGCCCTGGTGTACAGGAGGTAGCTGTGGAGTAGAGTAGGAGCTCAGTAGTTGTTTGTTGAGTGAATGCAGGGAAGTTTAAGCTGCTTTGTTTGAGAAAATGGGAGGAATTTGATTTTGCTCTTGGAAAGCAGCGGGGAGAAGGGAGAGAGGGAGCCAGGAAGGGAGAGTTGGAGCAGGAAGACACTGAGGGGAGACTGCGGAGCCTCGAGCTGCACGGGGAGGGGTGGCCAGATGACACTTTAAGAAGGGAGGTCCCTTCATTTAACTTGAAGGTATTTTGTTACTTTGGTGTTAACTACTAGGTTTCCTCTCTCTAAATTTTCAGTAAAACCTATTGTACGCATGGACGCTTTGTGCTTTGTGCAAGTGGGGTGTGTGTGTGTAAATATAAGAGAATGAGTGTGGGAGTGTGTGTGAAGGTGTGCGAGTGTATGTGTGTATCTGTATGAGTACAAGTGTGTGGGTACATGTGTGAGCATGTGAGAGTGTGTATGAGTGTGAGAGTGCGTGAGAGCATGAGTGAGTGTGTGTGTGTGTCTGTGTGTGAACATGTGTGTATGCAAGTTGAGAAGAGTCTTGGCTGTGTGGATTGGAGTTGAGGTGGGGGCTACCATGAAGGGCCTAGGGGTGGCAGGTCCCCCACTGCTTCCAGGGGGATTTGAGCTGATCTCATTCAGGCCCACAGGCTAGGGAGGATCTCAGTGAGCTCCCAGTCACAGGGCTGTCTTATTTATGGTGAGCAAAGGAAAAGAGGTCAGCGAACACCTGTGGTGGAGTCAAAACAGGACAAGGAATCAGGTTCTCTGCGTTCTGGCTCTAATTCTACTTCTTGTTGTTAAATCTTGGCCAAATATTTCTCTCTTTAGTTTCTTATATATGAAACCCAGACTTTGGACTACATATGATCTTCAAGCTGTTTTCATCTTTAACATTCTATTTTTATTTTTATTATTTTTCCCATTTATTTTGTATATGTATATGTTCATGGGGTGTAAGTGCAATTTTGCTACATTGATATATTGCATTGTAACACTCAATTTTTAGATAGAGTTTTACAATTTATTTTTATTAATTTTTGTGAGCACCAGTTTCCTGGAAAATTGTGAGAATAATCTCTCAGAGACCTGTTATGAAGATCAATTGAAACCATATTCGGAAATGGACTTTGCAAACTGTATTGTTCTCTAAAAATGTTAGTTCTCATTATTGTTATTATAATGTCATGATAGGGGCCAGCATATTATGAAAAGACTATGCTTGAAATCATTACTTCCAAACAGAAACAAATAATATATGAGTCATGCTGTCTGTTTTATAAAAGACAGGTGCGTGGCGTAGACTTGGAATGCTCTGGATGCCCACCCAAAGAATGGCCATGTGATCTTCCTGAGGTGGGAGGGGGGAGGAAGGCAGCTGGAAGCATGTGGCTGATGGGCAATTAATAATTCAAATAGGCACATGGCGTTATTCTACAGGGCACTCTGCCCCTGGTAACCCATCAATAAAATATTGGGTTCAGTTGTTTGGAGCCCACAGCGAATCCGAGAGCAATATTCTCACTTGGAAATGCTGGTTGGCAGATGCCAGAGTGTCAGAAAAGCCTGTGAGTCTGGAATAAAAATATCAGGGAAGGAAATGAGTTTTAACACCCCTTTTCTTATAGCATCCAAAAGGGCAGGGGATGGCCCTGAAATCTGGGTCAGCCGTGGTTATTGTGGCCCTGGGAAAAATTCGCTCTCTCTACTCATGCAGGAGTTCCATGCAGGGATGTCTAGCAGGCAGGGCCCCTCTGCAAGCTGTCTACTCTCTCCCTTCTGGGAGTGGTCCAGTCCTCTGACTCAGGGCTGGATCACCAAAGGTCAAGTGAAACCTTTTGCAGACCTTTAAGGAGACCCACATGTTTTACTTTTGCTTAATTATAATATTTTCATTATTAAAGTAACACATACTAATTAAAGAAAATTTTGCAAATACAGACAAGTAAGAAAGATTTAAAGACAAAGAAAAATTGCAGATGTCCACCATTTCCATAAAATCACAGCGTGTTTAATAACAGCAACAACAAGCAGCGTTTGAGTGCCTGGCAAGCCCAAGCTGCTAAGCTCTTCAAACGCATCATTACGGCAGCCTCGTCAGGTGCTGTGGATTGACAGTCTTGTATCCAAAATCCAAAGATCTCTAAAAGCTGAAGTTTGTTTTATAACTAATTTGGGGGCAAAACATGACCCAAACAGAGATGAGTCCTATTTAGAGATTTTAGTTATGCTACTTAGTGAGAATATTCATGTTCTGTTACAACATTATTCCTGGGTTTTCTTTATCAAGCACTGCCTCGGACCCCTGGGGTGTTTCCTGGGACAGGCATACCTCAGAGATATTGTGGGTTCAATTCTAGACCACTGCGATAAAGTGAATATTGCAATAAAGTGAGTCACACAAATATTTTGGTGTCCCAGTGCATATAGAAGTTATGTTTACACTGTACTGTAGTCTATTAAGTGTGCAGTAGCATTATATCCAAAACACAATGTACATACTTTAATGAAAAATACTTTATTGCTAAAATATGCTAATGTTCATCTGAGCCTTCAGCACATTGTAATCTTTTTGCTGGTGGAAGGTCTTGCCTGGAAGATGGCTGCTGACTGATCAGGATGGTGGTTGCTGAAGGTTGGGATGGCTGTGACAATTTCTTAAAAAAGGAACAACAATGAAGTTTGCCCCAAAGATTGGACTCTCCCTCATGACAGATTTCTCTGTAGCATGCAATGATGTTTGATAACAGTACATCTGTTTACAGCATGGCTTATTGAATATTTGAAGCCCACTGTTTAGACCTACTGCTCAGAAAAAAAAATTCTTGCAAAATTTTACTGCTCATTGATAATACATAGTACAACTTCTTTCAAAATTGGAGTCAATCCTTTCAAACCTTGCTGCTGGCTTTATTAACTAAGTTTATGTAATCTTCTAAATCCTTTGTTATCATTTCAATAATGTTCACAGCATCTTCAACAGGAGTAGATTCTATTTCAATAAACCACTTTCTTTGTTCATCCATAAGAAGCAACTTCTCATCTGCTTAAGTTTTATCATGGAATTGCAGCAATTCAGTCACATCTTCAGGCTCCACTTCTAGTTCTCTTGTTGTTTCCACCACACTTGTAGTTATTTTCTCCACTGAAGTCCTGAACCCTTCAAAGTCAATCATGAAGGTTGGAATCAACTTCTTCCAAACTCGGATTAATGTTGATACTTTGGCCTCCTCCCATGAATCACACATGCCATTCTTAATGGCATCTAGAATGGTAAATCCTTTCCAAAAGGTTTTGAGTTTCTTTGCCTAGATTCATCAGAGGAATCACTATCCTTGGCAGCTGGAGCCTTATGAAACATATTTCTTTTTTTTTTAAATTAAATTAAATTTTTTTCCAGCATCTTGTAGGGATACAAATGTTAAGGTTACGTATATTGCCATTGCCCCCCTCCCCCCTCGAGTCAGAGCTTCAAGCATGTCCATCCCCCAGTGAAACATATTTCTTAAGTAATAAGACCTGAAAGTCAAAATTACTCCTTGATCCATGGGCTGCACAATGGATGTTGTGTTAACAGGCATGAAAACGTCATTAATCTTATACATCTCCATCAGAGCTCCTAGGTGGCTGGGTGCACTGTCAATGAGCAGTAAAATTTTGCAAGAATTATTTTTTTCTGAGCAGTAGGTCTAAACAGTGGACTTAAAATATTCAATAAGCCATGCTGTAAACAGATGTACTGTCACCTAGTCTTTGTTTTCCCATTTACAGAGCACAGGCAAAGTAGATTTAGCATCATTCTTAAGGGTCCTAGGATTTGCAGAATGGTAAATGAGCATGGGCTTCAACTTATAGTCATAGCTGCATTAGCTCCTAACAAGGGAGTCAGCCTGTCCTTTGGAGCTTAGAAACCAGGCATTGACTTCTCCTCTCTAGCTATGAAAGTCCTAGATGGCATCTTCTTCCAAGAGAAGGCTGTTTCATCTGCATTGAAAATCTGTTATTTAATGTATCCACCTTCATCAATTATCTTAGCTAGATCTCTTGGATAACTTCCTGCAGCTTCTCCATCAGCACTTGCTGTTTCATCTTATGCTTTTATGTTATGGAGATGGCTTCTTTCCTTAATCTCATGAACCAGCTTCTGCTACCTTCCAACTTTTCTTCTGCAGCTTCCTCACCTTTCTCAGCCCTCATAGAATTGAAGAGACTGTCTGCTCCACTGCCCCCTCCAGACTCATGCAAACCCAAGAAGAAGCTTGTTTATTAGCAATTAAGCCATAGGCCAGTTTGTTGGTCCTTTTGGACTCTCTTTTAAAAGAGAGTCCTTTTGCCCTGGGTATGTTAAGACACACATCCGCTGGTGCCAATGAATGGGCTGATCTAGAGCAAAGGGATTCAGTGCTCTGGCACTGGGTAAATTAAAGCAGAGGCCAGATGCCCACTTGCTGGGGTTCTTGGCAATGTGGTGGAGATTCCCAGACCATCTTGCTCTTTGCTCCTCTGTCTGATGGATCCCCGAGTGAAGCCACACCTTCCAGACCCAGGATGGGGCGTGTACCTCCTCCACCTGTTGTATCTCAAGGCTTGCTATCACTGGGTCAGGAACAGGGTCTGGGTGAGGCTTCACAGTGGCAAGCCCACCCTCACACTCCAATTGGCAGCCATCTGTGGACTTGAAGCTTCTTACCTTGGCTTCTGCCCAGTTATCTTGCCTAGGACCAAATTCTTCTTCTAGTCCAGGGACTTTGTCCTGAGTCCTAGCTCAGAGTTTAGGACTTTCCTGGTAGCCTCCCTGGTAGTCTCTCTTGCTAGACCTAGATCCAGCTCACCATGGCTTGTCCGCTTACTAGAGTCTCTGCTGATGCTGCCTGTGCATCTGATGGGCCCTGTGCTCTGCAGTTGACCAAAGCATAATGACTCACATCAAGTTTTCTCTGTCTTTTAGATACTGTGCCCTCACAGCCTGACTGCCTTTCAGAGGCCAGAACCCCTGCTAGAGTTGTTTGCCAAGCCTCAACCTACCTGAACTCAGTTCCCCACCTCCATCTCGTGGTTCCAAGTTTCAGCATGCACTGAACCTTACTTTTTTAAAATGTCCCCAGCAGGTCAGACCGAGCAACACTGGGGGCTTTCCCGAACTGGGACTGTCTGAGTCTGTGAAGATTGCAACACCCCCCAGCCTGGTAGGGGGCTTTACAGTTTATGGAGCTTTTTCACACGACAGCCTCTTCACATTCCACTGGGGCCTCCTGTGTTTCATTGAAGTGCACATAATTTCCAAGAGCAAAAGGCATTTCCAAGGTGCCTCAAAGCTCAAGGTACACCCAAACCTCAACTCTCTCTCTGTGCTTTGTGCCTCTCTAGAGAAGGAGGTTTCCCTTCTACCATAGGGGTCTTACCTGAGGCCCTCATAGAGGTATTTCCGTGCGGTCGAGCTATTGCAGATTTATTACATGGAGCTAAGTGTCTTTTAAGTGAACTCTTGTTCAGAGTCAAGAATTTAGAGAATGATTGGGATTTCATAATTCTCCTTCTGTTACTCAAACCTTGTACCTCCAACATAGCACTTGCCAGAATATCTTAGTGTTTACAAGTATGGATTCTGGGCTTGGACAGATGTAAGTTCTTGTGGCAGAGGCAATACCCTCCCTTATATTTCATTTATCCTTTTAGTAAAGAAACACAGGAAGAACCCATTTTCTAACTTCCCCAGCACTGAGGTACAATAATGTGTGTAACTTCCAGGCCTGCTTTGTAAGACCTTCTGAGTGGTTCTCTTCCTTTCCCTTTCTTCTCCTCGGTTGGCTGGATATAGAGGACCAAACAGAGAACTCCAATACCCCAGTGGAAGGAGGTTAGGTCTCAAAATCATTGTATGAAGGCCCACTGCCACATGTCCAATAAGACATGAGCAAAAAGTAAATCATTAATTGTGTTTTATCCACTAAGATTGGGAATTATTTGTTGTAGCAGTCAGCTTTTACTGATGATATAGTTATGAAGCTAGTTCTGCAGCTAACCAATAGAGGGAAAATCCCCCAGTTTTCTGAGCTTCTTCCTCTGTATGAAACATTCCTGGCAGTCTTACTGCCACAGGGAAGAACTGAGGAGGCAGCCTTCCCAGGGAATGGAGTCTCTGCCTCCAGTGACTTCCCCACCCACTGACCTTCTCATTGTTCCTCCAACGTGCTGGGCTCGATCTCACTTCAGGGCTTTTGCACTTGCTGTTCTTTTGCCTGGATCACTTTTCCCCCCAGGTCCTATGGATTGCCTCTTTCTCATTTCTTAGGGTCAATCTTCAGCATCACATCCTCAAAGAAGCCTTTCCTGGTGACTCCAGATAAATCAGTATTCCTGCCTTCCCATTCTTCATCTTAACTGTCCTACTTAATTTTCTTTATTGCATCTACCCCTATCTGAAAGTAGATTATTTATGTACTGGTTTATAAGAATATTACTGATTACTCTCCAAGCAGAATGTTAGCTCTATGAGGGAAACACTTTTGCCGGGATTCCTCCAGAGCATAGGGCGGCACAGGTACGTTGTAGGTGCTCAATAAATACTGAGTGAATGAATGTACAGGTGTTGTGAGGATTACATGAGGTCAGTATGTAAAGAACTTCACACTTGGCCTGGCACGTGACAAGTTCTCAAAAAGCAGCAGTTGTTATTGAGTATCTGATCATATGGACTCTCTGCTTCCATGTCCCCCTTTCCTACTTAGTTGTGAGCCTCTCAAAATCAGAGACTAGGTCTTATTTATCTTTGCTTCCCAATAAACCTCATGCAAAAGAGGCGTTCAATAAACGTTTGTGATTGAAGAGAACCAACCTCAAATTGTGTCCTTGAGCTGGTGCATTCAAAGACCAATGAAACCATCCTTGTTCTAAAAAAAATTAAACCTTTTTATTAGTATATTTATTTTATATATAAAAGAAATACAAAAAAAAAGAAACACAAAGAAAATTCTTTTTATGGCAGATCGGATTTGTCGGTGCCTTCTGCTGGGGCTCCAGGCTCCGTCCCGGTGGGTGTCAGCAAAGTCCGCCGGCTGTAATGACCTTTGATAATCCCGGTGCTGTTGTTCTCATTGAGGAGCTGCTTCTGCCGTTGCCTGTTGAGGGACTGGACGAGGCCCAGGACGACTGCAGCCAAGGAGTATTGCCCGGGCAGTCTTCTTGGGGGCAGGATGAATGGGTTGGGTTGGACTCTTCCCAGGAGAAAGTACGTTTTGATTTTTCCTTCCTGTTCACTGATGCCCTTCACGTAGATCTCCCCTCGGTAGTCAAAGGCAAAGCCCTGGTCCTTCAGGATGAGATAGGTCTCCTCCGGGACTTGGATCCGGCCACTAACCCCTGTGCTGTCCATTCGGCTTGCCAGGTTCACAGTTTTGCCCCAAATGTCATACTGTGGCTTCTTAGCGCCGATGACGCCAGCTACCACCGAGCCATGGCTGATGCCTGTGAGTGAACCAAAGGAGCAAGGGATAAGAGAGAGAAGAGGGGCATTGAGGTGTCTGGACCCCTCTCTAGGATAGTGATCACTACGCGTGTGATCCATGTGGATGAACCGGAGGGTCACTGATTAGATGTGCGACCTGGCTCAGTTACTTAGCCTATTTGGACCTCATTTTTCCCATCTGTAAAGTGGGAATAACGAAAGGGAAGATTCAATGAGATAATATAAGTAAAGCCATTGGCATAGTGGTGCCAGGTAACCAATGAGTATTCATGATTTTCATATGAACACTGACTTATCCAGCCCATGGGATTATCAAAACACTGACCAGGAATTGGAACCCTGGAATTTCCTCCTGATTCTATTGATGCAGTGTTCCAAGAGCCTACAGAGACCTTTTCCTGTTTTGTTTTAGTCCAGGTGGTCAGCATCTTTAATCTAGTCCACAGTGATGGCTAACTGGTCTCTCTGTCTCCTCCCTTGCTGTCTTGGCCCCCGTCCACCAACTGCTGCAGGAGGGAAGGCTCTTTCTGCAGTGTACATCTGATCAAACTACAAGCCACTTAATCATCTGCCATGGCTCCTTTGTCTATAGGATAAAGCCAATGCTCCTTAGAATCATACTCAAGGGCTGGCTTTTGCCTAATTTGCCAGCCTCATTCACCCCACCCTCTCCCTTCCCCTAGCTCTGTATCCATTCTGAGTTCCCCTCACCTTCCAGCAGTTTTCCATCTTTGTGCTTTTGTCCTGCCTTTCTCTCTGCTTGGACTATTACTTCCCCTCAATACCGTAGTTTATTTGGAAATGCTTTAAAAGGCAGGTTCAATGCCTCCTCCTTCATCTAGGAAACATAGATTTATCTGCTAGAAATGATAGCATTTCACTAAACATGTTAGCAGGTATGTATGTATCTCCTTCTAATAGGCTTAGAATTTTTCCATTCTATAAACATTGACTAGGCACCTGCTATGAGACAGGTACTGGGCTAGGTATTGGGGATATGATGGGAAAGAAGAGAGACAGTCCTGGACCTTCTGCTGGGGAGAGATAGAAAATAATGAAAAGTATGCAATATAATATCAGCAAATGATGAAGGCTATAAAGAAAAATCAATCAGGGTAAAGGGATAGAGAAAGACGGGAGGGCGTGCATTCTGGAGTAGGGAAATTGGCAAAGACCTTTCAAACAAAGATCTGAAGAAAGTGGTGGGAATAGCCATGAAGGTCTCTGAGTATCATTCTAGGCAGAAGCAAGAGCAAGACACACACAGGTATACAGAGACACACACATACACACATGACATAATTGACTGGAAGTTTGGAAAACAGACTTGGTAGAATGCATGGGAATCGATGATTAGCTCTTTAAAATTTATAGAGCACTTTTAGAGCCATTATCCCATTTAATTCTGATATTATTAGTACTATGAGGAAGGTAGGCAGGGGAGGTAATAATATAACTCCAGCTTATGCAGGAGGAAACTGAGTCGCTGAGGGTTTAAATGACTTGCTCAGAGTCATGCAGCTTGTTACAGCAGACCCAAAGCACAAATTGAGATGCTCGATCCAGTTGGGAAATTAATTTTCTAACCTCTGAGACCAATAACACTATATTGGCAGTTTAACACAGCATGCCAACGGTTGGCCCCTACTTTGACAACATCTTCAGAATTTACTTGGAATTGCTCTTTGTTCAGGGTTCAGGTTCTCAGTGATTTCAGAGAGGACATGTAGGATTGATGGGAGGCATGGGAACAAGCTCTGAGCATCCCATCCATAGATGAAAAACATGAAATACAATTTTTTTTTATTCCAAAGAACAAAGATACATAGCCTTCCTTAGATCTGACAAGTCAGGTATTGGTATTTCTTGACCTCTTTTTCTTGAAAGTTTCTAAGGGAGAATCAAATAAAGTAAAATAGCATGTCAGTCAGAGGATGTCTGTAATACAAGGATGGCAGCAAGAGTTGTTTTAAACTGCACCCCCCTGGCAGCCAGATGTCATTGTCTCAGAGTCAGGAAGTGCTGGAGTTACTGTGGGAGTGACTATTTGGCTGTGTGATCGTAAGCTAGTTGCTCCCCCTTTCTGGGCCTGGGTTTACTCATTTACAAAATGAGAATGTGGACTAGACCAGGGGCTTTCAGACTGTGCTTTAAGAGGTCATCCAGGTTCAGGAGAGATGTGGAAGGAATTCAAACTATACAAATTATAAAGTATTCATATTCGATCACAGTGATTATTGTTGTGTTGTCTCTAAGCCCAATGGAGGGGCTCAGTGTAGTATCTGACAGCCTGGGGAGCAGAAACCTGCTTTTGCCCAAAGGCATCATCCAGAAGAACCTGAGAGCAATACATTAACTGCCAGCCTTGAGCTACACTGAAGTCAGAATTAGATGATTGATGAGTTAGCTACCTCTCTAAACATGACCTTGTATGGTAGGCAAGTTGGAAGAGAGGTTAACCATAGTCTAGCATTTGGCAAAGATTGGCTGCTTTGCATTTATCCACAAAGGCCAGTGTCCTACCCTTGCTTCCAGCATCTCAAGTGAGAGGAAGCTCAGAAAGGCTTGAGCTGCCCCTGTCCCTGTTCTTGGCAGGGTCACATTAAGCCTATTGCATTTTGCAGGAGAAAGCTTCCCTGGATTGATGGCCAGGGTGTGGGAGAGTCTCTTGGAGCCAGGCCAGCTGGCTCTATGGGACCCTACTTGCTGCACTTCCAGCTGCTACTCACCAATCCGGAGTTCAAAATTGTTGAACGAATGCTTGTTGATCTCCTGGATGCTTTCCGTCAGGGCGAGGGAGAAGTCGGCCAGGGCACACAAATGCTCCCATTTGTCTTCACATTGCTGGAGCAAACGTGAGAGGAGAATTCATTCAACACTGACGTTTCCACAGCAGGGGCTTTATGTCCCAAACCCGCCCCTCCACGTCCCTTAGAAGGAAATGACCGTGTGTGTGAGCCCCTGGGTACTCAAGTCATCGGTATCTTGGAAACATGGGATCACATGAGATTTGCTTAAATCATAATCAGGGTATTTCTTGGCCCCGATTTTTGTTCAAGTGAACAGGGAGGTTCAGAAGGAGGCCTAGAAGTTTCTCAGTAGAGCAGCATCGTTTCACTCAGTAGACTCTACCTACCTCGGGAGCAAATGTACATCACATAACTATCATAATTCAGTTTGTCAGATTTTCTCCCTACCTGTCCCCAAGCCTCTTGATGACAGAGACTTCACTGGCTTCAGTGACATGACAACAGCAAGACCTCTGCCACATGCTCTGGCTGAGTCCAGAGTCTTTTACCTGTTTTTCAGGTGACAGGCCTGACACAGCCATGTAGGTGCTGCCGATGGTCTTAATCTTTTCAATGTCTTGAAATCGGTCTTCGCCAAGCAACTGAAACAGATCCAGGCAATGAGTTAGCCTCGGTGTTTATTCTGCCAGCAGGCTGGGGCTCCTGAAAAAGGGCCCCTGGCTCACAGTGAAGATCTGCCTCTGGTGGTTCAGCATCCTCATGGTAACTGCTGTTTTCTCTGAGAATCACGCAGTCAGTCAGTCCATATATATTTATTGAGCACCTGCTAAGTGCCAGGAGCTGAGATGGGTGCAACCAGATACTGTTTAAGGAGTAGGTCTGCCCATCCACATGTAGGTCAGACCATGTCCCTGCCCTGTGCAAAGCCCTCCTATGGCTTCTATTTTACTTAGGGTCTAAGACAGTCTTCACTGTGACCTGCAAGGGTTGCCAAGACCTGTCCTTTCTCCTATCATCCCCCTCACTCACTCTGCTGCAGTTACACTGACCTTCTCTGCCCCTTGCCACACTGACCTGAGAACAAGCCAGGTCTACCTCTGCCCCAGGACCTTTGCATGTGCTGTTCCCTTGTTGGACTACTCTTCCCTCAGACAACTGCATGGCTTACTCCCTCACCTCCTTCAGGTCTTTCTGCAAATTCCATCTTCTCAGTTGACCACCCCATCTATAACCGAACACAGCATCCCAACCCCACATGTATGTTCTTATCTTCCTTCCCTGTTTTATCTTCTCCTTTTAGAACTTATCCCTGATTTTCCTTATTTATTGTCATCTTCCCCACTGGAATGTAAGATTACTGAGATGGGTATTTTTCCTTGTTGTGTTTACTACTCAGCACCTACACAGAGCCTAGAACACAGTAGGGATGAATGAATGAATGAATGACTAAATGAAAGAATGAGTCTCATCCTTGACATTTCCTCCATCTTTACCAGTGATTGGGATTTTAATGCTAAGAAAGGGAAACTTTTGTCTCTTATTTAGCACCTGTGGTAGGTAGAATAATGTCCCCTGACCCAACCCCCAAAGATTTCTATGCTTTAATTCCTGGAATCTGATCATATGTTACCTTACATGCCAAAAGAGATTCTGCAGATGTGATTAAGTTAAGGATCTTGAGTTGGGGAGATTTCCTGGGTTGTTTGGATGGTTTCATCTAATCACAAGAGTCCTTATAAGTGAAAGAGGGAGGCAGCAGAGTTAGAGAAGACATTATGGTGGAAGCAGAAGCCTGACTGATGTGATCTCTGGCTTTGCAGATGGAGTAAGAGGGCAACATGCCAAGGAATGCAGGTGGCCTCTGGAAGCAAGAAAAGGCAAAGAAACAGATTTCCCCCTAGACAGCAATCCCTAACCTTTTTGGCATCATGGACTGTTTTCATGAAAATTTTTCCACGGACTGGGGGTGGGAGATAGTTTTGGGATGATTGAAGCCATTACATTTATTGTGTACTTTATTTCTGTTATTGTTACATTGTAATATATATTGACATAATTATACAACTCACCATAGGTTGGGGACCCCTGCCCTAGAGCCTCCAGAGGGAACATAGTCCTGCTGACACCTTGATTTTAGCCCCATGAGATCCATTTTGAACTTCTGACCTCCAAATGGTAAGATAATAAATTTCTGTTGTTTCAAACCACTAAATTTGTGGTAGTTTGTTGTAGCAGCAATAGAAAATGAACACAGTAACTATTTGTTGAGTTCTTATATGTCTGATGGGCAAGATACATGAGGTCCCAGCCATCAGGGAGCTAATAGCCTAGATGCTAAAATTAAATAAATAAATAATCACCCACACAAAACATATCCTAGTTCAATTTCAACATAAAATTTATGTTGGAAATGTACAGGGGTGTAGGGATGAAGAGAATGGGCCATTTGATCTAATCCGGAGGATCTGGGAAACTGTCCCTGAGCAAATGATTTCTAACTTCAGTTCTGAAGGGCGAAGAGGGGTTTTCCTGCACTGGGTATATGAGTTTGCATGTGTTGGGGATCCTGGGGCATGGGATAAGGAGTGTGGAGACTTAGGGCACAGCATAAATGAGACCCTTGACGGTAGGGAGGATGCATGGGAGGTCCAAAGAATTAAGAAGAGGCCCATTTGGCTGCAGTGTGGTAAGCCAGGCTGATAGAGGGGGTGGGGGCTGGAGCATGCAGGGCCCATAAGGGCTGGCTGCCCTCCATGCGTGTGCGCCACCTGGGCAACTTCAGGCATGCACCTGTGCCTGGCCCCTCCTTTTAGAAAGCTTCCTGGGTGCCTCTCCTTGCCTCCTAAGCCCTCCTCTGTCACTGCCACTTTATACTGAATGATCAGTGTTTGGCATCCCAAGGGGACAGTGAAATTTTTGAGGCTAGGCACAACATTGCCTGTTTCCTTGTATTCTAAGTTGAAAGCCTGGGATGCATGGATGACTTAATATTCCTTGGGGATACTAGGTGATATTTGGATGGCTTCTCATCTCAGTGCAGTTTAACAAACCTCTACCTAGTGCCTATAATATGCTGTGCAAACCCAGTGAGTATTTCATCCCCAAGGCAGCACAGGGCACAGCTTTGACCTCAGGTTTGGAG
>VBSM01001124.1:68276048-68301253 GCA_008086735.1 Cheirogaleus medius
ACTTATATTGTGCCAAGCATAATGCAAAACACTGCACATGCATCATCTCATTTAATGCTCACAACAGCTCCACGAGGCAGATACAATTAAGATCCTATTTTATCTATGGGGAAACTGAGGCATGCAAAGGATAAGTATGTTACTGAAGGCCCACAGTTGTTACGAGGTACAGCTGCAATTTATTCCCAGGTAGTCTGACAACAGAGCCCATGCTATTGCTAATAACAGTAGCAATGACAACATGAAACGAGCTGTCAATTTCTGTGGAGGCACATAGCCAGCCTTGGGTCATCCCAAGGGAATAATTGTCTTGACCTCACCGTCTTCCTCCCTGCACCTTCTACCCAGCACCCCCCATTGGTGATCCTCAACTAGGTGCCAGAAGGCATTGATGTGGCCCATGCAGGTTGGCCCCGTCACCTGCATCCCCCGAGCAGAGCAGGGATGAGGGTGGAGAGATTTGGAGGGGCACATGGGAAAGCACCACCCCAAGCTACCCACACCTTTAGAGATAGCCCCCTCATTCAAGTCATTCCCAACAACCACTTTGAGTGTGCCATCTGTTTCTTGCTATTTCGGGCTTAAAGAAGATAAAAACACTTTGTAAACTAGAGAGGGAATGATGAATATAGAGAAGCTATTATTGTTTTATTGTCATCTTGCTCTGGTGGGTTGGAGGCACAGGTTTGGACTTTGTAGAGAATTTTGAGCATATGCATGTTCCCCCTCTCTCATGCCCATATGGCAATATGAAGACTTCGCTCTTTGCCCAGGGAACTATAGTCTGGTCCTTAACATGCCCAGGCTTTTTGGATTCTAAGTCCTGTGTTTCTTATAACAAGTAAAGCCACCTCTCTATAGGGGAGAAACAAAGTCTGAGACCTGTTGACCTCATTAGTACCCTTTCACATCATTCAGGTCTCTGCTCAAATGTCACCTCCACGATGCCTGCTATGGTCTGAATGTGTCCCCCAGAATTCATATGTTGAAACTTAATTGCCAGTGTGAGAGTATTAAGAGGCAAGACCTTTAGGAAGTGATTAAGTAGTGAGGGTGGAGCTCTCATGGATGGGATTAGGGCCTTTATAAAAGGGTTTGAAGGAGTAAATTCCTTCTTTCCCACTCTTCCACCATGTGAGAACATGACACTCAAAGTATCATCTTGGAAGCAAAGACCAGGGCCCTCACCAGACACTGAATCTGACAGCGCCTTGATCTTGGACTTCCCAGTCTCCAGGACTGTGAGGAAATCAATGTCTCTTCTTTATGAATTTCCTAGTCTCAAATATTTTGTTATAGCAGCACAAATGGACTGAGATAGCAACATAAGTACCTTTTCAATGCTCTATTACTCATTATTCTGCTTTTTCTATCTCCATACAATTTATCACTATCTGATGCTATATTATATATTTATTTATATGGTTTACTGTCTGTCTTCCCAGCAAAGTACATGTTTTAAACTGAGAGGACTTTGTTGTTTCGTTCACTGTTGTTTTAACTCCAGTATCTAGGACAACACCTGGCACATAGTTTGGCCCTCAATAAATACTTGCTGGATGACTGGGTGAATTGAAGGGATCGGGGGTGGGGCTGTGACTGGAAAGGAGTAGGAAAAATAATGATGGCTCACATTTCTTGAAAATAGTAATAGCTAACTACCAGTGTGCACTCAAAATATGCCGAGCACCACTGCAGTGGTTGATGCACAATAACTCCTGTAAATGTGGTAACAAATTGGATTAACTTGGGAAGTATTATTATCCTCCTTTTGTAGCATAACAAGAAAAATGAGGTCCAGAAAGGGTTATCACTTGTTCATAGGCATAAAAGCAGTAAGGGGAGAAGCCAGAACTGAGTCCACAGCACTGGACTTTCGAGCACACCTGTACTTCGGTCTACCTTTCGATACTGAAGCTGCCTTGCGCAGGGCTGCGTTGGGCACTTCTTGCATCCTTACCCAATCTAGCTCCCACCCCCACTCAGCAAGGTCAGTATTATCTCCCCCATTAATCAAATGAGGAAATGGACTCAAAGAGGTCTGGTAACCTGCCCTAGGTCACACAGCTAGTCAGTGGTGGAGATGGAATTTATGCCGAGTGGGCTCTCCAGCACCTGGGACAGCTGCCCTTATTAGTGTGCTTTCAGCAGCTCTCCCTAAAGTCACAATGAGCCACTGGGTTTCCTGGCACTCAGTGTTGGCCTGCTTGACACCGATGAGCTACCCAGGCTTGGTCCCCCAGCTGGCTTTATCTACAAGAAAGTAGCTGCCCGGGGAAGTGAGCACTGTTCTAAAAGCCCAGCAGAACAGCAGAAACTGCCAGAACCTTTGTGTAGGTGACACAGCTAGGACAGCCTTGGAAGTGTGGGTGACACTTCTGTGGGCAAGGCCCTGTCCACCAGCCTGTGTTTGGATGGCTTCAGTCACTGTTTGTCATTGCTCCCCTTCTCTGCATGCACTTACAGTGTGGTGGAGGAAGAAGAACACTTTGGCTTTGGTGTTACATGTATCTGAGTTTGAATTTGAGCTCACTAGCTTTGTGACCTTAGGCAGGTTTCTTTCCTTCTCTGAGACTCAGTTTCTTCATCTATGAAATGAGGATAATAATTTTTACCTCCTTTTTGCACATAGAATAAAATTCAAGCTCCTTCAGGACTTGCCCCTTTGTGCCTATGACACCTCTGCTTTGACCTCCATCTTTTCCACAAAGTACTAGAGTGCTTGTGGTCTCCCCACTCCTTGTTCTCAGCAAATATCCTGCAGTATCTCATCTCTATGCCTTTGACCATTTGGGTCTGTCTGCCTGGAATACTTTCCCTCTACTTCCTTGTTTGATTAACATCTGGGGCCTAGGAGGGAGGTACAATTAGAGCCATAATTTCATACACATGGGGAAACTGAGGGTCAGAGAACTTAATTAACTTGCCCCAAATCACACAGCTAGTAAACTGCAAAGCTGAGATTTGAACACAGATTCCTCTAGCTTAATAGCTTGGATTTTTCCCACTAGGTCACATGGCCTCCCTTGGAGGGTCTCAAAAGGGGTTAGAATTCAAGAGGGGAGAGTAAAGAGAGGCTAAGCTTGTGGCAATGATGTCAGTGGTGGCACTGAGCAAACTCCTGGCTGCATTGGTCTAGGACATACACACAAGTTACATGTCAGAAGTCTCGCTTTACCAGTTGAAACTTGTGCATCTGTTTCTCTGGAAACAGCCTGTGCAATCATTTTCTAAAGAGTGAGGCTCGTGTTGATGCAAACAAGTTAGTTGGAGTCTGCATGCATCATGTGACTACTCTAGGTCAGCTAAAGATGGGCCACAAATGAGCTGCTACCCCAGGGACAGAGCCCATGGAAGATGCCCTGGCAGGCAGGAAAAGGCAGTGCCTTGGGCACTACTGTGGCCCGGTGAAACTCACAGATGTCTCCAATAAGATTCCAGAGGTTTCTATCACAGTCCAAATTTGTAGCAAGAGGAGATACTAAAAATGCCTGGGCATGAAATCAGGAGCTCTCGCAGGCTGCAGAAGTCCTGCCCTGCCCTGTCACCCTTCACACGTATGACTCTTTCCTTTTTTCTCTTTCCTACACACGCATGCATGTGCACATGCGTGTGCACACACAAACACACACACTCCAGTCTTGTCCAACTCCAGGGGCAGTATGGGTAGCAGCATTGTAAGGGGATATAGGTGGCACAGAAGAAAGAAATTGAGGGGCAGGATTCTAGGCATAGCTCTGCATAAAAAAAGAGGCACATCACAAACCTATCAGCGCCCCAGTTTCCTCATCAATAATGGGGGGCTGACAGAACTCTCCTCTTGAGGTGTGAATGAAATGAAAGATAATTTTCATGAATTACCTAGCTCAGCATCTGGCGTGCAGTAGGTGTTTACTAATGGTATTTCATCATGATGTGAAAATTCTCTAGGCAATATAACCATGTTCAGTGTCTAGTCTTCATCGAGTGTGAACTGCTTAAATGTTTATAAAATCTTTAATAATCCTGACATGACTTTTTATTGGAAGGGTCTTATACATACAATTAAGGCTGAAGCTGTCATTTATTCTGCTCAATGGGGGCCTGACCTGAGTGACAGCAGATGACCTGGATTCCTGGCCTGTGTCTCTGCTTGGTTTCCTTCCTTTCAGGATGAAATCAGTATGTCTTTGCTCTTTCCCTGGTCCCAAATACCTCATTGTTTTGGTGCCTTGATTGAAAAGCAGCTTTTCTCTCATTTCTCTTCAAGTTTTACCTCCGAGGTTTCATCCTTTCCATCTGGTGGTCACAGCTGATGCACATTGACACTCTCTGCTTTCATGACTTTGTCATGAAGCTTTTGCAACAAAACTTCTGACCTTAGGGACCTTGAGGATACCAGACCTGAACCCCGCTCCAGGGAACTCCATCTGTTGAGGAGGGCGGGGTGGTGCTTTGATCTGTATGACCTGAGCATATCAAGAGCTGATTATTCAAGTATCTGATCACTCATTCCCTCGGCTTTTCTTCCACTGGTCTTTCTTCCATGGATTGGATGGAAAATGGAACCCATAGCTCTCTCCCAGTTATACCCTCTAGAATCCTAAGGCAAGAATCACAACCCCAAATGTCTTTAGGGGCTTTGCAGGTAACATAAGCGGCAGAGTTTAGGTGGGTAAGTTGGAGAGCCCATTCTATGCCTAAAGGCATCACATTCACAAATGAAAAGGCAAACCCACCAACTAACCACTGTCCCAGCCAACTGGCTCACTGGTTAGGTTTGTCTCAGGTCTTCTAGTTTGTAACATTTGTTCTAAGGGATTTTCACCTCTTGTTTAGCTCAGTTTGAAAATCTAGTATTAGCAGGGATGTCTTAGCCTCATTTCCCAGAAAATCCATATTGCCTTTGTAGCAACCTTTGCAAGGGCTCAGCCCTCCCCATTTGAATGCCTCAGCAAGGGGTCTCACTGCTCCAGTCCATCCACAAACCCTTCATGAGCAGGAGCCACAGGCCTGCACACCATGACCCCAGGACCAGTAGTGACCAAGGCCAATGTGGTCCCTGCCTTGTGGATCTCAGTCTTATGGGGACAAGATGGTGAGGTGGCTCTATCCTTATAAAGCTCCTCCTGACACAAAGCCCAGAGATATCCCCTGTGGGTCTGTCCATGGTCCTAGGTCTTCCCTTGGGAGTCTTGCAGAGTAAGGCCAAGCCCTATCCCATGATAATGCCCCTTCAGTTCCCTCTTGAGTTACTTTCCTCGGAGGTTAGAGGATGAGCCAAATTGTTTGATTTTTTCCTTTCTTACCTCCTGCATCTGCTTCATTGTCCTGTCCTCCTAAAGGTATCTGGAACAATTTCCTTCTCTCCATCTGTACTGCTCCTGTCCTGGGCCTCCTCACCAGGGTCTTACATGAGCCATTTCAGGGTCTCCTACCTGGTCTTACTTGTGGCCACTCTCCATCAGTGGCTGATTAGTTCAGTTATACTTAAAACTTTCCAAAGATTCCAATTCATGTAAAAGTGTATCCAAACCTGACCATGGCCTGTAAGACCTGACCACCAGGCCCTGACCAGGCTTTCCTACACATCCTCACCACAATACCCTTCACCTTCGTAGTGTCCCCCACAACATTCACGTCTACCTGGAACATCAGAGTGACCTTATTTGGAGATAGAGACTTTACAGGTATAATTAAGTTAAAATGAGGTCATACTGGATTAGGATGGGCCCTAAATCTGACTCATGCCCTTAAAAGAAGAAGAGAAGATACATGTTCTTTAAAGAAGGGCTCTGTGGAATCATGAGATTAGAGATTAATGTGGACACAGCCAAGGAACACCTGGGGCCACCAGAAGCTGCAAGAGGCAAGAAGGGATTCTCCCCTAGACCCTCCAGAGTGGACATGAGCCTCCCAACACCTTGATTTCAGACTCCTGGATTGCCTTCACTGAGTGACCCTTTAGGGATAATATTATATAATAAGAAAAGACAGTTTTAAGTAAAAAGGGCATTTTTGAGTACCTGTTACATACTAGGCAATATGCTAAGAAGATATAGTAAACATATACGTATAGCTAGACATGGATAAAAATATGAACATACACACACATACATATACACATATACATATATACACATACATACAGTTTTATTATTTTTAATTTTGGTAAAAAAGATATATATCTTACAATTTACCATCTTAATCATTTTAAGTGTGTAGTTCAGTGGTATTAAGTACATTCACATCGTTGTGCAACCATCTCCACCATCCATCTATAGAACTCTATTCATCTTGCAAAACTGACATTCTATACCTGTGAAAAAATAACTCCCCATTCTCTTCTCCCTTCAAGTCCTGGCAACCCATCATTCTACTATCTGTCTCTATAAAATTGACTACTCTAGGTACTTCATATAAATGGAATCATACATTATTTGTATTTTTGTGACTGGCTTATTTCACTTAGCATAATGTCTTCAAGGTTCATCCATGTTGTAGCATATGTAAGAATTCTCTTCCTTTTTAAGGCTGAATAATAATCCACTTTATGTATATATCACATTTTCCTTATGTATTTATCAATGGACACTTGTACTGCTTCTACCTTTTGGCTATTGTAAATAATGCTGCTAGATCTACACATATCTCTTTGAGATCTTTCTTTCAATTCTTTTGGGTATATACCAAAAAGTGGAATCATTGGTCACATATATATACCTTTTTAAAATACATGCATACACATATGAAATTTAAAAATTCCTATTTGGTTTCACAATGGAGACCTTATTATACCCATTTTATAGTTGATGTAACTATACAGGGAGGCCAGGAGAGGTTGTGTGTGAATTGCACAGCGCTGGGCAGTTTGGGCTGCCTGGCACCACATGGTGGGCACAGTCCCCATGTTCATGCACTCACGTGAGGACAGTGGCATTCTCCTGGAGTATGGGATCGATGTAGACAACGGTACACAGCACAGCACCTCCACCCCTTCCTGCTGGCTAGACCAGCCTGGCTCACCTCGTTGTCTCGGTCTTTCTCCAGGAAATGACGGGCCACATGACTGGGTAGGATATTCCGGAGCATGTTCTCATTGTGTTCCCTCAGCTCCTTCATCTCGTTGATCTCCTCTTTGGCCTGTACTCGCCAGAGGAAATCCAGGCGGGCTGTGTACTCCAGCTGCAGTTCATGGCAGAGAAAAAGAAGACACAGGTAAAATTCCAGGGTATGAGCTCCAGGCACACATGCTTGGAAGGTGGGGAAGTCTTCTTGGGAACTCTCCACAAATGAAATATAACGTGATCTGGATAATTTGGGAGGCATTTTGTCTGAAGCCAAGGGACCAGAGGATGATTAAATCTCATGGGGATGCAGTACCTGCCCTTCCTAACATTAATGTACCTGTGAGTTTATACTCATTTGTATGATTATCGGATGAAGCCTGTGTCCTCCACTGGACTGTCAGTGTTATGTGGTCAGGGTCCTTCCCCTGTTCAACATTACATCCTTACTGTTATGAACCTGATGTCCCCCTCCATTTATATGTTGAATGTTTAACCTCTAATGTGATGGTTTTTGGAGATGGGACCTTTGGGAGGTAATTAGGGGTAGATGAGCTCACAAGGGCCACTCGTGCTGAGATTACTATCCATATAAGAAGAGACGTGAGAGAGCTTGCTCTTTCTCTCTCCACGTGTACACACCAAGAACAGGCCATGTGGGGACACACAACAAGAAGTAAGATGCATGAAAGCCAGGAATAGAGCCCTCGTCAGAAACTAAATCCTGCAGGACTTTGATCTTGGACTTTTTAGCCTTTAGAACTGTGAGAAAATAGATTTCTGTTTTAAGCCACCCAGTCTATGGTATTTTGTTATGTATGGCAGCCTGAGTCTATTAAAACACTTTGCATGCAGTAGCACGTCTGGCAAAGGGCAGATGCTTAATCAGTATTTGTTGGCTCAACAAGTAAGTTATAATAATAAAACTAGCTAATACTTAGGTGATACTTATTATGTGCCAGACACTGTTCTAAGCAATATATATATATTAAGTCCTTTAATCCACACAACAGCCCTAATAGGAAGGTGTTATTATCAATCCGTTATTATAGATGAGAAAATGAAAGCAAACATGGTTAAGTAACTTGACCAAGATCAAGTGGTGAAGCCAGGATTTGAGCTTAATTCCAAAATCGGACCGCAGAGTCTGACCTCTTAACAAATGAACCTACACAGAGAGGAACTATACCAAATGTCTTTTTACACAATAATTTAACGATGCATTCCTAGAGGGAAATACCATAAGGATGTTAAAACTATTTACAATAATCATATTTTGGGTGGGAATGTTTGTATTATTATTCTTTTACTATTTTGTGTGAATCATAAGATAAAGCAAATGAATAATTGTAATGGTTTCATTTAAATTGGATTTTTTTCGGGAATGGAAAAAGGAACTACTTTTATTTTGTAGTTATTTAATGACCTAAATTCTTCATGAAGCCAATGAATTAAATATTTTTTGTGGAAAAAATTGAACTTGAATCTCACCAAACTTATCACTATGAATATAGGAAAAAAAGAACAGAGAATGTGTTAAATAACCATAGAGGATGTGATCAGCAAACTCTAGACTGGGAGACTTTGTAGAAGTCAGATGGCTTTCATAAACCATTACAAGAAAGAAAAAAGATGGAGGGTGATCCTATAGATTTAAAAAAGACTTAAGAGACATGTGTCAACCAATGGCAATATGTGGACTTTATCTAGATCCCAATTCAAACAAACAGACTTAGAAAATACAATTCTAAGCTAATTGAGAAATGAAAACACTGCCTAGGGCTTTGACAATATTAACAAATTACTGTTTTCTTTTTAAAGGTGTGCTGATAGTATTGTGATTAAGCTAAAAAATCCTATATCTTTTATATGCATACTGCAGTATTGACAGGTAAAATGATAGGATGCTTGGGATTTGCTTCAAAATAATTGGGAGGAAGGAACGATGAGCAAAATGAATAGGAATATGGATGAAACAAGACTGAATTTGAGCTGGTGACTGTTGAAGCTGTGAATTCATTGCACTATTTTATCTACTTTTGCATGTGTTTGAAATTTTCCATAAGGAAAATTTTTTAAAAATTATGAGCAGAGGCAGCAGATGTATAAAAGAATGCTAGTTCTGACTCTTTTACCAAGTTGCTGTGTGGTCTTGGGAGAATCGTTTAACTTATATTTCGGTTCCCTTCCTAAAAACTAAGGATAATTGCCCTCCATCATGTCTAGTTCAAGAGACATGGATTATTATAAAGATCTATTATATGGATCAAGGGACATGGTGTACAAAAGCACTGTGAAATGTCAAATGTAGATTTATAAGTTATAATTTAAGTCATCTGTAGATGAAGTCAGATCAAAGCTGTTTTTTTCCCCTTCTAGATTCAAGAGCATCAAGTTTTAATTTGTCAAGTTGCAGGGCAGTATTTTTTTTTTATTCACAACTATTTCCAAATAAAATATTTTCCCCTCCTTAAAATGCAAGCGTGGTTGAAGCATGAGATAATTTTTAACCATTTTTCTCTTGTTGAAGTACCCTCATGTAATTGAATTCAACTCAGAAACATGAGTAGAGAAATTTGAAGGGCTAGAGTTGACTTAAGCAAGAATTTTCCAGTTGCAACACAAGAACACAGTTTACTTGGCCTGGTTACTGTAGCTAGTAACTGCAGTAACTAGCTAGTTACTGTAGCTAGTTACTAAGCTAGTTACTATGTCTAAGGGCACCTAAGACATATCCATATAGAGATGACCAGTCCAAGTGCAGCCCAGTCTCTTGGCAAAGCAAGTCTCAAGAAGGCAGGCACCACATATTATTAAACCTCCGTGGAAGGAAACCTTTCCTCTTAAGTTTACTAAAAATCCATCATACCCACTACATGCTACGTGCTGGGAGCATGTTCCACATATCTTCCTATGTGGAACTCAGATATGTGGAACTCAGTTCCTGCCTCTGGTTTACCCATAGCAGAATGGCGGCAGGAGGGCATAGAAAGGAAAGAGATCATTTCAACACAGTGTGGCCAGTGCAGACATGGAGAGAAAAGTGAAGCATATGAAAGACACAAACATTGATTTTTTTAAAAGTAAAAATTCTTCAGCATTTGCTCAAGAAATGTCAACTGAATTGTAAGTGTACTCTCTTTCTTGATTTTTATCAAACCATTAAGGAACTGGCAATATGAAAAGACTACTAAGGGAACTAATATATGTTGCTCATATATTTTGTCAGGGTATTCACCTAATGATAGCTAATGCTTACTAAACTTTTGCCTTGAGCCAGACCCTGTTCTAAGTGTTTAATATGTATTTAAGCTCATGTAATCATACTACTCAACAAGGTAGGTGCTTTATTATCTCTGTTTCACAGGTGAGGGAATGGGGGCACAGTAAGGCGAAATTGATTTCCTAAGGTCTCACAAATAGAGGCTGGCTTTGAACCCAGGGCATTTGACTTCAAGCCGTGAGTCTTAAACCCTACACTATATATACATGATCTCATTCAGCTGATCTCCATCTCTTGATAGATAACTATTACTCTTTTCACTTTATAGGTAAAGAAATGACAGCTCTGGGAGATTGACTCTCTCTAGGTCACCCATTCTCAAAATGGAATTGCTGGGACTCATGCAAGAATATTTGGCACCAAGGTTTGCGTCTTTCCTTCTAAGCCACATGATCCCCATTACCTATCTTTATCAGACTTGGATGTAAGTGACTGGAGACATGACCTCATTAATCTCTGTCCCCATGTAGAAGTGTGGCTTCCTCTGCTATAAATGGAGATGCCAAGGCGAAGCCCAAACCTCCAGGGCTGCGACTGAATCAGGCATGAGGTGGGAGGCACCTGTCCAATGCTCAGAATGGTCACCTGTCTTGGAGGAGGCAGTGTTCGGCATATTACTTCCACATATGTGCAAAATGAAATTTCCCAATTATTCAGTTACATGACCGCCTCCGTCACTCTGGAGATGTATAATTATACATGCTCCCTCTGGATGCTTCTGCGTACCAGGTATCAATGGGCATTATTCAGCCTTTATTAAAAATAGAGGGCTTCTGAGTCACAAAGGGAAACTGGTAGAAGGAGTTAGCAAGCCCAGGAGTGGGAAGGCTTGATCCAGGATGAATAGGGCCCTGAAGGATGCTATAGATAGAAGACACCTGAAGTGATGCAATCCTGCAGAAAGCTGCCTCTAGCACAGGGAGGGATTGGCACATGGAGGAAACAGACTGGGACTAGGAGTTAGACCATTTCTGCTTCAGTCTGGCTTTTCTTACTTCGTGACCTCAGGGGACTTGAGTTTCTGCTCCTGTTTTGGGACTAGATGGATAGCAATACTTGCCTTGTTTGTGTCATAGGTTTATTTTTAAAGTCAAATATTAATAGCTAATAATTTTTGATCACTTATATATAAAAGCTACTAGGATAAGTATATTACAGTTATGTTCTCATATAACACTATAACAACCCTATGAAGTAGAACCTGTTATTATCATACCCATTTAACAGATAAGGCAACTGAGACTCAGAAAATTAAGTACACTGTTGAAGGTCACATTACTAAGTGGCAGAGTTGGGGTTTGTATACTATCTGCCCAATTCCAAAGTCTATACTTGTAACTGCTATACCTATGGGATGTGATTATGTCATTTCAAATCCTTTGAGTGTTAGAAATAGAAGGGAAAAATATCAGATGTCATTTAAGCCCAATAGCTCAGACCCTCACTAAGTACTAACATACTCTTACTTTACACATAATCTTAACAGGATTAGGTTATCTACTTTCCCAGGACTCATAGAAAACAGGATAAATTGAATCAGAATGTTATAAGGGTACCATTTGGGGAAGGGGGCACCGACAGGGCATAGTGTGATTCCTTAATGTGACAGAGGAGACAGAAACATCCTTCGTATTATGGAATGAGGACCCTCACCCTGAATTTGTTCTTTCATCTGTTTCTGGGGATTTCTCACTTTTCAGTTTAAAATTTGTGTGATGGAATGAGCATATGTTTTTCTATAGGATGGCCCTGTTTGATTTTGTCTTCATAGCTCTCAAATGGACTGTCATATGCATGTCAGACTAAGGAGTTCTTTCCTATAAATGGAATCCATCAAGACATGAAAGGCAAGGCCCCCATCCTCACAGATAGCCAGAACACAGCATTCTGAAAATAACTACATTTTGACATTTGTCTTTTTGTTTCATCAGAAATTCAGCCACAATGTAAGAACAAGTCAAAGCCACACTGCAGGATTGAATGCCTTGGGCCATGGGGTTGGGGTGCAGACAACAGCTTTGTTCTGCTGCAATCTATGAGGTAGAAATGGTGGGTTTTGGAGACAGAACTGGATTTGAATTCTAGTTCTCCCACTTACTAGCTGAGTAGCCTTACTTCCATCATCTGAAAAACAGGAACGATAACAACTCTCATTATTCTGGATTATTGGTAGGATTAAATGAGATAATAGAGGGAAAGTGCAAGGCACATAGTAGGAACTCAACAAACATTAACTCTTTCCCCATTTCCTTCACTTGCCAAGTTTTTGTATTACCTAGTTCAGTTTTTTATTGACTACATTTTACCATCCTTTATTGCAAATAACTTTATATATGCATCTCTAAGTTCTTGGGGTTTTTGGCTGTTTTATCCCTGTTTTCCAAGGGTTCGTTACCTCCCTGTTTCCATGGAGACTTCCAGCGATACGTTTCTATTTCTGCTCTGACTGATGGTCTTCTTGTTTTGCTTTCCTCTTTTTCTGGTTATGCTTTTTGAAGTGCACACAGACCAAAGAAAGATAGATGGGGATCCAGTCTATCCAGATCGGTGAGGCTGGCAGGGCCTGGTTTCTACCAGGGGTGAAAATCTCCCCAGGTGATGAGCATTCATGGGCTGGAGTCCATCTGAAGAAGTCCTACTGGTCTCTGAGAGCAGGAAATACCTCTTGGGTGAAGCCTCTCATGATGCTCCCATGCAGAATAATTTCCCTTCTCCAACTCCCTCAACAAGTCTGCACCATATGTACCATTTTTGCATTATTTAGGGTCCAGTCTCCTTCAGAAGACCAGACCAGGGAGGGAATTTTGTATACTATAGTCCACAGTGCCCTTTACAGATCCTGGTAGAGTAGGGGCTCATAAAATGTGGAATTGACATGGTAGGAATTTTATCTAATTAGGACAAATCAATAATGAAGCTCTTCCTGTACACTTGCAAGGCAGCACACAAATAATCCCTCAAAACAGCTCTATTCAGGTATTACTACTTTGTTTGGAGTTGAAGAAACTGAGGCTCAGGGAGACAAGTAGCAGACAAAGGCCATGCACTGCTGAGAGCAAGAGCTGAGATTAGAACCCAGGCTCAGCTGACCCTCAGACCTGAATGTTTACCTAATACAGCACACAACTTTTATAGTAATAATATTATTCAGGCAACAGAATTGGGAGGAATCCCAGTTTGCCTCAGGCAGAAATCAAAAGCTCTTTTATTAGGAATATGGTCTTTTTGAAAGAGATGTACCTAAAGGGCATTAAAACCACATTGCTGACCAAATCATCTTCTCCAGCCTAGTTTTTCATTCAGTGGTCTTTATTAGGAATTGATTCATTAAGAGCCACAACTTCCTGCAAGCAACTAATTCTCATTTGCTGCAAAGAGCAGTGGAGGCTTTTCAGGCCAGTTTTATGGCAACAGAAAATACCAGCTGACTGGGAGCAGCTAGAGCACAGTGGCAGATTACCTGCTGTCCATGGTAGAATACAGCAAGGAGGAACATTACCATCAGCAGCAGTGATGCCTCCTTGGTCCCCAGGAAATCCCTGTTGGAAGAAGAAAGGCAAAATTATGGCACGGTTACTGATAACCATGGAGGGACCTCAAGAAGACTCTCTAGGAAACTGCAGTTCAGAAAGGAGCAGTATAAAAAGAAAAAAAAACAAGTATTTTTTGAGCACCCACTATGAGATAGGTGGTGTTATGGGGGTTTGCACATCAGCTAATTCAGAAATCAGTTCACTCCCAAAGGTATGGGGTCATCTAGGATATACACAGTAAAAGTGATTCTGAAGTCTAGCATCTAGATGATGCCCTCACGTTGATAACAATGCCTTCTATTTGCAGAGCACTTTTTCTAGATTTTAGAGAGCCTTTATACTTTCCCATCACAAAATCCATGTGAAGACAAGTATCCCTTCTCTCTACTTTTTAAGATAGTATCCTATTTAAGAGACTGGTTTATAATGCTTGCTATGTGGCAGTCTTTAGTCTAAGTGCTTTCATTCTTAGATTCTTATATTAATTCTATGAGTTAAACACTGGTTTAGTTCTTATATCAGTTCTTTTACTCTTTATACCAGTTCTATAAGTTGGGGAATGTTGCCCTCTCCATTTTAATTCTTATATCTTTTGATAAAGCCTTTGTTTTCTTCATGCCATCTCTTCCTGGAGTGAACCTTCAGCTGTCAATGCTCAGTCCTTGTGAGGGCACAAGCCAGGGTGTTCCTGACCTGGGCTGTCCTGGGCACTCCAGGAGACTAAGCTGCAAGGCAGCTGACGATGGTCAGTGGTAAGGCTATCCTTAAACACTGACATGATTTTCAGCCTTTAAAGGAATTCAGAAGAAATCCAGGAAATACCTTGTTTTATTCTGAGTGCTTTCTCTCTTTCATTTTGGCCCAGCGTGAAGCTTTTCTCAGGACAAGCTGGGCCAGAATGCAAAGGGTCTGGAGGAAGCAACATTGGACTTGGTGTGTGGACATGGGTAACATAGAAATAAACTCTCCCCTCAACAGGCTTACACGGGCTAACGAAGAAAACCCAAAGTGAAAATGCACAAGTACAAATCATCTCTGTGGATGTCTTGACTTGCCTTACATCGCCTTGTGTTCTATTTCCCCCAAATTCCTCCATCTCAGGCAATGCCTCACCCCATCCATTTACCCATCTGCTTGAGCAAAGCAAAAACAAAACTAGGAGTTAGTCCTCACTGCCCCATAATCCTGTCCCCTCTACCACCAAAATATATCTCCAGTCCATCCACTTCTCTCATGTCCTCCTCTACCACCTGCACAACCACCATGATCTCCATGAGCCTCCTGACATGACTCTCTACAGTCTATTTTCTTACATATTTGCCAGAATATTTTTTATCACTAAAACCAGATCATGTCATTCCCTTGTTTAGTCCCCTTCCAACCACAAGCACACATATGCTCAGAACTCACTCAGAAGTAACTCTGATGGGGCTCACAGAGACAATGGGGTCATCAAGGATGAGATGCTGTGTCTAGAGGGAGGAGTAGAGTGGGCCTCAGGATGGCTGCCCCAAGGCAATCTCAAGCTTCTCTTTTCTGTTCTTCCTGGACACCAGCAGGAGTAGCCCAGGGGCTCAGGGAAATGAGGGCCTGAAGCCAGCTGCCAAGACCAGCTTTTCATCTAGATTTATGCTAAAAGACCTTCCCAGCTTATGCTTGGCTAGGCCCATTCCAGCTCACCAGGAGATAACATAGACTTAGGAATGGAAATGTGCATTCTCTTACCGATGCATTGTGCATACGGGGACCAAGAGGACCAAAGAACTCTGTGGGCTGGAACAAGATTCAGATTTGTGAATTCTTAGTTCCCTCTGCTTTCCCTTGGAGATAAGATGCTAATAATAGATGATACTCATTATTATGTTTCCATAGCCTCAGAAAAACACATAATTATTGAGCATCTACTGTGTGCCAGGCATATGCAGGGATATAGAGATGAAGAAGGCACATTGTTTTTGCCCTCAAAACATTCCAGTAAGAGAAAGAATCAACCATACAGATAATTTTATAATATAATACACTCCATGGAAAGGATACTTCCTTGTTGCCATGGGAATACACGGGAAAAGAAAGTAACCCAAGCTGGGTGTGGAGGGAAGACTCAAGAGCTGAATCTTAAACGGTGATAAGACTTCAGGAGGAAAAGGTGGGAGGGTTCCATAGGTACAAGACATATGATTTGCTTAGCTAGCTGGTTTATGAGTCTCTAGGGCAGGGATGGTAAGTAAATGTCACACATCATGTTTGATGCCATTCGCAGACTAGCAGAAGATAGTAGGAGAGAGTGATCTACTGGAGCTGTCCACCACGAGTGCTGAAGTGAAGAGGGTCGGACTATGAGCCGCATGTTGTCATCCTTGCATTTCAGGGATGAGAATTCATCCAATCATTCATTCATTCATTCACAGTCACCATTGTGCTTGTTTTTGGAGTATAGGTACATTCCAGTACCACTTTTCATTCCTTCATGTCATTTAATTCTCTAGCCCCTGAAGTTTGTGGACCTCTGAAAAAGAGATTAAAGACATGAGCTTTGGACTCATGCAGATCCACGTTCCAATCTCAGCTCTGCTATGGACTGGTTGTTTAACCTTGGACAAGACATTTAATATCTCTGAGCCTCAGTTTATTCACCTGTGAATGACTCGAATAGCATTTACCTCCATACTTGTGAGGATTAAAGGAGTGAATTGTGGCAACATGCTTGGCACAGCATCCAGCCCATGTTTCTCTCTTACCACCTGTCAAGCACTCAACACATAATCTTGCTCATGGTGGCAGTGCTTTAAAAAAATCACTTGCTCACATTGCTTAGTCTGAATGAGAGATGTCCTATGTTTAGCTTCTCCTTATGAGTTCGTCCCAAACTCCTGCTCTGCCTGGCACTTTCGATATCTTTTTCTTTGTGATGCAGAATATTTTTTTTTAAGCTCAGCAATTTATCATTTGGAACACATTTTCAAGAGAAAACATAAATACCTCTTGAATCATTTTGAAAGCAGTGATTGACCAAAAATAGAAAGATGACTAGACCAAACTTAGAAGAAAAAGTAAAAGAAAATTATGAACAATCTTTGTGTCTTTAACTGTTTTTTATATGGAAAAAAATAGTCTGAGCAGAGACTGCAGAATATGCATAGTAAGTCATCCAGGCTGAGGAACATCTAAAAAGAACTGTGGTTTGAATTTAGAAGGTATTTTTTTTTTGTAGCTTTTATAATTCTTTAAAGAACTTCTGAAGAGAGCCAAATGGCTCAAATTGGTACTGTATTATAATACTTTGCTTGATATTTGGTGTCAGGGAATTAAAACCAAGGACATTTTGAGCTGATTCATTTGCATTAATAAAATCACTGAATTAATGTTACCATCTCCCTATGCTAATAGAAAAGAATATTGTTAAGTGAAAACACATGCAGAATAATGTAATTCTTAGGGCTATAACAATCTATCTTGTCTAATGTATCATAAAAATTAATATTTAATTTGAATCAACTCATTGTAGGAATATGTATGCTAGTTATAGTGAATTTGGAAACTAATACAAATTCACAAATAAGAAAATAAAAATTGTCCTCAAGCCTGCCAACCAGAGAAAAAACAATATTTAAAGTTGTGGAGCCAACTAAATGTCATTTCCTTTTCCACCATGCAAAAATATGTTTACAAATTTAGGTGTGTATGGTTCATACTGTTTTGTAAGCTACTTTTGCATTTAGTATAAATTATCAGAATAATTCTATGTAATTAAATACTTTACAATGTGCATTTGGTAGATCCATTCTATTTCATATTATATGTACAATACATAATATAATATCCCTTGAAGCCTTTTATTTTTCAGGTTTGGAAACTGAAGCCCAAAGAGGGGAAGTCACTTGTCTAAGTCACACAGCTCATTTGTGTCACAGCTAGGATGAGAACTCACATCTCAGCCACCACATTCAGAGGTTTCGCTATTGTGCATTCAATCCTCAATTTTTAGGTTAGTTACTAGTTCCTATTTGCCTCCATGAAACCTATAATAAACCATTAGTTTGAATTTATCTTTTATTCTGTTACCACACTAATGATTGCTTTTGTTAAGTGCAAGTTTTATGCCATGCCCATAGTAACCACTTTACATGTACTACCTGTTTTAATTGTCATAGCAACAATTAAGATACTATTGTCCCTATTTTAGAAAAGAAAAAACTGAGACTGAGATGTTAAGTGATTTACTCCAGTTCACAGAGCCAATGAATGGTGAAGAACTGGATATCAATATGGATCTCAGTGAAGGTTTTTGGTAGCTACAATGCCCTCCTACATGTACCTACTTATAATTGCTTGCCCTTAAACTCCCAAAGGACAGAAATCATTCATCTGTGACTTCATCTGTGAATTCACCTGTGAATCTGTAGGGTCTAGTAGAAGCCCATAGAAAAAGGTGTAATGTATATTGAATGGATTCACATCCATGGGTGAAGGTTATGTGATGCTGGACAAATGCTATTTGGCTCTGACACTACATGTAAATTATTCCCTGGTTGTTTGATCCTCCTATATACCGTGACCTCTCATGTGGACAAATGCAATAGCCAGAACTGGCTTCATAATTTATGGGCTCAGTGCAAAATAAAAATGCAGGGGGCTCCCTGACGAAAATTATGAAGAATTTCAAGATGGTGGCAGCAGAGCATTGAACCAAGCACCAGGCCCTTCTGAGTATAGGATCCAGTGCCAATACACAGGTCAAATGTGCATGAAGCTGCTGTTACAATTGCCTCCCAACTGATCTCCCTGCATCCATTCTTGTCCCCCTCTAATCCTTTATTCACAGTAGACAGTGTGTTCTTTCAAAATACCCCAACTTGCCTTTGGTTAAAGCTCTCCTGTGCATCTCAAAGCCTTCCTGATTCTTTTTATTTTTAATTGACATGTAATAATACTAGCACATATTTGTGGAGTGCAGTGATATTTCAACACAAGAATACAATGTGCAATGATCAAATCAGGGTAATTAGCATATCTATCATCTCAAACAATTATCATTTCTTTGTGTTGGGAACATTCAAAATCCTCTCTTCTAGCTCTTTAAAAATATGCAATAAATTATTAACTATAGTCACCCTACAGTGCTATAGAATACCAGACCTTAATTCTTCTATCTAGCTGTGATCTCGCACCCATTAACTAACTTCTCCCTGTTCCCCTCCCTGGTACCCTTCACAGCCTCTAGTAGCCACAATTGTATTCTTCAAGGTACAGATGGTGTGGAAATAGTATCTTCTGATTATCAGTATAGCTGAGAGGATAAAAATAGTAAACATTTTGGAACAAGCTAGAAAGCTTGACCAAATAGAATCACATTGAATGTGAAGTATGACACTTAAGTCAAAGGCAAATTGTGCTTGTAAGATGGGGAGCAAACATTTTAAGGCCAATAGTGAGAAAAAAATATCTTCAGAGTTGTAGATGATAGTTGACTCTTTGTCAATCAATGGTGTAATATGATTCCAAATGAGCTAATACTTTTTTCAGTCACTCATTCATTTAATATTTCATTCCACAAATATTTAATTGTATACCTACTGCCAGATACTCTAAGTTCTTAAAATATGAACATAAATAATGGTCCTTGCCTTCAAAAGCTCCTATTCTAATGGAAGAGGAAGACATGGGAATTAATGACTGTAACACAAACAGTATAACAGATGTTAACTACCTGAAATTTATAAAGAACTCCTATACCCTGGCTATTGTGAATAATGTTTCAATGAACATAGATAAACCTAAGTGTACATCACCGAGTGAATGAACGAGGAAAATGTAGTACACATACATACCATGAAATACTATTCAGCCTCAAAAAAGAAGGAAACCCTGTCATTTACTACCACATGGATGTTCCTGGAGGACATTATGTTAAGTGAAATAAGCCAGGCACAGAGAGATATTATATGTTCTCACTTTTATGTGGGATCTGAAAATATTGAATTTATAGAAGGAGAGAATAGAATAGTGGTTATTGGGGGATAGGGAAAGGTGGGTAGATACTGGGGAGATGTTGGTTAGAGGATACAAAATTTCACTTAGACAGAGGAGTAAGTTCAAGAGATCTATCAGACAACATAGTGACTATAGTTAATAACAATGTATTATATACTAGAAAATTGCTAAGAGTAGATTTTATATGTTCTCACCACACAAAAAAGGTGAGGTAATGCATATGTAAATTAGCTTGATTTAACTCTTCCACAATGTATACGTATATCAAAAAATCATATTGCATGGTATGCCATAAATATATACAATTGTTATTTGTTAATTAAAAACAAAAAGAACAAATTCAGTAAGAAAAAGGTGAAAAACCCAATAGAAAACTTGTCACAGGATATGATCTGGCAATTTACATAAAAGGAAATCCAAATGGCTAATAAACAAACAAAAAGATGCATGAACTTACTCATAATCAGAGAACTGCAAATGAAAACAGCGAGATAAAATGCACTCCCGTAACCAAGCAAATATTTAAATATCTAACAATGGTGTGAGGGAGAATGAGGAGCAACAGGACCACTATTTGGAGGAGGGAAATTGTTCCAATCATGTTGGAGAGCAATTTGGCAATATTTTAAAAAGTGGAAAATGCAGATACCCTAAAATCCAGCAAGTGTGCTTTTATATATAAGTCCCAGGAGACATGTTCAGTGATGGTCACTGAAACATTTTTTATAATAGGGAAACTGGCAATAGCCTAAATGTCTATTAGTAGGTCAAAGGATAAATATATTTTGGTATGTTCATATTATATAATGTATACAGACAACAGCTAAAATGAATTAGATCCATAGATATCAACTTATTGCATGACATCATTATTATAAGTAATTTATAGACACAGACATAGCTAAATACACATAGACACATACATAAGTAAATACATATAGACACAGGCATAACTTACATATATACATATATAACATGGATGGGAAGGATATAAAGTGCATTAGAAGTTGGCTTTTGGGAGACAAAATAACATGAGAAGAGAATTTCAACATCGGAAATACTTTATACTTTTAAAAATGCATAAGTAAATATGACTAATTGTTAGCATTGTTTATTTGTAGAGGTTGGTTCATAGATGCTCATATTATTAGTTTCAGGCATGTTTTCTGAGGCTTCTCGCATTATCTTGGCCTTATCTCTCCCTCAGACTGTTGGCCACTTATCCAGGCCTCAGCTAGACCTGTGTGCTTGCTACACCTGAGGCCAATCTGCCCAGTGTTTACTCAATGTCTGGCTCCTTTCCCCACTTCCTGTGGGGCCTGTTTACCCCAGTGGCTGTGGAAGGGGCCAAGTGATATCACCAGGAAGTGCATCCAAAAGGGAGCTATGACCAATGAAAGAAAGAGGGAAGGAGCCAGCAGACACACTCCTCTGCCTTCCTCTGCTCTGAGACACTCTTTCCCACCTTACAGCCCAACCAGACACATTTCAATGGGCCCAGTGAGTTGATCGTCCAAGGCGCCAGCTGAATCTCTTCACCACTGATGTTGCCAGCATAATATGGCATTCGCTTGCATTTACCTCCCATCCTTTCTTCCTCACTTCCCGTCTCCCTCACTTTCACTGACCTGGGGTTGCTTTAGCCTTGCCTCAGGCTCTTTTCTCTAAGGAATCAGGATAAGGCATTCTTTCTTGTACTCTATATTTCAAAAATAATACATTCATCCTCTGGTATTCACCCCGTGGATACCAAACTCCATGGACACTCAAGTCCCTCACATGAAATGTCATAGTACTTGTTTATAATCTAATCATATCCTCCTGTATACTTTAAACCATCTCTAGATTACTTATAATACCCAATACAATGTAATGTTATGTAAATAGTAGTTATATTCTATTGTTTTCTATTTGTATTATTTGTATTGTTGTATTGTTATTTTTAATTTTTTTCCCAAATATTTTTGATCGGCGGTTGGTTGAATCCACAATGCAGAACCTGTGAATACAAAGGGCCAACTGTGTGATGCACAGAGCATAAGTGCTTAACAGTGGCTGTTAGTATTAATATTGCCACAGCCAAATTGTAATCAGACCCTACAAGCATTGGAGTCATTAAAGTCAAAGAAATTATAAATTAGCAAGTTTGCAGGAGACCTGAGCTATTCAGCTATTTAGCTGTTATCTAGTCCAAACTTTGATTAGTTAATTAATCTGTAAGTCATACAAATGATATGCATGAAAAGTAGGAATTTTGCCTAGATTTGTAAGCTAGAGAATGTATGAGTTGAGATCTAAGTCTATATCCAATGAGTCTCCATGTTTCAATAATTCTACCTCAGTCATTTTCCCAGGAGAGCACGTTTTGAGCTCACAATGGCGGGCACTTACTCTCCGCTGTGGTTCAGCTTGTCGTAGCGCAGGAAGAGACCTGCGTAGACAGTCTCAGTCAGCAGGGCATAGATGGCAATCATAATCAGCAGCACAGCCAGCTTCAGGACGGAGTTGAGCCGGAGGAACACTGCGCAGGTCACCATGGCCAGCACCCCCGTGAAGACGAAGTACTGGAAACAGAGAGTGCAGGTGGTCAGATGCAACAAAGCACCGCAGCTTCCCTCTCCTAGTCATGGATGCCAGGAGGTCTATACCAGTACAAATACTGAGCATTTCCATCTGGAGGTCTCAGGGCCTCCTGAAATTCAACAGGTCCAAAATCAAGTTTCATTTTCCTACCCCCAGCCTATGCTCCCTGTGTCTGTGAATGGCATCACCATTCACATCACTTCTCAAGCCAAAAACCTTGCTCTCATCTTTGTTGCTTTCCTATTCCATGCACCCACATCAGGCCACCCCAAGTCAGTAGATTCTACTTCCTTAATAGATTTCACCTTCAGCCAGCTTTTTCCTTCCACCTTGTTTTCTATCTTAGTTCTCACCAACAGCTCTGGAACAGTCTTGTGGCAGCTCTGCCCACTGTGGAGCCCCACCTCCCACCCCACACAGTGTTGTTCTCTACCCAGTATTTATAAGGACAGATCTGATCACATCACTTCTTAACTTGAAGTCATTTTACAACTCTCCACTCCCTCAAATTCGGTTCCCTCTTCTGAATAGCAAAGCTCACAAGGTCTTCATACATCAGCTTTCCCTCCACTCTCTAAACCCTTCTCCTGTGCCCCAGGGCCCTGTTGCTCAACTCTCATCTGTGTGATTAGTCCTTACTTCTCTGACACAAGTTATCTCAAGTGTCCTTTCCACTGAGAAGCCTTCCTGGTTATCTCCAGGTGCTTTTGGATCCATCTCACTCCTCCATAGCACCCTGCATGCGCCGGCATAATATCTATCACCCTGTACTAGAAGCAGCTGTTCAAATAGCTAATTTGGAATCACCCAAGAGCTGGAATACTGGAGTGCCCTCAGTGTCAGTCTTCCCAGTCAGGTTTCAGCCTTCTATGGGAAGTTCCTCAGCCTATTTCCCTTACAGAAGTATCCTGATATATTATTCTGGATGATGGGATCAGATTCTGACTAATGGGAAAAAAAGAATAACACTTACATTATCAAAGACTCATTTTGTGGAAGTACTTTGATCTCTATATACATTTTCTCTTATTATATTCAAAATAATTGGTCAAGATGAGAGTCATAATTCCCATTTTATAGGTTCAGAAACTGAGGCTCATAGGGCTTAAATAAATTGTTCAAGATCTCTCAGTTAGAAAGTGTCATGTAGGTCACCTGAATACAATCAGTTTGTGTCAATGTGACGGATGAAGTCTAGAGATGCACATTTTGGCACTCTTCAGCTGAACTCACAGGTGTGGAAGAGACCACCCAAGCAGAGTACAAGTAAAGACAGAAGATACAGAGACCAAAATTGGGAGACTACCATGTTTGAGGGCTGTAGAAGAAGAGAAATAAGAATATTGATCAGAAATTGTGGGGATGAGAGGAGGAGAACTAGAAGACAGTAATGAAAAAACATGTGCCCAAAGAATAAAAAGCTCTATCTACAAGAATTTCAGAGGATCATTTAAATGGCAATATAGAAAGTATTTTCAAGTAAAAAATAAAAATTAAAAAAGAAAGTGTTTTCAAAATAATTTTAAATTGGAAACCAGAGTGTAAAATTACATATAAACTATGATTACAACAATGCAAAATATGTACACAGATATGACATGGCTTTTGAGTTAATTATTTTCTTTCATAATATCCTTTAATTTTATTTTAACATGCAATATCAAATGAGGTGGTAGGTTAAATGCACTGTTTTTGGGTAAGTCCTTATACACCTGAGAATTCTACATCCCATATGGTAATGGGATTCTCTGTTTCTCCCTAGATCTGTTAATGATAAAAAATAGAGATGCCAAGATTGGTATGGAAAATGTGAGGTACTGTGCAAAGTTCCCAGCCATCTCTGGCAAAGGAGACAAACAAGCACATATTCTAAGTGCATCACCTTTTGTACCTTGGGAAAGTGAATAAGAGACCCAATAATGACACATCAGGTTTGACCATTAAAAAAAATCAGATGCAGACTTCAAGCTGTACTACAAGGCTATAATAACTAAAACGGCATGGTATAAGCACAAGAACAGAGACATAGACCTTTGGAAAAGGACTGAGAATCCAGAGATGAAACCATCCGCAAATGGTAATCTAATCTTTGACAAAGCAGACAAAAATATACACTGTGGAAAAAAATCTCTTTTCAATAAATGGTGCTGGGAAAACTGGATAGCTACATGCAGAAGATTGAAACTGGATCCCCACCTCTCACCTCTTAAAAAAATCAATTCAAGATGGATAACAGACTTAAACCTAAGGCATGAAACCTTAAGAATTCTAGAAGAAGATGTTGGGAAGACCCTTTCAGACATTGGCTAGGCAAAGAATTTTTTAACAAGATTCTCAAAGCAATCACTGCAGCAACAAAAATAAACAAATGAGATCTGATCAAAGTAAAAAGCTTTTGCACAGCCAAGGAAACTATCATTAGAGTGAATAGACAGCCTACAGAATGGGAGAAAATATTTTCTGTCTACACATCAGATAAAGGGCTGATAACAACCAGAGAAGACCCCATATAGCAAAAGCAATCCTAGGCAATAAAAACAAAATGGGAGGTATCAATTTACAAGACTTCAAACTATACTACAAGGCTATAGTAATTAAAACAGCTTGTTATTGGCACAAGAACAGGCACATTGACCAGTGGAACAGAAGAGAACCCAGATAAGTCCCCAAACAATAAATGTTGGCATGAATGCGGAGAGATAGGAACACTCCTATACTGCTGGTGGGATTGCAAACTAGTGCAGCCTCTGTGGAAAGCAATATGGAGAT
>VBSM01001124.1:68311114-68372667 GCA_008086735.1 Cheirogaleus medius
TCGGCCTCCCAGAGTGCTAGGATTACAGGCATGAGCCACCGCGCCCGGCCATTAAAGAGTACCTTGACAGAAGTGGTGAGAGATTTTAAATCTGTTTCTTCTATAAATTGATGTTAATTCCTGGCTTTAATATCTCTCGTTGGCTGGTACTCAATAAATATGTATTTAGTGAATAAAGTTGGATCCACTTTCCTTTCCTAACACTATCTCTACTATCCTTTTGCCCGAAATTTCTTATTTATTATTAATAACACTAGTGTAAATAATATATTGAGCTCTGACTATGTTCTAGCCACTATGCTGAACACTTCATATATAATATCTCATTTTCATTGCTTGGAACAAACCTAAGAGGTCTTTTGATCTCTTATTTTTTTCGGATGAAGATTTAAGGCTCAGAGGGAAGCAACTTCCCAGGGGCCATTCAGCTGTTAAGTGTTAAAGCTAGGATTTAAAGTCCTCTCTGTTACACCGCTCTGCTATTCGAATCACTTTGGTGAGTAATATATCTCCTATGTTTGCAGTCATCTTTTTTGGTTCTGTGGTTTCATCATGATATTTATTCATTCAACGAGCATTCTTCCTAGGCACAGTGGCAGGCAATAGGGGTACCAGGGCCAAAAACACATCTTCACCATCTTCTAAAAAGTCATCATCCACAGGAGAATGTGGACATATAAATGATGAACTATCATATAATATGCTGTGACCTAGAAAGAGCTATGAACAGCCATCTTTTGGAAAATAAAAAAGGAAACCAAGGGAGGCTTCATAAAAGAGCTGACATTTGGGTTGGGAGTCGGAGGTTGAAGAGAGGGTGTCTAGGTAGGAAAGAGTGGGGAGCATGAGCAAAGCATGAGAAGAATGAGAGCGATCAGTCTTCAGAGTTTTCCAATAACCCGGATGACGAGGCTGTGGGACTGGCGGGGAAAAGGCTCAAAACGTGCTGTGCTAGGGAGCTTTGTCCTGTAGACAGTGTGCAGATGTTTACGCTGTTTAATCAGGGAAGAACATCATCAGATCTGCGCAACAACTGTGTTAGGAGGTGGAGGATGGAATGAAGAAGGAAAGTGTTTGGAAGAATACTTAAATAGTTGAGGCATGAGTTGACAAGGGAAGAGCATAGGACAATAGCACTGATAATTGGGAGGTGCAGGGAAAGATGTGGGGTAATCTTCATATGTGTTTTGTATGTGTGTGTAGGGGGCATTTGGGAGACTGAAGTCATTAAGGACGGCACTAATGTTTTTACTATTTTAACTGGTAAGCACAGGAAAAGAAGCCAATCTGTGCAGGAGATAAGTTGATGAAGTTGATTTGGGGCAAGTTGAATGTTTGGTACTTGCGGATTATCCAGTGGGAAATATCTAGATGTCTAGATAGCTAGAAGGATGGTTGTGAAACTTGGGCTGGATGGAATAGGTGGTGGCTGAAGATATGGGAATGGAGGCGTTTGCCCAAGGAGGATGTGCACAGCAAGAAGTGAGAGGACCCATGATGAAGCTCCGGGAGAAGCTAACAGGCTGGAAGAAGAGAAGGCAGCAAAGGGAATGTAGGAAATGTGGTTGGATAGACAGGAGAGCAGAAGTGCGTGGCACCATGGCAGCAGGTGTTGGGGGGAAGAAATTTGCAACAAGGGAGTAATCAAGAATGTCAACTCCCTCTGTGTGGTCAAGGAACATGAAGGCTGGAAAGTGACTCCTCCCACAGCCCTAGCTATCATTGTTAGGAGTTTGGTTTTTGTTTTGTTTTGTTTTTTCACTTGCACATTTTTTATTTGGTAGATCACCTTGACAAGAACTCTCTGTGGGAATTCTATATAATAACAGAAGGTTTGTGGATCAGTAAGTTCCCAGAGGGCTCTAGGCAGATGGAAAACTTGCCCCCAAACAGGCTGGAAAAACACTCCCTGACAACACACCATTATTCCTAGGCATCAGGGGAGATGAATGAAAGAGAACACAGGTGGATCGCTTTGTCAGGCAGTCCCATGAGAGAAGGGACCAATTCCAAGGCTGGAGTGTCTCAATAACACGAGGCAGCCATCAAAGATAAGAATGTCTTGTTTTAAAGTGTGAGGCAATGAGATACCACCTTACCCCATCAGAATGGCCATTATTAAAAAGTCAAAGAACAATAGATGCTGGCATGGATGCAGTGAGAAAGGAATGCTTATACATTGTTGGCGGGACTGCAAATTAGTACAGCCTCTATGGAAAACCGTACGGCAGAGATTCCACAAAGAAATAAATGTAGACCTACCATTAGATCCAGTAATCCCACTATTGGGTATCTACCCAAAGGAAAAGAAGTCATTTTATCAAAAAGACATCTGAACTCTAATGTTTATCACTGTACAATTCACAATTGCAATGATGTGGATGGAATCAACCTAAGTGTCCATCAATTAATGAGTGGATAAAGAAAATGTGGTGTATATATATATACACCATGGAGTTACTACTCAGATATAAAAAGGAATGAAATAATGTTTTTTCAGAAACTTGGATGGAACTGGAGTCCATTATCCTAAGTGAAGTATTTCAGGAATGGAAAAACAAACACCACATGTACTCTCTAATATTAATAATTGGGAGATAATTGATGGGCACACATGGGTACAAAGAGATGTAAGGGATATTGGAAGCCAAGAAGGGGGGAAAGGGGAGGGAGAAGAGTAAAAACTTACCTAGGGGGTACAATGAACACTATTTGGGTGATGTGCACACTAAAAGCCCCCTCTTAAGTATAATAAAGGGTATGCATGTAACGACATTTGTATCCCCTTAATATTTTAAAATAAAGAAATGCCTAAAATTGAAAAAAAATCTCAAAACAAAGTGTAATGCAGAAGCAAACAAGGGAAAGGCAACTTTGAAAGCTGCTCAGCAGGATCCTCAGACTCCCGTGGCCACCAATGCCATCCTGATAAAGTCTATGGCCCTCAGCATAGCATACAGGCCTTGCACGGCTGCTCTTGGCTCTTTTTCCTGCTTTTACTCTCTCTCTCTCTGTCTCTCTCTCTCTCTCATTTCTCTGCACTCCGTGGTCTGGGCAATACAGAACTATATGAAGCCTGGGACATGTCCCGTTCATCCTGCAAAGGTCAGCTTTGCTTTCGATTTTTCCATGACATCTGGCATAGGGTTGTGTACACAGATGGTGCTCAATACATATCCACTGGCTTATGATTTTTGTGGGGAGAGAAGACTAAGTTTATCTCCTCACCAGCCTTCATAGGGCAGAGGCCTCCCACCCACACTCCCAGACTTTCTCTCTACCTGCTTACTGTGTCTTCACCAAGGAAGGAGGAAGGGCTAACCCACAACCCACGTGGGATATTCAGTGGATCTCACTATCCTTGGAGGGCAGGGTCACTGTTAAGAGGTCAATGTTTATGCACAGTTCAGACACTTGTCCTCTCCCCCTCTTAGATCCACTGGGATGAGAGAGAAGCCAGAGCCTTAATCTGCCCTAAGGGAGGAGGCCTGGCCATCTCTTCCTTCAAAGGAAGCCCAGGTCTGCTAGCTCTGGCTCTGGGCACAGATGGACACCTTCTTAGGTCAGACTCACTCATCTTTGGCACTGGCAGGTGTGCCTTATTTTGGTCTTTCCTAGCATCAGAATGGTAGGGTCTCACACTGGAGTTTAAAGGTGGGGTCCAGGGGACAGGCAGAGATTCAAGAGATTCAGGATAGAGGCCATGTGGTCTCTTGACTTTAGCCACATTATGTCTTCCAGCTTTTATCATAGTTTCATTTGTTTGGAAATTTATAAAATAGATATTTTTTTGCCCATTTAACTATTGGGCTCTTGTGTATACTCTCTGGGGGCCAGGGGCCATCAGGGCATGCTGGAGGTATGTATGAGACGATTTGCACACAGAACCCACCTGAACCCCTGACATGGTTTTAAATGACTTCCTTTTGGGTTTACTGAAAAAAGGAAAGGGAGGGGAAAGACAGGCAGCATGGTCTATGGCAAGAGCAAAGCCTTGCATGTTTGGACCTGCAGTTCCAAAACATAACCAATAGTGCAGGCTTGGGCAAGGTAACTAACTCTTCTGAGCATCATTTTTCATCTGTAAAACCAGAATTTTTAAGCCTACCTTTTAAAGAAATTATTATTACTACTTCTTTAGAGACAAGGTCTCACTGTGTTGCCTAGCTGGAGTGCAGTGGCTGTTCACAGGTGAGATCACAGTGCACCGTAAGCTCGAACTCCTGGGCTCAAGCCATCCTCCCGCCTCAGCCCTCCGAGTATTTGGGACTAAAGGCACCCACCACCATGCCCAGCTTACAGCCTTTTAAAAGAGGTTAAATAAAGTAATAAAGCAGTAAAATAAGAACTCAGAGAAATATTAGTTCTCTTTCTCTGTTCATGGTGAAATTCAGGAAACCAAAGGCATTTCAAAGATCTATGGGAAAATTATTAATTATAAGACAGGTTTTTTAAGCAAGGTACTGACTATGCATATAAAATTCCTCTGGAAATCTCTGCAGCAGCTCCTCGGCATTCATTTATTTCTTCACACATAAACATTATACGTCAGATTGTAAATTTTATCTAATTATAGAGCTATGTAGGCATCCAGAGGTTCTCAATTTGCTTTTGCATTGTTGGTGCACATAAGAGGCAAGGAAACCTTTCATTTCTGAAATCGAGTCTCAAAAAGAATGACAAGGGATTTGCAAACAGCTCTACCCAAATAATTTCTAGACATTAAGTTCTAATTATTCTCTGCAGTCTGCCTTTAAAACAGGGTTTGGATTGATATCATGCTTTGACATTTACTGGGAAAGAAGGGATAAGCGGGGGTGAGTAAACAGACTATAGCATTTCGTGGTACAATAGAAAACAGAAACTCAGATCATACTGAAAGATGACACTTTAGAATCTGCAAAGAGCCTGTGAGTGCCATAGTGCATTTGGCTCTTGCAACAACCCTTAGAGGTAGATATTCGTAGCCCTTTCAACAGATGAAAATTCTGTGGCTCCGAAGGGGAAGGGAACCAGAATTTAACAAAAATGGAAATGGTTAATTTAATTCTTACTGTAATTCTGACAAATGGGCATCATTATTCCCATTTTACAGATGAGAAAACAAAGGCTTCAGAGAAGTTAAATACATAGATACATAGATACAGCTAGTAAAATGCACAGAAAATAATAAGACTTAGTTTCTTTCTTTCTTTCATTCTTTCTTTCTTTTTCTTTCTCTCTCTCTCTGCTCCCTCTTTCTCTCTCTCTCTCCCCCTCTCCCCTCCCTTTCTTCCTTTCTTGGGTGAGGCTAAATTGTAAAATGAAGCATAAATAAAGAAAACCTACAAACATATAGCTTAATTAGTTGTCATAAAGTGTCTATCTTTGTAACTGACATTCAATTCCTGAAAAAAACTTTGCAGGGTACACTGAAAACTCATCAATGAGCTTGTCCCAATCACAGTCATCTTTCCCGACCCCAATTTTAATCACTTTTCATTTCTTTATAGTTTTATCATCCATTCATGGGCACTAGAGTTTAGCCTCACCTATTCTTTATTAAATTTGACTTGTCTTTTAAATCTTAAAATCTATAACTTCTCTATCCTTTATTTTCCTTACAATCTATTTATTGAAGAATATGTGCCTTTGACCTGTAGTATTTCCCACCATCTGGATTTTATTGATGTGTACTCATCCAGCGTCCTCTGCCCTCTATAATTCCTGTAAGTTGAAAGCTAGATACAAGGCGCTGATAAAACTCAGGCTTGATCACTCTGGTCAAACTGTGTATGGTTTCATGCTCTTTCATCAGGGGATAGAGTTTCCTCTGTTTTTTATACTGATAGCATCCTGCCTACATGATCTATTAATTACTGACAGATGTTGAAGTCTTCAACTATTTATTTCTCCTTTCGGTTCTATCAGTTTTTGCCTTGGATATTTTGATACTCTTTTGTTCGGTGCATCAATGTTCATCTTGTTAGCTCTTCTTGGAGAGTTGGCCCTTTTATGGTTATGTAATTTCCATCCTTATTTCTGATAATTTTCCATGTTCTTAGTCTGCTTGGTCTGAAACTAATATAGCTACTTCACCTTTCTTTTGATTAGTGGTATCATGGTATATCTTTCTATACTTCTTTTAATTTATTTGAGTTTTAATATCTACAGTGGGCTTCTTGTAGACAATATGTAGTTGGGTTTTGCTTTTATTCACTCTGATAAGCTCTGCTTTTTAATTGATTTGTTTAGATCATGAACATCTAAAAGTGATTATTTTCAAAGTTGGATTCCTATCTATCATCTTTGTCATTATTTTTATCCATTGCATTTATTCTTTGTTCATCTTGTTTTGCATATTGTCTGATCTCAATTGGGCATTTTACATGATTTAATTTTATTTCCTTTCGTAGCATATCAATCATATTTCTTTTAAAATTTTTTAGTGTTTACTCAAGAGTTTACAATATACATTTTTAACTAATCTAACTCTATTTTCAAATAACAATACGCCACTTCATGTATGATGCAGGTATCTTAAACCAAAGCATTCCCAATTCTTTCCTCATGTACCTTGTCACATTGCTATCATTCAGCTCACTTTTACCCATATTTATATATAACCACCAAATACATTGTTAACAAACAGCTATGTTTTAGGTTAATTAATAATAAGAAAAAAAAATCTTATTTAACTTCATTTATTTTTTCTCTGATGATTTTCCTTTCTTTATAGAGATTCAAATTTCTGACTATATGATTTCCTTTCTATTTGAAGAACCTCCTTTTTATGTTTCTTGCAGAGAAGTTCTGCTGAATATGCAGTATTCATTTGTCTAAAATAGTCTTTATTTTTCCTTCACTTATGAAGGATACAGAATTTTAAGTTGATGGCTATTCTTTCAACACTTTAAATATGTGACTCCATTCTCTTCTTGCTTGCACAGTTTCTGACAAAAGGTATGATGTAATCCCTATCTTTGTTCCTTAGTAGGTAAGGTGGTGTCCTTCCTCCTGGTTTAAGATTTTCTCTTTGTCTTTGGTTTACTGCAGTTTGAATATGCTTTACGTGTGTGTGTGTCTGTGTGTATGTATATGTGTGTTTATCCTGCTTGGTTATTTAACCAAAGTGCTTAACCCCTGAGTTTCTGTGGTTTGGTGTCTGTCATTAATTTTGGGCCATTACTACCTCAACTGTTTCTTTTGCTCAGTTCTCCTTTCTTCTCCTGTTAATCTAATTATGCACATGTTTCTTCTTTTGAAATTGTCACAGAGCTCTTGGATGCTTTGACCTGTTACACCGGCCCTATGCCCATTCATTTTTCTCCCTGCCTTTCAGTTTGGTAAGTTTCTGTTGACCTCTCTTCAAGTGTACTGACTACTTCCTCTGCTCGCTGAGTCTATGGATACATCCTTCAAAGGCATCATTATTTCTATTTTACAGTGTTTCTGATTTTTAGCCTTTCCTTTGACTTTATTTTGTTTCTTTCTTAGAGTTTCCATCTCTCCGCTTATATCATCCATTTCTTCTTGCACGTTGTCGATTTCTACTAGAACCTTTAATATATTAATGATAGTTATTTAAAATTCCCAGTCTGATAATTTTGACATCTGCTGTAGAGGAGTTTGACTCTGATGATTGTTTTGTCTCTCCTTTCCTTTTGGCATGCCTTGTAATTTTCTGTTGAAAACCAGTCATATTGTATTAGGTAATGGAAACTGATGTAAATAGAACTTTACCATGAGGATTTATGTTAATCTGGCCTGGGGTTGGGCTATGTTTAGCGTTTGCTGTAGCTATTAATATATGTACTGGCAGCTTCAGATTCCTCTAGTGTCCTTGTTTCCCCCTCTTGGCTTAGACTTCCCTAAGTACTCTTCCTCAGAAAGAGTTTGTGTCTTACAGCTCTTTCAGCTGAAATACATGATTAGCATATTGGATCCTTGGTTGTGTGGTGGTAGGGGGGAAAGAGGGCTTTGTCAATCTTGTTGATTTTTCTTTTTGACTTTTAACAATTTTCTTTCTTTCATCTTCTCTCTCTCTTAAGTCATTATTTGCTGTGTTTATGTGTTGTATATTCCATTTTGTTAAGTCTTCTTTTTTGAAATGTGTCTTTTATTTCTATTTCTTTTCTGAGCTCTCTTGCCAAATTCTAAGTTTTTCTAACTCTGACTTAGGCTATTTAATGTCTTGAATCACACTAAGTGCTTCAGCTCCTCTTGAAAAATAGGTTAACGTTTTGATATATTTTGTGGGCATGTCTTTTTGGAGTGCTTTCAATGGCTATAAGGACATTATTCTACTTTTTATTCTCTTTTTTCTTATAATAGCTTAGAATGGGATTGCTATCAATATATTTTGTTGTTCATTTTGGTGTTAAACACCTCCCTGAACTTTTAGAAAGTGTGGTTGAGGATAGTATTCTTTTTTAACTTTACAGAACTTTCCTTTTGGTTGTTTTTATGTAATGTTCAAAAATGTGATAACTAGATTCCCTTCCCACTTTTACCTGGACCTTCTCCTCTCCTCTATAACCTTTATTGTGAGTAATTTTGATTTCACTCACAGCCCTTACAGGGCTTTATCCCCGCAGGGAGACTTGGATGGTCAATTTTGGGACTTCCTGGTGTCTTGATGGTTCCAGATCTTCAGACCTTACTGTGTGTGGACCTCTGCATTAAACTGCTATTGGGTTAGGAAAACTCCTTCCCGCTTTCAGTTGCTTTCTCAATTTGGGCCATGGCACTTTCCAGTGAATATTTCTTGGCTATATTGGGTCCCTGTGCTCCCCGATATGGCAGATTCCCAGACCTACTTTTTGCTTTCTCCCACACAGATGCTGATATCACACAAATCTTGAGGCTATTGGGGGATTATCGTTACCCACTTCCATTTTGGAATTTATAGGCTACTACATCACCTATTTTTTTATAAAGCTAGTCCATGAGGTCTTTGGTTTAGTTGTCTAGTTGGTCAAATATATGGGAATTCTGAGAGATTCAGAAACATGCCACTTCTGCCACCATCTTCCTGGAATCCCTCTCTCCTTCTTCTACGATCCCTTGCCAATCCAGAAAACATCAAACATTGCCATTCCCCGAGTGGTTGTTAACTTGGACGTCTTTCTTTCACAGCATCATGCTGCAACCTTCCTAAAAATCTTCAGGGGCTCCTTCCTGTCCCCAGGATCAATTCCAAAGTCTTTAATGTAGTTTTGGACATTGAACTTCTGCTAGCTCATTCCTTTTTCTGCCTCAGTGCCCACCACATCCTTGCGCAAATCCTTTACTATAGGCTCTGCTATTTACTCACTGTTCTACAAACACAAGGTCTTTCACACTTCTGTGCCCTGGCTAACCCTCCTTTCTAAATGCAAATTCTCTTCCACTTTTTCTCCCTTATTCTACTCAACCCAAAATTATATCTTTTCTGCAATTTTTTTTTTCCTTGAACTGCCTAGTAAGAATGAATCACTGATTTTGGTGCAAGCAGGTAAGTAGTTAAAAGTACAGACTCTGTCTCTGGGTTCAACTCTCAGGTCAGATGTTATAGAAGTGTGACCTGGGATAAATGCTCCTCTACAAAACAGAAATTGGAATGATGCCTCACTTATTGGTTACTTTTGAAGCTTTTTTGAGCTTTGTTAAGTACTACATGCAAACATGTAGTACTTAAGTGCTCAGTTAGTGGGAGCCATTGTTAATGTCTCTGTCTCCCACTATATTATGTCTTAGACAGTACAGACTTCCTCTTGCAAAATTATACCATCCACAGGGGCTAGTGTGCTACTTTGCTTATATTAAATATTTAAAGAATACTTGTTGATGTTATTTTTAACCATGTGAAAGAGAAAACCTCATGATAATTTTAGAGAGAAGGCAATTTGGCTGAGAAAAAAAAAGGAGGAGCTAGCTTATAGTATAGGAGAGAGGAAAAAGTAGGTCGTTGGACTAATCCAGAACTAGGTTCAAATCCCAGCTATGGCACCTGTAACCTGGACAATATATGTATGTGCCTAATAGAGTGTTAAGAACCCAGGCTCTAGAGCTAGGCTTCCTGAGTTGAATCCAAGTTGTAACATCTTTCAACTGTGAGATCTTGGGCAACTTATTTCACCACTTTGAGCATCAGTTCCCTCTTCTTTAAAATGAGGAAAATCATAGAACCATAGAATTGTAGGGTTACCATGGGGATTTCAGCAGTTATTGTATGTAAAATATTTGGAGCAATGACTGGCCATGTATAGGTGTTTGCGTTATTAATAAAGTGCCAATTTTGCTCATCCAGGAAGCTATGATGCTGTATCTATGAACAACTCATACTAACAAATGAATAAGTAAAGGATGACTGAGGTTCTTGGACTTACTTTCTGCATTCTTGGGTGTAATGTCAAATAAGAGTGGGGCCTACTTTAATTTTGGTGGTTGTTTTTATTAAGAATGGGGAAAAGACTCTAGCCCTGGCAGAGTAATGAGATTACTATGCAGAGTGAGACAATCAGAGTAAACATTAATAGTGTCAAACATTTTGGTATAGGTCCTGGACCCAGTTGTTTTAAATTCTGATCCCTTCAAAAGACAGATGGCTTGCTCCAGGTAAGGGACCATAATCTCATAAGGACATTTAACCTGATAAATTAGTTCTTTCATATTTACCTTGAAGAAGGAAGCAAACTTTGTATTGCTGTGATAAATAGAAGAACAATAAATGCACAGACCAGGTTGGACTTGAATACTTCATCCCTCATTTGAGAATACTGTAATTAAAAAAAAAAAAAGGAGAATGAGTTACTTTGCAGCAGAGTTGGGCTTTTGGAAGAGTTAAGCTTTTACCAGTGGTTTGGGTTGAAGGAAACATCAAGAAGAAACAAGGCAATTAAATCTTTTTTAAAAATTAAGAAGAATCCATGTTTTAATAAAGCCTTCAGAGTATTAAATTCTCCACTCCTTCCACCCCTTTCCAGTGAGAGCCCAGCAGTAGACACAATGGGAGGGGGACTTTGCGTGAGCTTATCCAGTTCTTCCCCTCCCTGTAAGTGAACATTATTTTGACAAAACAGAAGAACACACATCCATATATGCAGCAAATCAAATTCACATTGACTTTCTTCATGAGTAAACTTAAGTCATTTAAGGATCTTGCTCTGTTTCTTGTTACATTTTGGAACATAGGGAAATGTTTTACCAGAGAGTCTTTCTGCATCTTTTTTTTTACAAAGAAACAATTGAAACTAAATTCACAGAATCTTAGAATAGAAAGTAGCCTAAGCGATCTCCAGCTAGTGTAGCCCTTTCATTTCACACAAGAGAAACCAAGACTGATAGACCAATATGTTTGACGCCTTCTGTGTCTGCTAGAGGCAGCCCTGGGGAATGGTGGTAACTTTATTTTGATTATCCAGAGTATTCAGTAATTTCATTGTCCAGCTTTAAAAGCTTCTCGAAGGTCAGCATTGAATGAATACTTCCCTTGCTTTTGCCTAGTCTCTCGAACCATCTTGGAGTCGTTAAGCTGAGGAATAATCTACTTCTTTCCGAGGGAGGAAAAGGTTTTTAAAACTGAAACAGACCTTAGAATTAGCCCAAACCAAGCCCCTCATTTTACCTTCATGCCAGAGAGGTCTGGTAACTTGCTTTGATCACATAGCATGCAGGTCATTTCTTGGGGTGGGATGGGGGAAAACAGAAAGCTAACGCTCACTTTGGAATTTTGTAATCCCTGATTTGAATTTCACAGTTACTTCATACAGGAAGCCGGCAAATAGAGCTCTCACAACACCCTGGGTTCCATGTCCACAATACCAAGACAAGGTTTCAGTCAGGTCAATGAAATAATAAAATTAGTCCGACTTGTTGTTGGTATAGTGTTTGTAATCAACAGTTACATGATTTTTATTCTCTTGCTGACTTCTTGGAGTGACCCTTAATGCTTAGTGTCATGGCTTTTTTACTTCCCTGTATTGAGGCCTCTGTCCACTTTGCTGGCAACCTGCTTGGTCTCTGGAGGGGAACCAGGAACATGGCTCAGAAGAATCACCGTAAGCCATCCTCACTCTTGATAAAACCACAGAAAACCCATGTTATTCATAGTTACCAATAGTGCTGCCTAAGAACAGGGTGCAGTCATAAAGACCCACACATGCCAGCTTGAAAATAAATGTCTGAATTCCCTCTAACTACCAATTACACAAGATCTAATTATTTTTTGTTGGCTGACTGATTAATTTCAAACCAGCTTGGTTATTTAGATTTGATAATAGAATTAAAAATACAATAATAATTTTTAGTATAGTTAATCATTCTCTTCCTCCTTTTCTTCTTTTTCATTACCATCATCATCATCATCATCACCTGTCATCGTCCCTATCATCATCACAGCATCTTGGACTTGTAGTGGACCACTGCCTTCCTAATTCAGAAGTCCTTTCCATAGTATACCTTATGTCTACTCAAATGTCTATTAATTATCATCAGATGACCTTCTCTGCTTTGTCCAGAGAAGTGAGTTTCTTTTCTCTGAGCCTGGACAGGGCATCCTAAGATTATAAACACCCTCAACTTGATAACTTCCAGTGCCTGAGCCTGAGAACTTGTTCCTTTGCAAAGGGTTCCTTTCCACTATTAGCCCATTATCATCACACAAATGTCCTTTCCTATAGATCCTAAGCTGGAGTCTCTATGATTCCTTTCCTGAATGTTTCCTACTTAAGACTTAAAAAATGTCACACAATCATCATTTGTCTAGACTTTAGACTAAAATGCATAAGGTTTTATGTTTTTTCTTTTCGTCAGATGGCAAGCTGGGTAGGAGAACTGACTTTGCCTCTAGATCTGTCAGCATTTCACTGTGAGCAAAGTTAATTTCTTTGAACCTCACTTTTCTTGCCTGTCAAATGGGAACACATTTTGTATTTTAATACACTTTGTGATGCTAAAGCATTATATTATTTTCCTGTTTGGACTTCAGTGCCTAGCACAGCCACATAAAATAACCTTATAATATTTGTGAAATTGATGTCAATCGAATATAAAATACTGGATTTCAGAATGGAGTGCATCGTTACTTTGGAAATGCAAGGAGAGCAGCACTATGAAAAGAAAATTCCTAATTGGTTCAAGATGATAGGGTACTGAGATTGAGTGGTGATTCATTTCACTTCCTCTTGATTTGTGAGGGTCTGAACACTGTGGCTCATGGCTATATTAGGTTAGCTGTGTGCTCCTGCCTGCCAAAGTTAGAGACTCCTTGTCACCTGCTCTGTCTTCACCTGACCCTGCTTATCCTTTTATATCTTGGTTATGAGCATGGACTAATCAAGCACTAGACTATCTGTATTTGAATCCTAGCTCCAATACTTATTACCTATGCAACCTTGGGCAAATTTACTAATCTCTATATGTCTCAGTTTCTTCATATAGAAAATGGAAATAATAATAGGAACTGTCTTATAAGGGTACTGGGGGAATTAAATGAGTTAATAGTTAATAGAATAGTGCCTTGCACATGATAACCCTGTATAAATGTTTCCTACTGTTAATCAATTAATTATACTTATTTTATTGCTACACTTTTACCTTTGTGAAGCTTGCCTTTTCAACCACAGTGTTGCCTTCTAGAATGCTGTTTTCTATTCCTCTGTATAGAATTGTACCTTGCACTCAATGGGGTCCCCAAGAGAGTCATTGACTAATTTGTCCACCAAGTTAGAAAGAATTCTTCTAAAGGGATTATGATCTCATGTGTGGTCTTTCGATTTGGAAAAGGACCCTGCCCTTGTTCTTCCCCTTGCTTCCTCAAAGATACCCCACCACTGGGAGGAATTCTCAGCTTCTCCAGCATCCCTAGGAAAGGTATTCTTGAAAAACCTTATAATTTCCTGAGTTGTTGATATGCAAGATAACTTGGCAATCATATATATATATTTATATATATAAAATATATATATAAAAATAATATATATAAAAAATATATAAAAAAATATATTTTTTTCAGATAAGACACTTGAAGACCAGAAATAGGAAAGAGCTTGTCAATTAGTTTGTTGGTGGCAAAGTTCAGACAATAAGCCACATCTCTTGACTGCAGTCAAGTGTTTGGTCCATTGGATCATGGTCTATGAACAGGAAGTTCCTGAGGCACCACCTGAGCCAACTCTAAATGGGATTCACACCAATTAGAAGGACATGCCACTTGGAACAAATTACAAACACTTCCTTTGAGAGCTTAGATTAGAATTTGTAATATTATTATTTTTCAATCTGTAGGGTTTTGGTTGCTTCATAAAAAGGTCCAAATCTAGTGTAACAAATTTGAATAATAATGACTAATACCTAGTGTGAGGCAGGCACTGTGCTATATGCTTTACATGGATATTCTCATTTAATCATCATGGCAACACTTTGAGGAAGATCCTGTTTATCATATCCCCATTTTGTAGGTAAAGAAATTGAGGATTAGAGTAATTGAGAAACCCACTCATACCTTCACAGACTGTAAACAGGGAATCCAAAGAGTTTGACTATAGAGTACAAGGTCTCAGTGACTGCACTAACTGCTGCTACCTTGCTAGTTTCAGGGTAAGGCCATCTTGTTTATAGAATGCATGATTGCATGACAGTGTTTCTTGGTATATTTCAGTGGTGTAATTCCTGATACAAAGAAAGAGAATGTGTTAAAAATTTGAGTCTATGTAAATCTTGGTGTAGAATGAAAGTGAAGCATGATCTGAGCAAAGAATGGACTTTAGAGACAACCTATGAATTAGTTTAATAAAACGGCACTGTTGTATTTTCTTGCTTGATGAATGGATCCTTAGCACAGTGCCATTCAAAGTAATGAGCCCTTTTCTTAGCTTCAATGGGTGAACTGATAACAGGGAAGAAAACAAAGGATAGTGGATTTTATTTAAATGCAGCAGAAGAAGAAGGGCAACAATCTTTGAAGAATTAATAAACTGTTTCAAAAATGAATATTCCTACTTGATTCAATGAAGTTAAGAGTTGGAGTTCCTTCCAAGGAAACGAGGCAGGAAGAATTTGTGTTCTATTTTGTTTATGTCTGGGGATGTCAGCCCTGTATTCTCTTGCAAGACATCTTCAGAAATGAAATCAGAGCCATGAGGGTCAATGGGTTCTTAGATTTGGCACAAAGAAGCTGGGAAGCTCAAGACTGATCACATGATGAAGAAGTCCATTCCAGATTCTACATCCACAGAGGAATGATCAGGGAAGCTCATTTGCAGAGGTGATGGACAGGATCTCCAGGCTTCTACATTTCCTTGCCTGTGACAGTCTTGAGAAATCTTCCTAGGTGAGGGGGAGAAAAATCACCATGCCCTCCTAGATTCTTCATTTTGACTATAAGCTAAAAGGTACTGACTAAATTCTTACATTTGTGCAAGATGTAGACGGTGCTTCTAACTAAATCAATTATCTAATTCATTGTCCAAACAACACCTGTACTCTTTTTATTCAAGGTTGTGTGTGATTACAAAATCTTACAGGTGGAATGGATTACATATGTCATCTTGGTTACCAATGCCAATGTCACTCAGTAATTTCTTAGGTATGAGCTGTTTACTCCTGCCTGAAATCTTACAGTGATGGGGGAAATTGAATTCTCACTTGGCAGCCCATTTCATCTTTGGATAAACTTACTTCAAAGAAAGATAATTTTCTAGCACATCTTTCATGAGTATAAATTAAATCTTTGTTAAATTAAAGAAGAATTTTAATTGGGATAATCTGTTCTTTGCTTAATCTCTGTTCTATTGTTAAATTAATGCATTATGTAGCAGGGCAATGGCATAGAGCTTCCTTAAATTAGACCATTTGGATAAAAGGCATAATTGCAACAAGAGACTAATTTTCAATAACTTTTTTGTTTTGAAATAGACCATCTTCTCTATCTTGATGTCTACTCCAATAACATCATTATCAGGAGCGATTCTATGAGTGATAGGTGTTTGTGGAACTGCTCGCTGACATATTTCTTCCCAAGTAAATTGACCTTTGAACAAAGGTGGATTTCATCATGTTTAGTTGATTCCCAAGGAAACATGCTAACATGTATCTAAGATGGAGAACTTCAGAAGTATGAAACTGAGAGGACCATTCTTGTCCCTGCTAGATGACAGAAGACCTTTAAAAGTAATACATTTTTTTAATGTTATGTTCTTCCTTGGTAGGGGAATTCAGTGGAGATATGAGAATCCCAGGTGGAACTTTTACAAAGCTTCCAACCCAGCTCACCTTCCTCAATATCTTTCATTATTGGGAAGAAGGGCTCTTTTGTTCTTGAGTGATTCAGCCCCCCAAGCTTTGGGGAGTTCAAGAGAGTGGAAACTATTGCTATATTCTTTGCCTAGAAGCCCCTGGTTGTGGATGATGATGATGTTTGTACATGAGCGTTAGAATTGCTTTAGTGACCAGGTCAATGACCGTGTAATTCTGTAATTCTACACTACACTATTACAGGTGACATTGGCACTTCTGACTCAGAAAATGCTGGCTTTGTGGGAGTGTAGTTGGATAATGATTGATTAAAATATACATGTGAAAAGCCCTTGATATCATTAGATTACCTAGAGGGTAGGAGAAATAGCAGTATTTTACCAGATAATATTAAGTAAATAAAGGGGTCACATAAGGCTGTTGTTTGAATAAGAGATGGATTTCTTCTCTAAGCCTTTTGAAACCTGCCCTTCACTCTTGAAGGAGGAGGCCTAATTCTGTAACAGAATAATTCCTTTAAAAATAATTTTAATAATAAGATCATGAAAATGATCAGGCAGTGTCTGATTTAGAAAAATGAAAGAGAACACCTGCGACCATTTGGTCACATTCTATGTTTCCATTTCTACTTATCTAAATATGAAATGGAATGGTTCAACAAATTCTGAATGTCTCCAAGATAAAAATGTGCACTTCTTCTCATTGCCCTAATGCCGGAGTCCAACACCCTGACCATCAGCACGTTCCCTCATTTGCTTTGCCTTATTTTCTTTGCCCTGATTCCTCCTTTATTACTTTATTACAATCATTTTAACTCCAATAAGAGTTAATGGGAAGAAGAAAGAAACATTTTAGAATTTGCGCTGACTTTTTTTTAGAAGTTTTAAAGCCTCCATTTAACTTTGAATTTCTTTATAAAGGACAGAGAAAATTGAGAAAAAAATCTGGACATAGATATGAAGCGATGGTACACAGCCAAAGGATTATCTAAAGGTTCCCTTGTGTGGCAAATCCTTGTTTTTTTGTGGCTGCTGACAGGAAAAAAGTAACATTAAATGAATATTTCAAAACTCAGCATAGAACTTGCTTTGTAGTAAGCACAATTTATGATGTTATTATTATTACATAAAAATAGGCAAAATCTGATAGTTTATTTGTGTGTAAAAAATAAAGTTCAATCACCCACAGTTTTGTTTAATATACCTTTGGTCTTTTTAGAAACTATTACTGGTTTTGCTCTCTCTCTTAAGACATCTCATCACACAACGAACTCTGTGATCACTTGAGCTAATCAGCCTTCTTTTGGATACACAGCTCAGGGATGGTTCAAGGTGTCATCATTTCTATTCCCACTGCCCTAAGAGAAAAGGTGTTTCTTGCATTTGCGAATTCACTTATTTGATTTGATTTTTACATGTGCATGGGTAGCTGGGGTAGTAGAGTTACCCTCATTTTAGTCTACCTTTAGCAAGGTTCTGGGTATTGCCAGTAACATGTGATGGATTTTTTGTGTATGTGTGTGCTTACACGTGTGTACATGTGTGCATGTTTGTGCAGGTGTGGGTGGGGGTGAATAGAGGATAAAATAAATATTTAGGGCTATAATTTTGCTTTTTTTTGCCTCCAAGGTATTTGCCATATGAATTGCTATATATCCCCTCCCATGTACCCCACCGGCCTCATCCTCAATGAATTCCAAACTATATGGAAAGCAGCACTATGAAAAGGATAGGCTTTTTTATGGTAGACATGGTAGAATAGCTTGGGGAGACACAGTGAATTATGTTTGAATTCCAGCTCTGCTCCCTTCTACTAGTGTGGGCCTTGGAAAAGCTGCTCAAACTCTCTGATACTCCCTCACCTGTCAAATATAAAGCTAATACCCATAGGAAAGAATGTTGTAACAATTACATAAAATGAGGTAACAAATATAAAATACACATGCTAGGGCCTGATATGGCAGTAAGTGATCAACAAATATCAGCTTCCTTGTAACATCACTGCCTTAGTTGCAATTCAGTGCTGACATTAAAGCACTTAATAAGTATTGTCTGCATTTCATCTACATGACTACATGACAACCCTGTGAGGTGGCCATTCTCATGCCCATTTTTAGGATGGGAAGTTCAGTGACTGGCCCAAGATCACAAGCTAGAGTGTAAGGTCCAGGGAGCGGAAGCCATGGATTTCTGTCTTCCCACCGAGCCTCAGTATATGACATCTGGTGTAGTGGCCACAAACAGAGCACAAAACAAGCAGACTAAATGCCCTGTGCTGTGCTGGAGGGACTCCCCAGGAGTCACCAGAGGGAATGCTCTGAGCTGTGCCAGATGGACTCTACCACACAAGACAGAAGGACAATTCTTTCAGGAGCATAAAGAAACCCATATGTGAAATTCTATCAAATCCTTGGCTGACTTTTCCTCATAGGAATAAAGACACGGCCTTTGGTTATGATTGAACACTAAATATTCTTAAAGAGACAGATGATCCTTCTCATCTTATTTGGAAGATGGTGGTAATAGGGAGCTTGGAATAATCTAATCATTTAGAGAAAAGACAAATGAATGACACATATTTAAACACATCCCAGGGGCCAAGGTGGTCACTGCTGGTATTCCAGTGGTCCTGGGGCATTGATGGAAACATCTCTCCCAGTGGGCTACAAGCCTGCACTTGGTTAGATTTATGAAGGTTGGGACCCTGATACCATGAGATATAAGATACATTAAGATTGTACCCTCCCACCATTTTTAATAAAGTAGCTTCTTTTAAAAGGCTCTAGGGAGAAGTGTGATGTTTATTTTAAGTGAAGGTTTAGCCTCACCCAGTTTTGGATTGACTTAAGATTAATTAGAAGGACAAGGGAAAAGATGGACTATTGCATTTATTAAAACATCTATTGTATGAAGATTGTGTCATCTAATTTCCACAATTACTCCCATGAGCAGATGATCACCATCATCTCAGGGAGATCAAGCCCCTTGTTCGGCATCACTAGCCAGTAGCTGGCTGGAATTGGGCTCTAGTCATGTCTACTCAGTAATGAAGACTATGTTCTCTCCTCTGTCTTTTAGGAAAGACTAAACACTTGTGAGTTAAATGAGGATTTTTTATGTGTGTGATATCAACTTGTCATTATACATTAATGATCAGTAATGTCCTTTGTGCCCACTTCTATTTCCAAAATGGGGTTAGAACCAAGGTCTTCTTGATCCCAGAGCCTGTCCTCCCAGTACCACTGGAAGACATCTCCCCTAGGCCCATCAAAGGCCATATTAACTTTGAGTGTGCGCCTGGGCACCTTATGATATAAGCTGATCTCTAAAGGTGTGAGGTAAGTCTCCATGCTCCATGTTCTCATGCTCCAAGGACAGAGAAGGATGGTTTACAACCCAGAATAACAGAATCCCAAAAGAGTGTTTTTCAAAATGCAAGTCTTCCTGCAAAATCAGAATCTTGGGGGCAGAGTGATGGGAAGGTACTTGCATTTCAAACAAGATCCCCATGTGATTCTCAAGTTTGAATATTATTAGCCTAGGACAAATAGGGTTTCATGGCATAAATTTGCACAAGGACAAAAGGAGACCTTTTCTCAAATAAAAATTTTCAGAATTAAGCAGGAAGATAGTATTGAAAGAAGGAAGGAAATCTAATCTTCATGGATATGGCTTGATATTAACCCATGAAAATGCCCATGTTCAAAGCCTAACTAACCAATAAAATTTGAAGTATGTATTAAACATATCTTAGTCTTTATTTGAGATAAGGAGGTCACTTCATTGCAAAGTGCTGACGTTGTTTTTGGAACGCCAAGTTTAAGGAACTCATTCCAAATAAGTGTTCCTATGTTATTAAGCTCTCCTAAGGCACTAAAGGTTTTGAGTTGGTTTCTCTGGCCTGGAAACATCCATAAATAATCATAATTAATTGCTTTCCCCATCCTAAGCTTCATGCAGAGCCTTGTTACAGAAGAGAAATGAGGACCAGAGGCTGAGAAACATCACCTTCTTGTAAGCGCTCTGAAAATGGAAGGGCTCAAGATAAATGATCTTACAAAAGGTTAAGTTCCTCATTGTATAAAGAAGGCTCACAAATCAGTAAGACAAAGATAATCACTACAACAAAAGATAGACTATTAAGACACATCTAATGGCAGATGGGAGGGGGGAGGAGGGGATGGGTATATTCACACCTAATGGGTGCAGTGTGCACTGTCTGGGGGATGGACATGCTTGAAGCTCTGACCCTGATGGGGCAAGGGCAATATAAGAAACCTAAACATTTGTGCCCCCATAATATGCTGAAATAAAAACAAATTTAAAAAAGACAAATGTGCAAATCACACCATTAAGATATTATAAATGCATAAATCACAAAAGGAAAAATGTAACACCAAAACACATACAGAAAGACCTTCAACTTCAGTCATAATTTAAAAAATAAAAATAAAAATGACAGGCAGATGCTGCTTGCTTCCTACCAAATTGGCAATGTTTTAAAAATATAAGCACAAATTTTGAGGGCAATTTCAAAATGCCTATCAAGTATTTTAAAATGTACATTCTCTTTTACCCATCCTTAGAATTTTACCTTAAGGAAATAATCATGGATGTATAATTTAATGAAGAGAATGGTGTAATTTATAATAGTGAAAAGCAGAAAAAAAAGCAAAGCTATGGTTAAAACATGCAATGGAATAGTATTCAGAAACTAAAATTATTTTGTATAATATTTAATAATGTGGGAGAAGGCTCAAGCAAAGAATGCTTAATGCTATGTTACAAAAACTTATGTACAAAATGATCTATTTTTATAAAACATTGCATAGATTAGTTTATAAATTCACACTCATGTAAGATCAGAATGACAGATGCCAAAATGGTAACAGTAGTTATCAGGGGTCGAAAGATCCAAAGAGATTTCATTTTCTTCTTTTTTGCCTTATTAGCTTAGTATAAACTTTCATTAGTGAAAATGCATTCTCTTTTTAACAAGAAAAAAAAATCCAATGTGATTGATAGTGTTTGACAAACATATTATGTTTTCCACATCTCTTTATCACAGTTCTAATTTTTGCTTGCCCCTGAGATCTGTAAACCCTCTTGGGAAATATTTAGCCCGACTAAAGAAGGGCAAAGGATTCGTCTGTGAAATCTAGGAGGAGCTGAAGAAGACCATGGATTAGCACTGCTTCCTGCCCCCAATCCAGGGGTTGGCTCAAAAAGCCCTTATGAGGTTGCTGGGAAGTGAAGATGTTCAGAACCACTAATTCTAACCTGGCCAAGGCCTAAGTCTTGGTTCACGTGACTTGTCACATGACATCCACACTGGGTGATTTCTGAGCGTGAAAGGAGTTGCTACTAATAATGACATTGGGAAAGTAGGTGTCCAAGACTGTCCTGGAAAAACCAGGATGTATGGCTACTGTGGTCATAGGAAATTCATAGATTCATACTACTGACTGCCGAGGAGGTCAGGAGCAGTCCCATTTCCTCCTTTCACAGATGAGGAAACCAAGGACTAGAGAAGAGAACTGTGTTGCCCCAACTTGGCGGAGCCATAGGAATTTTGAGCACACTATTCTGAAGCTTAACTCAAAAGACTCCTGAGGGGAGAGGTGAGTGAACCACCTTTGAAATTCCATGGCAGGTAGTGAGCAGAACTTTTTTTTCTCCCCTGAAACTCCCCTGAAAAGAGTCACATCAAAACTGACTCATGTCTTTTGGCTCTTAGAATTCACAAAAATATCCTGAGACCAGCTATGGGGAGTGAAGCAGTCTCCCCCAATCTTCTTAAACTGAGTCTTTATTCATTTCCATATTCATTCGACAAGTGTTTATGCAACACCGTGAGGTATATAAAAGTCCTGTTTCACATAACACTGTGTGTAGATATGCCAATTCTTATAAGTAAAAGTGACCAGGAAATGTCTGAATGATAGTTTCATATATTTCAATGGAGCTTTGTTCGTTTCAATGTTTGAATATTTCAGTGTTCTCTAATTCACTCATAAAGGTGGAGAGGCGAACAGGTTCCCTTATTCATGTATTCATGTGTCTTCTGATTATTCAGAAAGAATGAAGCCTTTTCTTTCCTATAAAGATTGCCAGGGTACAGTCATTGTTTCCATTTCCATTTTTCCTTGCAGAAAACATGCTTTTATGGTCCAAACTTGTTCCCAAGAAGCAGGGCAGGGCAGTGGGAAGAGAAGAGGCTTTGGAAATTCTAAGCTGCACATTTTAATTAAAGTGTAAAAATTTTGTTAGAATGCACACTTGAACATTTCTAAAATCAGAAGGCATCTTATTATCAGGGGAATCTTAAAATCTTGAGTTTTTTCTAGGGAGGTTTGCGATTACTTCTGCTGGTCACCAGGTGGCAACATCAACACAACCCAGGACCACTTTAAATTAAATTCCCTGCTTAAGGTTTTTTTTTTAGACCACATTCAGAGTGTGAATTCATGCAGCAAACCTATGCAGATTCCATTTTGGAATTTAAATTCTTGGGGATCTTTTTCCCTTTATTTAGTCAATACCAAGGTTTAGGCACGTGGGTTTCCTCACTGCCCTTGTCTACTGGGGCATTGTTTTCTCTTCATCTTTACTCTGAAGGTGTAAGCCCAGTTTATTAATGTGTGTATGTGGGTGTTTCCTCTTAGACTTTCATGTTGAGGGATTTTTCTTTTTGAGTGCTGTGTAGAAAATAGAGCATCCCACAATTGATGGTACTTAAAGTCAATGAAATGAGATAGCTGGATTTTGAGATCTGTGATCTCTACTTAATCTCCTGGGGGCTCAGATTTCTCTTTTATAAGTGGGACAGTAATGTTTCTCTGAGGATGCAATAAACTGATATACATAATGCCAGGCACAGAGTAGCTACACACTAATACAGTTCACTGATTCTGGAATCCTATGTCTTTGAAGGTCTTGTTTATATTTTGCTACAGGTCTAGGACTCTTTCCTACTTAATCTCTCGCCCAAACCCCTTACCTATTCTTCTCACCCCATTCAAAGTTAAAAAAAAATAGAGGATGAGGATAGCACAGGATTGTCTTCTTCATACAAGAACTTGGGAAGCAAGTCCTGGGGACTCCAGGCAGAGGCAGCGTAGTGAACAGACGAGAGCATTGGCTTGGGTGTCACAGTAGGCTTGAATCTCAGTCCCTCTACTGACAGTTTGACTTTGGGCAGGCTTCAAAATTATTTTCCCATATCTCCTTTCATCAAGTATAAGATGAGGCTTATAATAATGTCTATTTTATATCACTGCTATTGTTAGTCAATTTGTGCAAATAGCTTGGAAATAGTGCCTGGTACTTGGTAAAGACCCAATAGATGCTACTAATTATATACTCTCTGCTCAGCAGTAATCCAGTTCCTAGAGAAGATCTCAGAGCAAGAATCAATGAGGAATGTCTCTGTGACATGAGAGGAGTCAATGTTTTCTGATGCACCCCATTGCTGGCACTACTGGGGAACCCACAAAATGCACAGTACAGGCTAGGTGGCCAATGACTGGACTGTCAATGAGCAAGTTACATGCCCGTAGAGGATGCTGCCCCCTGACTCTCCTGTAAGAATCTCCCCTGGCCATAGATATCAACCTCAGACATGCTGTGCCTCCCCTAGGCCCATTCCTGCTCCAGTGCCAGATGGTTGTAGGTGAGGCGAGGATGCAATTAAAGAAAACATGGTAGAAACTATCCATAGCCTGCAGGGGTTAGGTTATTAGCGAAGCAAGCACATCTTAGCAAAAATGAATAAAAGAGTTTTGTATTAGCTCTGGACACCAGCATTTACACAGGTTAATTGAGAAGATTTTTTGCAAAGCCCCCCTACTCTTCATCTTAGCTTCTTCCATGCAGTAACCAGGAAAGAAAATGCATTTAATTTGGACCTTAAGTCTTTAATTATATTATGAATAAGAAAAACCCACCTGCTATTTTTGGGGGGTAATTAAGTGAGGCAAGATGTTTCTTTTACTTTTATTTTCTTTGTACATGTACACAATACATTTCAAATTGGGACTTGCAGGTGAAGGTATTAATTTTGGAGTTTGCAATCTTTAGGTAGTTATCAAAGAAACTTATTGGGAATGGTGTATGTGCACAGAAGTGTGAATTTCCCAAACTGAGGAAAGCAGAATCTCCCCGGCAGCTGAGCAAACTCACAAAAAATTGCTCACTGGAGCTTTACAGAGTATTGAATCAAACTCCTGAAATTTGCTTGCACATTCCCTGCTGTTCTTGCCCAAGGCTCCTGCAGATGCCAAGCACCTCCTATGCTCAGTCAAGGAAGGTCTGTCAGCTTCCATCAGTGTAAAGGAGCAGCCCAGTTCAGCAGGGACAGCACCCCATCTTCCTTCCCACTCCCATTTACAAGTCAAAGCTAGCATGGGGGAGGGGCATGGGAAAAAGTCATCCTCAGTGTGGGTCAGTATGCTGATAGCTGTCAATTGTGAACACTTCACCTGATCAAGGCATTCCCCTGGAGCCTTTCATATTAACCTATGGGGAAGGCACATTCATTATCTTCATTGCACAAGGAAAATTTCATGCTCAGAGAGATTACTTCACTTATCAAAGGTCACGTAGCAAGGAAGTAGTAGAGGAGGAAATCTAACCTGACTTTGAATCTACAACACATGTTCCGTCTACTATATCTAGATCAGTGGGTTTCTGAGCCAACAGACGACTGGGGAAATGGGATAACAGTTGTCTAAAATCTAAGAAAGACAGTGTTTATTACTAATGCTTACATGAAGTTATTGAGTGCCCTCATATATTATGTTACAACTGTAGCAACTCATGTGAGCTCACCTAAAAGCAAATGCAAGTGGGTGTTAATACCACTTGGCTTAATAATCTCAAAGTGGAAGAAACTCTTTTTATGCTTACTGAATTAAAGGAGTCCTTGTTCTTTTAGTTCTCTCTTTCTTAAAGAGCAAGCTGAAGCTCTCTTTATCTAACCAGCATCTCCTCTCATGGCCTTCAGTCTACTCATGATTTTCAAAGGGAAAAAGAAAAGACAGTACCAAACCAAACCAAACAACAAACAAACAAAGAAACCAAAACCACAGCCCCTGGGCTCTCTCTCTACTCCCATGAACATTTACAACAATTTACTTCAGAAAAAGAGCCGCAGTGGAGACCCAGCTCTACCTTGTGCTCCAGGCTGGAGTCTTTAAACATCAGTGAGAATGGCTTGATATGCTCTCTTCTCAATTTATCGCCACTTCGCAAGTCGATGGTATGTTCTATTCTCTTGTTAATTTCCTCAGGCCCAGACTGGACATGCAAAGCTTGTGCAAGATGGTTTGGAAGCAGATTTATTGAATTTCTTGTTAGGGCAGCCAGAGTCTAGGGGGAAAGCACATGCAAACACAATAAACCTGCTAGTCCCCTTGGATCAAAAGAAATGTAATGTTTTTAGATCATGTTGCATTGCAAACAGTAATAGCATTCCATGCAGTTGTATTCAGTGAAACCTACAGAAGTTGATCAGATTTGCATTGGTTCAGAGAAACACAACCTAGCAAAATATCACATCAGGAGGGACACTTCCCTTTCCTCTATGTAGGTGCACTGAATTTCTCTGGTTGAACTATTTGGAGAGTTGTTAGCTGAGAAATGTTAATCCAGACCCTTTCTCTAACCAGGCACATCCCAGGTAGGAGAGAAAGAGAACGACAAAAAAAACCCAAAACAAAACAAACAAAAAAACCCCAACAACAAACAGAAAGTAAATATATCTGAAAAGCCCACAAAAATGATCATCTCCAATTGAGTAGATTCCACATTTTCATGTGATCTTTCATTTAATGGTGGTGGAGACACTTAGGGTCCCATGGCTTGCATTTTCTTTTAGCGTTCCTTATAGACAGACAGCCAAATATGCCACGATCTCTCCTTAAACTTGATAAAGATTGTTAAATTTTTACAATTCACTAATATTCTCCTCCCCCTAGCATAGAACATTATATATCTATGTAGTCACATAGATATATGTGTGTAATTTCCATTAGGCAAAAAATGCAAGCAGTTGCAGCCTCCCACCATTTCATAGGGTTAAACAAGAGGAGATGGGGAAAGGTACAATCACCATGGTTGGTAATTGGATATGGATACATGTAAGCAGAAATTGTATTGGCTTATGAAGGCACACCAGGCTTGGCAGGGAGACCTTGTTTCCTGGTGACTCAGCAGCCATGATAAGATCAACTGTCTGTGTCTAGCTAAATGCAATGTTCACTCACAGTTCCAATTCAAGACAGTTTCTTTGACATAAAAAAAGTGTGAGTTGGACCTGAAGGGATAAAGACAGGAAAGCCCAGCCCATCCCCCAAGAGATTTCCCTGAGGGGAACAGAAGATGAGTTGTATCCGTAGAATGAGTGAGGAAGTGAAAACTCCCTGCCTCTTTGCACACTCACTGCCCCTGCTTTCCTCTGCCAGTTTCTCAGTTTGACTATGTTTAGAACACAGGCTAGACTGAGATAAGACTGTGGAATCATCAAATGGCAGTCTGTGAGAGGTGACAGAGGACCTTGGAGAACCTCTTGCCCAAACCTTTGGGTATTGATGAGCCTCGGAGAGGCTTGCTCATTTGCAGCCAAGTCAGATCTATCTACTGACTCCAGGACCACAGCTGGAGTCAGGGGCTTTGGCCTCTGTGAAGCCAGCCAGCCCACTCCATAAGAATTCTTCCTATGGTACTGTTGGACCCTTCATTTTATCCTTCATGAAGTTATTCAATGTAACATAAATATGAGGACTCTAAAGAATTTTATAGAAAGGCTCATCACTGGTAGAATTTACTGAAACCCTCTTTTCTAGCCCCAGGATAAAAGATGGAGGTGCATGTGCCAACATGAGAGAGCAAAGTACATGCTCTTAGGGCACTAAAGCACGTAATTTCAGGTCTGAGTACCAAGAAGACTACTCCAGAGAAAAGAATAGACGCTAGTTGGGGGAGCTATGGCTGCAGAAGGGCTGGAGCTGAGAGAAGGAAGCAGGGACCGATGTTCTAGAAAACTGAACAGTAGGATCCATGCGGGGCCAGAGGGCTTAGCCCCTGGGATTAAACACTATTAGTGCAGCACCCCAGAAAATATAGGAAGCTGGACTCTTAGCCACTCGGTGTATTTCCCATTGGTTTCTTGGGTGGAAATTCTTTTCATGCAACTCGGAAAGTGACAAAAGCTTAGTTTTCTATCATGGAGAGGAGGCAGGAAGGACACTCCAGCTGCCCTCATCTGGCCATACATTCTGCCTTTGGGATGCCAGGATGATCTCTGGTAAGTGCTTGGAGCTGGGGTCTAATAGCTGGAGATAAAATCCACCACAATATCTATGTACATTCATAAGCATCTCTATCGCTTTTGGAAATTTTAATTTTCTTACAGTTTTCCTTCTTTGAACTAAATTGAGTTTATCCACTCCACCAGTCCCTTATGCCTGACTTGAAGGGTGACTATGGTTTGAGATTACTTGTGATACTCATCTCTTTCCATTAGTAATGACTACTAAGATTTGACCACATGTTCACCTTCAGTGGGATAATGATGCTAACACCAGAAGTCCATACACCGATATCTTCAGAGTGATTCATTTGTAAGCAGTATTGGGAAAATGTGTAACATGTCTTATTTGTCTATTTAGAGTCATACAGGAATGAGCTGTTTTTAATAGAACAGGGATTTCTCTTTTTAAGACTTACAGCATCAGTGTGAGCTAGACTGGGATCATGTTAAAAAATAGCAAAAGCTTTCAGATATGATTCCAGTCTTAAATTAACCTCCAAACTGTTGAGAAGTTCTTTCACATAAACAACTTATACAATTGATGAAGAAAAACAAATGGATGAAATGGAAGGAAATGGGAAATGCCATGAGAATAATTGAATATAATTGAATACATATTTGAATATATGTTTCAATTTATAATTGAAGTATGTATTATATTTACACATAATAAAAAATATATGTATTTATTTAGCTGGCATTTTTTGATATTTAGGAGGCCAGATTAGACCAGCAAGTTTATAGATAATGTTATAAACATTGTTATAAATGCTATGAATGATGTTATAAATATATAATGTTCTAAATGAATAATGCTGTTTATTTACTTTAGCTTGTGTTTTAGATATTTTGGAGGTCAGGATGGAGGAGCAGAAATGTCAAAGTTTGCTGCTGAGATGGCCTCTCATGACTGAGTTTCTTCACATAAAAGATGTTGCAGCCCCTAGATTTATCCTAACAGGGATTCCTGCTGTCCTCAGATATTTCAGAAAATGCTTCCTTCCTCATAGGCACTTAAAACAGATCAAAGATCAAATCACATGAGAACCAGAGTCCCTTTTGAGCCCAAGTTTCTGAAGATAGGGCCTTGCCTGACAGTCTGAGGGTTCTGGTGAAGATTATAATCAAGCTGTCTGAACAGCCCTTTGTAAACTACATTTGAGTAGGGTGGGAGAAGACGCAAATCCTATTAAGCTCATCATCTGGTTTATGACCAGGAGACTTTTCTTTGGAACTCATTTTTTATCTATGTACTCACTGAAACCCTATTTTTTCTACAGACCCTATCACTTCATGGATGGCCATAAACTTTGGTATTTGTTAATTAGGTTATCACAGCAAATAAATTCTTCCCAGCAAGATTTCAGGCTGAAGGTGTACTATCTGAAACATCCAGTTTTGCTGAGTCAAAAACACGTTAGCTCCTACGGATCACACATTCCAATCTCAAAACACTCTGTAAAGCATCCCCATAGACACTGTAATCAGCTCACATAGTTTCAGTGCTGGAGTGCTCTATTTCATTATTAAATCTTCCTAACTCACCCTTTCTCAGAAATGTGTTCAAGCAACAAGAATGACGAGAGGCTTCATTTTTGTAGTGGTTCTGTAGACCAGTCAGTTTAGAAAATGTAGATCCATTACTTGTTTACTGCCATATCTCCTTACCTTGACCTTTTCTCTTTTGTTTGTTTCTTTATTCCCAGTGCCTATGCCAATCCCTGATAATCCCTGATAATCCCTTAGTGCATATTTATTGAACGGAAAAATTCTTATCCTCTTATTGGAATCTCACCGTGTATTTGACTGACATAAAGACACTGATAAGTGCTGCAGAAATGAGACTTTTAAACTCTGCATCTGCCAAACTTTCTTAACCACGAAACCCCCTTTTCTTAAATTGCCTTTGCATGTTCTACGGACTACTATTTGGGAAACAGTGCTCTAAAGTTCTCTAATTTTATTCACAACTTCCACCCACTGGATGTGTTTCTGATCTTTGAATAAGATCTATTTATCTTCTTCCATGTGGCTTCTTTCTAATGTTCTGAACTTTCTTCTCCAGGAAAATGGCTTTGATTTCCCTAGTCATTCCACAGGTGACACAGCTTCTGCACATTGCACAATGCTTTCTAGTTTGTCCATGCTTGTGTTTACTACTGCACAGACTATAGGGCTTAATGCAAATGACGTCTGACTTTGTGCTGGAGCTCAGACACTCAACATAATCTGGCCTATTAAACAATTACTCAGTTTATTATGTTTTAGGCATTGGAACATGCAGCATCTAGGCATATGTCCTAATGCTACTTTAAAAATCAATTCAGACATCACCTCCTCCAGGAAGCCTACTCGGAGCTTGCACTTTCCCTTAGCACAACAATTACTGTGATTCATTGTAATTGCTGAATTATGTGGTTGTTCCTCTAGACTCTGATCTCCTTGAGGTCAGGAGCTGTGTTTTACCTGTAATGGAGTCTCCAGCCCTTGGCATATTTGCTATGTTCCTAATAAGTATGTGTGGAAGGAAGGAATGGATGGATGGATGGATACATGCATGGATGAAAAGTTGAATGTCTCTATAAGAAGATTATTCCTAGGGCAGTGTTTCTGGTCTTTTGCTACCAAAAGTCTCTTTAGTTTTTTCTGCTATATCCTAAATGGACTCCAAATTTGGAAAGATTCTGTTTACCAAACAGTATTAAATAAAAAGTAGTTTGTTTTCCTACTGTTCAATCAAAATGCCTAGCTTTCGATCAATATGAGATAAAAGGTACTACCAGGACAGTTGATATTCCAGCCAAGAGCAAGAGCCTCTAAAGGAAGTCTTATGATGCTTGTCAGTGTAAGGCTTTATTTGAATTTTTGGAATCCAGAGAATGCCTCTCCCATTCCTACCTCCCAGTGCTGGCTATTAGAGCACCAGAGACCATAGATTAGAAAGTGGTAACCTTGAGCCTTTACTGGGACCAACACATGGACTAACTGCAGCTTGCATGTTTTCCATGAGCTAGCTCATCTAAGAAGGTTAAAGTCATTTGGGAAAGGTCTTGATCCTTTATTAGTTCCCCTGTGAGGTGGATGTGGCAGTCTTGAGATTTAGCCATAGGTATTGGAGACTAAGGTCCCAGTGTGTGCGCCAGCTCGTTGTTAATTTGGGAAAGACCTCGAGAGGATGGAAGGTTCAGCAAGCTCAGGGCATAGCTGTGGGGCCTCTGCCTCTTATGTTGAGACAGCCTTTCCTTCTCCAAAGACCCTACTTGTTTCCAGTTTCATGCTAGAGTCTGCACTCAGAAGTAGGTAGGGCCAATGGCTTTTTCAACCATATCTTGGACCACCTTTTCATCACCCCTGTGGCAGCATTTTTCTGTGCCTAACGTGGAGGCCTCTGTCACTCTGTTTCAAACTTGCCATCTGCAGGCTTTGGGTTGGGGGAAAGGCAGAGGTTTTACTTTTCAGTTCTTATCCCACTTATTGTGTCCTACAAGACACAGGAGAAATATTAAGTCTACATAAGAGCATGCCTGTAGTACATGCTTGAGCTGTTTTTGTTTTTCCTCTACTGTTTGTTAAAATGCCAATCCAGTCCCCAAAAGACAAGGCTCCTACTTTTAAAAAAGGTTATTTCATATCCTTTTTTTGGACATATTATAATCGTATATACAATTATGTAGGACACAGTGATGTTATGATATACACATACAATGTCAAATGATTGAATCAAGCTAATTAATATATCCATCATCTTAAATACTTATCTGTTATTAATTTTTTTTTTAAGAAATCTCACGTTTTGGGAAAGTTTTGAGGTTATCTAATCTACAATGATTTGCATTTAGGACCTCAGGGAGAATGCTCATTTTGTTTTTAAAAGGCACAATTATTATTTTTTTTCCCTCAAATCTGGGGATTGAGAGCAGAGATTTCCTTGGCGGTGAGATGTGATATGTTTCTGGGAGGAAGGTGCAAAGCATTTGAGTTAACACTGACTTGGGGAGTCCCTGGGAAAATATTCACATGAGTTGTTCCAGAATGTGCCATATAACAATTTTTCCTTTTTATGGGAGTGGAAGTGCTAGTGAATTGGACCATTCTCTGTAAGCAATCTATGTTAGTCAAGATTGTTGCAACTTTCCTGTCTGTACTAAGGGAAAATGAAATGTCACATCCGAATGATCTGTTTGATGCTTTTTCGTTAGGAATCCTGATTACTTTTTCTTTTCTTTTTTGAATATTTATGTCACCATAATCTGTTTTCCAAACAAAGCAAATGAATGTTTAATGAGATCTTACTGTGGGAGGAGGCCTATGGGGTTCTGCCATGAGAAGAGGTTTAAGTAATTTTTATAACAGTCTCATAGCTTCTGCCCCAGGAAACCATATAACAAGGGTAAGAATGTCCACTCTGTTTACTGAAATAATCGTCCAGTCACTTCTAACAAGCCTGCCGTAGGATCCAGCACACCTCTATAGCCTCATTTCCCAACCCTAATCATGAGCAAACAATGTCAGTCTGGGGCTCAGGCCATTTGGACAATTGTTTCCACTATTAGGCAGAATTGAGGTTTCCAAATATTTTCTGAATGTTGAATTTGGTAGGGATTGAAGGATCTGTGAGATCCTTTGTTACTTGGTGTCCTGAAATTTCAATTTCTTTATGATGAAGAGAATAAAACAATGACAGGGGAGGAGTCCCTAACTCTGGTCCTGTAGCAGGCATTTACTATTTTGCTACTCATTTGAACCTCACAACCTCACTCTTGAACTTTCAAATAATATTGGTAAGCTGGATTATGGAAAAACTTCATTCATTTTGGGGTTAAGGTTCTGGAATATTCAAACATTGTGCTAGGTTCTCTTCCCGGTGTGTGTTTTGCCTGGCATTACATGCCTCACCCCTTGCTTCCGTTCAACCTACTGGTGGATCATGGCTTTGGCTCTGTTTGCACGTGTTGTGGGCAAGTGGTCAGCTCAGGCTGCACTTCCGGACCCAACCACAAGTCCAGGTGATTGAGCAGAGCTCTCAGGATAAGAAGACTCAGAGCCCATGACGGAACCTCCAGCATTCCAGATTTTGTCCCTGAGTCCTGGACCACAGACCCCAGTCAGGTTAACTCAGGACAAGCTGTGTCTGATATAGCTTCTGTCCTGCCTGAGAAGCCTGCCTAACTCTATTCCACCGATCCATCTATTAGCTGGATTCATGACTCTAATATTATTCTTTGAGTTCCTCAGAAAGAAGATCCTAATAACACTTGGGGAAATGTGATTGCATCTGAGTCTTTATACACTTGGGCCACTTTTATAATAATAAAAAAATTGCTAAACTTTTACAGAGTTGGCTGAAACAGAACTTGGCATATCCATTTAGATGTGACTACTATAAAGCCACATGATTTGAGGCAAATTGTCAGTTTAATTTTTATCTTTTAAAATATCACATGCATAGTAATGTGTGGAACAGATATGCAAAACCCAACACTGACTTTATCTCAGGGTTAGGAGTGGTGTAACTGCTGGGATAGGGTAAGATGCAGGAATGGAGGCAGGATTCCTGCTTCACATGTGACTTGTGAGTTGGGGAGAGAGAAGCTGGAACATTAATGGTTTGTTTATAGGGCTGCGGGATGGGTGTGAATCAAAGTACCCCTAACACTGATATGGCTGAGCTGACATGCCATAGCCTGTGGTTGGAAAGGTGACCACTATCCTACCGACTGAACAACCTTGGGTCGGCAACCTGGAGAATTTTAGCTCGGGAAATGAATAAACAAACATATGTCAGGACCTAAGTTACTCAGTTTTCTTGTGAGCAACAAAGATGTCCATTTTTGAGAAATGTCAATGCCATAGGGAAAAGAAAGTGCGTGTTTGTGCATGTTTAATGCATGTGTGTGTTTGTGTGTATGTTTTCTTAAAATAAATTTGGGGAAAATTGAAATACAAGAATTATTTAAACTTTTAGCTTTTTTAAGGTTCAGAAGTAACTTTTTATTTAGGTTGATGAAAGAAGTATTATATCTTGAGTTGCTGGTAAATTGCTCCTTTTTGGTGTTTTGAATCTATCAGTATGAGCTTTTTCAGACTCCTATGATACAATCCACTAATCAAATTTAGTTATTGATGCTTTCCTTAATTTTTTTCCAATGAATCAACAAATTACTGACCTTCAAGAATCCAGCCTCTCTTACTTTTCACCAGTTGTGGCAGGGCAAAACTGGGAAAAGAAGAAACCACCCAGGTTAGAGCCAAACTATTACATCTTTGGGACTTTGTGCCTTCTAATTCCCCACCCTAATCTTCCTACCTCACCCTTTTCCTATTGGAATGGTCTAATTAGTTTAGCTTTTCTGGGCCATTATTATCCTTAGTGTTTGTTTCTGAGTTTATCACTCAGGAGCGGTCCTGTGTTCAAGTATCTGCAAGATATGGAATCTTCATTATGTCAGTGTGAAGCGATCCTTTAGGAGACTAAAGAAGAGATGCTGCCAAATCTAGCAGTTCAGAAGCTGGACTTCACAATAGAAGTTTGGGGATCCTTGAGATGTGAGAGGACCTTTAAAAAAGTGTCCACCCATACTGCACACTTGCTGAAGGTAGGCCACTGTGATTTCCCTCTGATACTAGGTGAAGCAAAAATAGGTACATACACAAGCAGCCAAGATGAGGCTGTTCAGGCCAACAGAAATATCAAGTGTGTTTTCTCTGGTTGGAATTCCATCACTCGAGGGTAATAAGACTCATTTGTTGTGCAGAGCATGACACAGGCACCAAATCACTTTTAAAACATGGGAATACAAATTCATTCACACCCAATGCAACTTTGGAAAGAAAAACTTTCATAGACATAAATTGCACTGCATCAAAGCAGTAAAAGGTATCTTTGGTGGCAAAAAGATGAGAATAATCTTCATGTATCTCCATGAAGAAATTTTACAATGAAGAATCTGAGCCCAGTCATTGGAAAAGTGAGTGCTCAGATTCACATACAATAAATCCCACTTCTTTGTTTTCAAACTGAGAGGATAAATGAGGGAAAAAATATCCAGATTTCTGCTCTTTCTTTTCCCATGTATCTTCGCAAATTTAAAATATTATACATACATTTACCTTCACCTATTTAAAATACTATACGTTTATTGGTTCTTATTCATCAGGACACAGTTTTATGACTTTCCAAAGAACTAGCCAATCTCTGGTGAAAGAAGGCTCCAACTAGTTTGTTTAGAAAAGTTTTAGCCAGTTGTTGGTTGTGGAGTAACCACAGTCTACATGTTGCACGGTTGACAACTTGAATGCACATTTTCAGAGCGGCAATTCTCCACGAGCTTCATACCTATCTCTACCTTTATCTCTTCCACTTTAATCCACCCCAGGAACTTTCGAAAAAGGAAGGATGATTAGCTGAAGTAAATGAATCAAATTGCCTACTTAATTCACTCAGTGCTCCCTGGAAGGCTTCAAATTCACTTGCCTTTCTGAACAGAGTGAAAAACCAGAGCCCTGTAATGACTCCCTGGCTGAACTCAGCAGCTATCCTCAGAGTCGGAGCTAAGGACAGCCTGCGGAGTTTCACTGTCAGAAAAAGCCACGTTACTGGAAGAGTGAAGATTGACTTCAGGGAAACTTCAAAAGCCTACCATGTTCTTGACCCTGAGCCTACAGATGTCCCACCCAATAAGCATCAAAACTTAATCTGATGTTAAAATGGTTAAGAAAATTTATCTGTGGGGAAAAACTTGCCTGTGATTTTCTGCATATGGAGATTGAACACAATCAGATATTCTGCAGCAGGAGCAGAACGCTCTGAAGACACACTTTCTTTTTTAAGACCAATATTCAATATTTCAGGTGTTTTAGGGGGATAAATTTCAGGTCATAGTTCCCTGTGGGGAAAGAGCTGTGCTTCTTGAGCAAGGACACCTGGGTTGAGATGGTAGCCTGGCTTGTCCTCTCTTCCTGGGTCTTGTTCCTTTATTCTTAGCTTACCTCCCATTTCTGTAGATCTCAGTTTAAGTGTCACTTCCTTGGGAAGGTCTTCCCTGATTAACTCAGATCAATCTTCCCTCCTCCACTACACTGTCCTGCTATAATCACAGCAATATTCCCACTGAGCCTGTTGACCTGTTAGTAACATCACCAAACTGTGAGCTCCTGAGTGCACTTGGTCTACCTTCTTCATCTCCCTATCTGTAGCACCTAACACTTCACCTGGGAAATCATAGTTTCTCTGTAAGTAGTTGACAAATGAATGACTGACTGAATGAATGAATGAACAAATGAGCATCTTGGTGGGACTGACCTTCCCAAGTTGAATGATAAAAGTGAAATGAGTTTGAATGTAGAGAGTTCTTTTTCTTGTAGCATGTGTATGCACACACACAAAAAGGGGGCCTGTCACTTAGTTTGAATCCTACCCTTTAGGGGCAGAACCAAGAAGGAAAGAAGTCAAATCCCAGGGATCAATATTACTCAATAAGAGAACATAATGATCATGCGGAAAACAAGACCTTGAAAGTAGGCAAAGTATGATGATGTTTGTAATGATGTTTGGGTGTTTATCTATATAAAATCAAAACTCAATTATCCAGAATGCTAATAGAAAGGGTAAATTTCATTCCCTAGTTAGGTATGATTTTACTATGATTTACTTTTTTTTTTTGCTTTAACTTCTATTGCTGAATTTAGTACACATGCTTTAAGACAGTTAACTAGGATAAGCATAACTATAAACAGTGGGTGTTCCCATGGATTCCCAGTGAATTATTTGTCCCCTGGGATTTGGATGGTAGGATTCTGGAGCATGTGTAACTCACCAGCACAGCCATAGTCTCCCAGCATGTGTCTGAGGTGGAGGAATTAAATGAGACAATGTCAGAACTGAAAGGAATTGTTGGATCATCCAGTCCAGTTCTGCCACTGTATAAGTGAGGACACAGAGGCTTGAGGGATAGAAGGGGTTGCCCAAGGTCTCTTAGTAGTAAATGGAGAAGCCAGGGCTAAAACTCAGTTCTGTGGAGTTTCCATTCAGGCCCTTCCACTATCATATGGGCAAATTTTGAGTCCTGCAGAGATTTGCCCAAATATCACAAGACTCACAGTCTGTAGGACTGACCAGTTTACTTTGAGGAATCTGAGGATCAGTCCTGGGTCTACATGAGGGTTTTAATCAGGACAGTGATCAGATGAGAATCGTTCCAATGAATGCAGAGAACAGGATCTAAGAGAAGTCCCAGCTGAAACTGGTGAAGATACAGTAACCTCCGTATGTTCTTTTACTCTGATTGCCTACCCGCCAGCCCCCCGCTCTCCGCACTGCCTTCGTTTCTGCTCTCCACATTCTCCAGTTCAAGTGGGACTACAGCAAAGGGTAGTTTGTTTTACCATGAGGCAGATATGAGAGGCTACCCAGCTTTGCCTTTTTCCATGCAAACAAGCATCATACCAGGACATTCAGGTGATGAGATCCTTCAGGGTAGTGTTCCCAAAACTTAGCTGGAGGAGAATCTGGTCATTTCCTGAAGCTTTTACATAAAATTTCTAAAAGGCCTTGGTGGGCAGGTGACCCATATATGTCAGAGGTTGAATACAGGCATGTGCATGTATGCATACACATATACACCCACACCACACACATACACACACACCACACATGTATACACATATTCACACACCATACACACATAACACATACACACACCACACACACAGTACACATATACTCACTCACATGTCTCCTGGGACTGACGGACCTGAGACGAGGTAGAAGGTAGAAACACAGCACATGTCTTCAGGCCACAAAGAGGGAGGCGGTGCAGTCTGATGGAAAGGATTTGGCTTTTGGAGTCAGACATAATTCAGTTTGGGTTCTAATTCCAGCTGTGTTACTTACTGCCTACATGTCCTTCAGGGAATTCATTGGTCACTCTGAATCACAATTTTATCATTTATGAAACAGGCACATCACACATACCCTGTAATGTTGGTGTGAAAATGAACTGGAAAGAATGTGCATACTTTTCTCAACTTGGTACCTGGCTCAGAGATCTCTATTCCTGTCAGTGTTAGTGATTCTGTAGATATTTGCCTGTTCTCCAGGCAATGAAGTGCATTGCTTTCCATTTTCATGTGAAATATAGAAATTCCAACTATATTTATAATCTTCATGATGCACACATTAACTTCAAGACAGCAACAATGACCAAATTCAGCCTATTGTGTAAAAATAACTAAAATATACAATGGAGGTACCAAATGTGTACTTTTTCCCCATATGACTCTGTACAAAGACCTAGATGAGTAATAGAAAAATGTCTGGCTTCTGATGCCATAATAAATGTGAAAGGAATGGATGAGATGAAGGAGATGATTCCACAATATATGGGGGACAGAACTCAGGCTCTGAAAAGGGGCCTTGCTTCTAAAAGAACAGCTTCGCCTTTCTTGGTATATCGCTTGCCATAAAAATCCAGTTAAAATGATTAATATCCTTCACATGATAAATTTTATAGCTACATGAAATCTCAAGTCTAAGATGCATTTTGTCTGATAAATCCTCTGTTGCCCCTATAGTCCACTCTCCACAAAGCAGCCAAGGTGATCTCTTAAAAATCTAAATCTGATCCATGTCACTTTCCTGCTTATAACTTTTCTATCACTTCCCCTGGAATAAAATACAACACGAACAGGCTTGCAGGATGGAGCTCCCTGCCCCTACAGCTCCATCTGATACTCTTTCATCCCTGTTCACTATGCTCTTGCCACTTGGACCTTATTACTCGTCTTCTAACACACTAAACTTCTTTCTACCTTACGGCCTTTGCACTAGCTGTTTCCTCTGCTTAGAATGCTCTTCTGGTTGTTTGCATGTGGGGTGCTTTCAGCACTGAGATGGAATCTTCAGAGAGGCCTGCCCTGACAATCCTATCTGCAGTCGTTCTATCTGCTCCCTGGTCATCTCTCTCTCTCTTTCCTTTGTAGCACTTACATGTTATGGTTAATTGTTTGCATTCCATGCTCCCTTGAGATGCAAGCTCTTGGAGGAAAGGGATTCATTACTGTATCCCAAGCATCTAATTAACTTGAGTACCTGTTAAATAGCTGAATAAACAAGAGCACAAGCCTAGATATAGATTGTAGTCAGAGCATGCACTAGAAGGGAAAAATATAATCTTTACTATAAGGAACGTTTTCTTAAGTCTTTCTTTTATCTCCAATGTTGTTTTTATTCTGAGAGATTCAATGACCATGTTGATAACTGACAATCTAGCCTTGGAATTTCTGGATGGTCTCCCACAAATGTAAAATTTTCAACTTTTGGTCTACTTTGACTACCTACTTTCTACTTTTGTAACCTTAAATTCCAGTGGACCGCCTATCATCATAAACTTCTTGTCTTCTAGTTTTCTTACTTTCATTCCACTTAGAGTGGAATGGAAAGTCTCACCGGGAACTGAGCCAGGGTTCAGGAAGCTAAGACATCAACTTCATCAGCAGAGCATCTGTACATGTCAGGGTCACGGTTATAAAGCAGGGGTGCTCAGGATGTTCAAGAGCAACCTGGATACCAGAAAGTGGACTGGGATAAACCAGCAATGTTAACCCACATGGATGCAGATATAGGAACAGGGATGATGCACAGCATGAAAACCAAGGGAGTGTGGTCAGGCAAAGACACGTATGTACTGGAAGACTCACATAAAGGGCCAGATATAATTATTAGTGATGTTTCTTGCTCCTCCAAGCCATTGAAAGTCTACTGAAATGGGTAGAGGGCAGGGAACAGGGTTGGAGTTGGAGTTCTTCTTGGAAACTCAGAGCCCTCTCTGTCAGTTACAACAACCTGGCTTCCGATTTCACCATCACACAAAATCTGCCTCTTGCCGATGATGTCCTTCTATCCAATTCCAATAGGCAATTTTCAGTCTTCATTTTACTGCATCCTCCTTCTCAAAATGCTATACCCTCCGGGCTCCCATCACACCACATCCCCTAGTTCTCTTCTGAACACTTTGACTGCTTCCTCTCTGTCTCTGTCAAGGAATCCTTGTTCTTTTTCACCTTCTATCTGGTGTTCCTTGAGGTCTGCACTGTGCCTTCTTATTCTTTAATTTTACATATTCCCTACAGTGATCTCTTTCACTGTCATGGCTTCTCATATTCTGAGGACTACCAGATCTACATCTCTTGCACAGTTCTTTTATGCCTGAGCTTCAGAAGCATGTGTTCAGCTGCCTTCTGGATATCTCTCCAAGGATTTTCCCCAGGTACTGCAAGTTCAAACATCCTAGATTGAATGCCCAGTCTTCCCAACTCCTTCCATTCCAGCATTGCTTATTTCGGTTGGCAGTTCTATCATCGACCCAGTCAGCTAAGTAAAAAACCTAGAAGTCAAGCTTGCCTGGTTCTTCTTCCTTACTACTCGCAGCTATCATTACATTCATTCATTCAACAAACTTTAATCAGGCCCTGTGATTTAGCAGGTATTGTTTTAATTGTGAGCTAAACAGTAAGTGAAACAGATGTAATTCCTGTCTTCATGAAGAATATAAACTACTGGCGGACTTTATTTCTAAAGTGTATTTTTCCTCTGTCCTTCCTCTTTTCTTTACTAACAGGAGTTGGCATGTACTAGATGCTCAATTAATCCTTATTGAATGAATGAATACATGAGGATGTAACTATCTGAACATCTGCTGTCTACATAGCACAGAATCTGACACAGCAATCCAGTGTCATTAAAAATATTTCTAAGCATTATGAATCAATAGAAGCCAAAACATCTGGCCAATTTATCTGGAAAATCCCCAATGAAGCATTAGTATGTTTTATCTGTGTTATGCAAACACTCAGATGGTTGGGGCTTCCGTGGAATTGACTGGGTGTTTTGGCACAGCATAGGCTCAGCCAGGCCAGTCTCGATCTCTTCCAGGGACACATTATGTCTCTGAATTGCACATATGGCTCACTGACTTCTAGAGTTAAGCATAAGTACAAACTCTGAATGCTTGTGACTATTTTAATCAGCTCAGTTATTTCCCAAATGTTATCAGTGCCACATGGTTATCTGTGAATATCAGCACACTTTCATCGGCTCTTCAGTCTGAAGACATCAAAATGAATTGAGATTATTCATGTCGAAGATGACACAGATAGGTTATATCCAGCCCAAACTCAGGCATAATAAGGACTATATGGTATAAACACCAAGGATAACAATTGTTGGCTAATAATGACATCTTTTATAATAACTAGTGATGACATCAAGAAATATCTTTAGGAAATAAGCAAAGAAGTATTTCAAGTATTCTTATATAATTTAACCAGATTCATCAATCATGGAATAAAACCAAACATATCTAACTCTCTCTTCTTGTTTCTCAATTATTAGCAGCAAAGTCAGGTACAACTGAGATTAGAATAATAAGAAATTATCTCAATTTACATGATCAGCTTAAATAGAGTTTTCCAAAAATAAAAATTAAAAACAAAAATCTAAGAGAGAGAACTTTATGCAAAATTACTGAGGAATTCAGGGCGAGGCATGCATCTTCTTCTCCCTAAATACTCTGCATTCAGGCTCAAGCAGAAGCAGCAGAGAGGGTACTGTTAGCTGGCCATGCACACAATCCAGGAGGTATGTAAGATCATGATTTTCTATAACAGCAGTGTACCATGCACAACAATTCAGAGATGGAGAAAACTAGGCAATGTAATCAGTTATGACTTATGTGGGTATAATACGTTTCAGGGAAATTAAACACGAAGACCTAAAGGTTGACTCTTGCAAGGCATGCAGGCTAGCTTCAATCTGCAGCTTTTCCCAGTGGAATCTGGTCCATGCATTGTCTCATAGCTCCTTCCCACAGAACCAGAAAAAAATTAAAGATAACCTAGCCTCAGAGTTCCCCATTGATCTTTCAAATGCAGAAGAAAGAGGGAAGACTTTCAGCATTTTAACCTTTTCTATTTTAAACTTATTTAATCAGAGAGATTTTTCTTGTCTACAAATTAATGAGAAATGTTCAGGTCTATGGATTTAAAGCTCCAGACACTATGGGCTTGGTCTATTTACTTCATAGGACTCTCAGCTTCTGCTTGGCTCAGGATGACATCAGAAACTGTCAGACAAGTCATCTATTCACTTTTTTCATTTGTTTCTTCAGAAAAGTATGGTGGAGTTACACTATTTAACTTACATGAATTCAACTCTATGTGCTCTGTCTAAATAGTTAAAGGGAAAATCCATATTAGAGCAGGTGACTGTCCCTGTGCTCTGAGCAAGCATTTTGGGGAGGACAGAATCTCCTTGTCTACCTTTATTCCTGACCTTGCTAAGCCTCTGCCTCTAGTGCCTCTCAGAGTCTGAGCATCCCCTTGGGTTTCAAGTGATTCCAATGTTTTTAAAAAAATTCTTTTGGTTATTGGTGATTTACTCCTTATGTTCTGACTTTGTAGCCCTGCCCTTCATATAAGATGCAAATCCGTGCTATATAAAAATAGAAGTATGTGGGTGGCTTTGAATTTGCATGCTATTCTTGAACTACCTAAGTCTGGGCATCACTTGGTGCTACTTTCAAGTTCCCAAATCAACAGTGCCCTCCTGATTTTGAATCTCAGAGGGCAACTCAGAACTGTTGATAGCCAGCTGTCTAAAAAGGGGCATTCTCATGCACTTGACCCTCCCTTTTAGTTTAATTACAGCAGGTTGATCTTTTCCGAAGTGGGTGAATTTTTTTTTTGTGGCAAAAGTACATTCTAATTTCACATGACACTTATTTTTAACTAGGTTAAAAAAAATAAAAGGGAGAGGGCATCAGGAATGCACTGGCATTTCTTGAAATTAAATTCAGAGGTTAATTCTGTCTTGGAGAGATATGGAGATATGTTTGATCATTTGCAATTATGGTGCTCAGTGGAGAAAAGGTTAAAGATGAATCAGTTTTCTCTGAGATATCTGGGCTGGAGATGCACTCAAGCATGCATTCATGGCCAACCAGAAGAGGGCAGAGAGGACTTACGTTCTGTTTCCCCACGATGTTATCAAAGGGCAGCTCGGGGCTCCAGGATCCTTCTGTGAACGTCGCCCCACTGTTTCTCTGGTCTGAGGAGCTCACAGACTCCTTGATTATGTCTTCAGGCAGGGACAGCAGACTCTCCTCAGGCTGCTTAATTAAATATGTCTCTATATTATGCTTCCTCAAGAATTCGTTCCTCTCTTTACCATGACCCTCTTCCACATTATAGTCACCGTTGAGGCAGTCCAATGTGGCTTTGGAAATGTGAATCCTCCTGTTTGTACAAAGCATAGGTCATTACACATTCCTGATGTTGCTTACAAAGGCTATTGCTGTTTTTTGTCCTGTGCAAAACCAACATCAGGGCTGCACATGGGTTACTGTTAGGACATGTTTTCATGGACAATGCTTGTCCTCCTAAAACATGGAGAGAATAAAGAAAATAGAAGTGTAAGAATAAATCCATGAGCAGGTTATAACTGAATTCATTGCAAGGGACACTGCAGCCTCTGATAAAATATAGCCCTGCTGAGCCACACCTAAGCACTTCTTTTGTCTTTTCTTATGACTGTCAGCCTGATCCCAGTGAACTTTAAGAATCAACGATTTTTTCAGTGGTGCTGATTACATTAGAAAAACAAGTGTTGTAAATGTTTCTGGACATCATTGGCAATTGTCCAAATTATCATGCAACAACAGTTCACTTATTGTCTTGGAACTTTTCCTATCATTTCCATTTTCATGTATTTGTGCCTTGTTTCTCCAACTTGCTTATAACCTTCTTGAGAAAAAGGGCAGGTCTTATAAGTCCATAGGGCTACAGTGAGGGTCCTTTGGGAAAACCACTGTAAGATACAATTTCTTCTATAAAGTATATTATAAGGAGCAGAGAACAAAGCTGTGGACACAAGCAGGCTGGCAGTTGGCTACAAGTTAAGTGACTCATTGCTGTACATTGTCAGCCACCGTAGTTCATGACTCAAATTTCTTTTTTAGCAAAATAACATATGACATCAGGGTTTTAAGGATCAATCTTGATTCTTGGAAACTTCATATAGTAAATTCTTCTGGGGAAGACTTTTTCTGTCCTCATAAGTGTCTAACTCAATCAGATGACTTATTGTGCTGTACTGTGGTCTGGGTAGACTAGCTAGGTGGTTATGAGCATGGACTTCGTTGCTAGGTGGCCTGGATTCAATCCCTAGTTCTATTACTTGCCAGTTGACAGATAATTGGGCAAATTACTTAACCTTTCTTTGGGTTCAAAAAACCCATAAAAATTAGAAAAATAATTTGGTACCCATCTCATAAGGTCATTGTGAGTATTATAAGAGCTGATTTGTATAAGCTAGTCAGAACAGTGCATCATACACTATACATACTACAAAAGCAAATACTTAAGTTATCAGGAGTATTCCAAAAAATGCCATTGTGATCATGTTACTATTGTGTATTCCATGCCTCCTCAAGGCTCACAGGGGACAGGCTAACTTCTGAATAAGGCCTCCATTCTCTGGCCCTGTCACTTCTAAGCTCATTTTTTGACACTCCTTCTCTATCTCTCCCTATGCTGTCCCCAGCTATTCAAGTAATTAACAATTCTCCAAATTCAGTATGCTATTGCATGCTTACTAAAAGTTTCCTGCTTCCAGATTCAGCTCAGAAATAATTTCCTTAAGTCGACTTTAGTGCTCTGTGCCTTTGAATGAATGAATGAATAAAGTAGATGCTTAATACTTTGCTTGGCTTTGTGATTCTAGGAATAATGTATCCAAGGAAACAAAGAAATTTTTTTTTAAATGTTTTAGAGTGGCATTTTAAAATGCATTGTACTTTTAGTACTATCTCCACTTCTTCCTTTCACCCTGCTAACCCATTCTGCTAAATTTATCCTTACAGAGAGGATAGTTTATTGCAGAGGATATGTAAAGAAACTACAAACAATGCATATTGGATCATTTAAGGCATATTCTCTGCATCTTCCAGATAAGTGTCCTCATATATAGTCATTGATTTCAAGTGCAAGATGCTAAATATGTGTGTGAAAGATGTTTGATCTCTCTTGAGAAATTGCTGAATAAGTACAACATATTCTTAAGATGCATTTTGTTAATATATATGAACTCAATGGTGTTGACCCGACAGAATAACAAATCATTTGACCTTCCATGAAATGGAAGTCCCAGTCTGCTTTCTCAGATCAAGCTAAGAGTTAAGTGCTGGAAGGCTGCGTTTTCTCCTAGGCAAAATGAACCTCCTAGAAGGATTTTGTAAAGTCTGATGGCTGATTTTCTTTCAAAATAATTAAATATCAACCCCATTTGGCATTTTCTCTGGATTCTACATTGTGTTATTCTGCTATCAGCGTGCAGGGGGACTGATATTTGTATATACTGCATCAAGATGTTTTCAGTAGTGAAAGACGCCCTCAACTTCACTTATTACTGATTCTTCTGCTCAAGTTCTAATTACTGTACACTTAAATGTTTTGATAGAAACTTGGTTGTAGACATTTCTTTTCATTCTTGCTACTAACTTGAGCTTTGGGGTAAGGCGTTTGTGTATGAGATTATGTGGATCGTGTTTTCCTCTAAGGAAATGAGTCAGTTCTCAGGAAATATTCTCACATGTTGAATCTCAAGTAAACCTGACAATTTCTGATAATTTTTAATGCCAGGATATAGCAAAAGTAGTCATGATAGCAAATAAGACCTAACAATTGTGTAACACTAATTTTGCATAAATGTTATCTTGAAGCCAGAGGTATTACTGTATGCTTGACTCCACGGATTACTTCATATAATTTCCATTTTTCCAATAACCCTAGGTGATAGGCATTTATTTTTCTCATTTTGCAGATGGTGAAAATGCCCGGAGACAATGAATAAGTATTTGGCTCAAAGTCGTATTAATGGTTGGTGGCAGTGCAGGATTGAGATAAGAACTTTTGCTTTCAGGGTCTCTATAAGACCCTGCAGCTATATCACATGGTAGCTACTATAACCACAATCACAATTAATATTTATTGAGCTCAGGACAAAGGACTTTATATGCACTATCTCATTTCATAAAAGTTCAAGAACGGTGGTCCACAAGGTCTGCAACCAAGGCCAGCAGTATCACTATCACCTGGGAACTTGTTAGAAGGGCACAACCTTGGGTCCCACTCCAGATATATCACATCAGAGACTGAGAGTGGGACCTGGCAAGCTTTGGTTTAACAAGCCCTCCAGGTGATTGCACTGCTCCAGTTTGAGAACCACTGCTCTGGAGATCCAAGGCTCAGAGGGCTTAAAGAACAAGACTATAGAAAAGCAGAAGAACATAAACAAAAACAATCTCAAACCATGGAGAGCTTAGAGAACTGTTTTGGCGTTCCTGCATTTGTGCCCATTGGCAGCATCCTATGAGTAAGCAGAGCTGGACGCTGTATAGAAGACTATGTGCTTGGTAAACACTATCACGTTTGAAACTAAATTTTTGAGGTTGATAGTGTTTTCGAATCAATCTTAACAGTGAAGAAACTGCTCAGGGAGATGAAGGAACCTGACCCAACTTTCATAATCAGCAAGCAGTAAACCCATGGTGGTTCATACTCGAGACTCATGGCTTAAACTCAGTCACTCTTGATATAACAGAGAACAGTAGCTAAACTGGCTTCCAGATGCCAAGGCAGTATCTTACAAACCATCAAAGCTATATTCTAAGATTTCCAAGGGGAATCTACTGAGTATATGGGTAATTTCACATTCAGCTATGCCTTTAAGACATAGGCCTGGAAACGCAGATGGGTTGGCTGTTTGGCTTATTTAGTTTTAGAAGGTAGCTACTTACAGGAAAATCCCAAGGAATTTAAAGATTTAAGAAACTCAGTGGTGACACATCAGTGTTACCTTAGTTCTAAACCTGTGCAGTGAGCAGTGGTGACACATCATAGACAGTGAGGGATCCCTGTAAGAACAATACCTGGCAGGGGCTTGTCCCTGCATGGCATACAAAGGACTTCCCATCCATTGCCCAAGATAATCCTCAGAGGAGCTCTGTGAGGTGAATTATGCCCATTTAGCAGATAAGGAAACAAACTCTCATGGAGGAGGGAAATAAATTCACAAGATAGCATATCATGAGTAGTACTATCTCTCTTTCTAAGCAGTGAAGAAAGTGAGACTCAGAGAAGTTAAGTACTGGCCTAGATTACACAGATAGAGTGATGCCAACCCAAATCACATGAAAATATGCCAGGTGTAGTACACTCTTTACGTTATTTACTGAAGTTAAAAGAGCTTAGCATGGGGCAGAGTGGGAATCCTAGTTTCTCTGATTCCACCTCCTGTAGTCTTTTTTCCTCCCATGATATCATCTTAGCTGATATTAAATATAATTTTCAAGGAATGATGGTAGATACCAGAGAAATCTGACTCCAAAGGCAGGTGTAGGGGGTAGGGAGAGAGTATACGTAATTATACTATCTGTCTATCTTAGCTATCTATCTGTCTATCTAACTATCTATCTATCCACCCATCATCTATTTATCTGTCATATCTATCTATCTATCTAGCTATCATCTATCTGTCAGCTAACCATCTATCATCTCTCAGAAAGAGAGTCTGCAGAAAGTACTACAACATACTGGCTTACATATTTTTGAGATCTTATTAGGTCCAAACTGTGTAAACAGAATCTTATATACCATTTTTCAAGGCCCAGTTGGACTTCGTAGGCTACTAGCACCTTTGGGGATTCTATAATATATCAATCAGTCTCGCCAGCCAAATTTGGAGCTGAGTTTTCAAGGAAGATCCTGAATTTCCTGAATTGAGCCATAGCCCATACATAGAAAGTCCATAGGTCTTAACTCTGGTTGCCCTTTAGAATTGATTTAAGAACTTAAGATAGATTCTGCTTTAAATAAACCAGCATGGTGTCTGGACACCAGTATTTTTAAAATGCTCCTTTGATGATTCCAATGTGCAGCCATGTCTAAGAACCAATGCTATGCAGGGCAGGGACCTGAACACCTCAGTGTCATCTCACCATCCTTGTTGCCTTTGATGCATTTTACTAGATTTTTGGGGTTAATAGTTGTATGATATTTCAATGTCTGGTCTCCCTCCAAATATTTGCTTCTTAGATCTATACCTCTGATTTCTGCACACAGGAAGCACACTGTCACAAAGTGAGCAAATGACAACAGTTAATCAAGAAATTATTTTTTCTTGATTTGCTTTGGCTTACCCTGGGATTCCTCCGGATTCAAGTTTGTTTGCAATGTCCACATCCCAAGACCAGACATCAAACTGCCACTTCCTCAGTCCCAACACGCCACACAGCACTGAGCCTGAGTGGATTCCGATCCGCATGTCAACATCATGCTTTGTCCTTGACCTCACATACCTGTTGACATAGGTGAACAGAGAAACACATGCATAAGGTGGGAGTAGGCATCCTTGGCCTCTGGCAGCAGTCCCAGTCTTGTCTACCCATAAATTCAACTCTTACCCATTCAAATGCCACCTCTTCCATGAAGCATTCTTGGGTTCTGTAATAACTGGAAGGATTCTCTTCCTCCTCTGAACACCCCTAGCCTTTGATCTTTACTTTTAAGGGCTCTATAAATCTTCTCCCCAAACCTGCTATATAATCTCTGTTTCAGGGAATGGCACTAGCATCTTTTTTTCCACCCAATAATGCATAAACTTGGGATACATTATTGATTCTACATTTCATTACACATTCTGTTTCCAACCAAAATTATAATTGTTTCTTTCTTGCTAGTCCTTCTGTGAACAACCTACTCAAAGCCACCATCATGCCTCAGTCTGGGGTCCATGTTTCAGCCCAACCTCCTTCCAGCCTATGCTGTTCATGGCTACCAGAGGCTGCTTCTAAGCACAAATGTGACCTCATCACTCTTTTCTGACCTCCTACTCTCTAGAGCAGTGGATTCTGTCCCAGGGCAGAGCTGAGTCATCCATTGAGATGCAGGAAGAAGATGTTAGAACTTCCATTCACAGTTTTTGTTATGTATTTTGAAAATGCTTTACCAAAATTTGACATGTAAGTTGACCTTAGCAAATGTATAGGGTCTGTGTTGGGCTATTCTTTGCCTGTAAGCATGGAGGAGGCATCTTGAGGAAAAAAGGGAGTTTCTGTTGTTGGAGAATTTCCTACAATCATATGCATCCCTTCTTCACTTTCAGAGTATTTGGAACAACTTTACTTTGTGATAAAATGATGTCATTTGTATAGAAATTCAAATGATAGAATATAATACTTTGAAATAGAATAGGTAGAAAAATCTTCATTGCTGTAAAAAAGTGTAGTGATGTTACTTCAAAATGCTTAAAAAGAGTTGTCAAACTTAAAGATGAGTTATCCATTTTTCTTTGACAAAAAAGACAAGTGTTCCAAATTTGCTGGCTTTTTTTGTGATAATGGGTTGCCATTAATATTCCCTCTAAGAGTGCATTTGGGAAAAAAACACAAACGTACTTAATTTGTTTCTTCAAACTCAAGATGACAGCTTAAGAATGAGTGAGAAAGTAACTGATTTTTAAAGAAATTGATGCTCTGAAGAGAGCATTTTGAAAATGGAAGTTTGGAAATGTTTCCATCTTTATGAGAATTTTGTTGTCAAACCTAAGTTATCCTCTATCACCTACCATAATTATCAGAGCTGCACATTTGCTAACTTGTTTAAAAATCTTCTGAAGGAGTTTTGGTGAGGTTTGAACCTATTTGCTAAAAATATAAAAATGTATTGCCTTCTAATGATGTTGTCAGAATAACTAAAAGATACCAAGGAAGAAAAAAATTTACCAGAGAGATTTACACAGAGCTTCGATATAACTGATTAGTGCCATGACAGCCAAGGATGCGAGTCCCACCCAAGATCTGCCTGTGTTTATATCATATATATTTAGCTATGATAGCCACTAAAGCCAGGTACAGAAATAAACTGAATTTGGAACCTGATCTTTACATTACTGTATCATAAACTATGGGGATTTTTTTAAAAAAAGAATATGTTCAAACCCACTGCTCTAAGAAATAGTGAAAGCAGAGAGATTTTTGTACTGAAATTAAAAATACTTAAAAATATTATTTATTTCATCATTACTTTTTAAAATCCATATTTCATGTATTTCTTATAGCACATATTTTTAAAAATATGAAAATAGAATAGATAAGAAATAAACTTTTATTAGATTTTGCATGTCTTCATGTAGTTTTATTGATAAAGATGGGGATCAAAATATTTAGATAGTTTGGCCTATAAGATAAAATGGAAAATTCCTACTCTGGCACACAAACTCCTTCATGTGCCTCAATTATCCCTCTCATTTCTCATGCACACATCAGACCTCAGGCATCTGTGAACAAATCCTGTCTGCACCCTGTGTTCCTTCTTCCCTCTCTGGACCCATGGTGCTCCCTCATTCAGTGGAAGGGCTCGTACTCATCTTTTAGGGTGAAGCTTGGGTGTAAGGTTGGCCAGGAAGCTGCCCTGATTTTTCAGGGATGGGGAGGTAGCAGGATACCACCGTACTTCATCCTGAGTCAAGGACCCTGGTTAGGAAGGCTTCATTATGTGCCTTTCCCTGTGTTCTCATTGCATCCTGGGTGAACAACAATTAGGGTGCTGTGTTATAATCATCTGTTTCCTGTAAACTAATTGGGGGTAGGAACTTTGTATGACAACTTTTCATATACCTCTTTTAATACTGCATTGTGTCTGGCACTTGATTTACACTCAATAGATGTTTACTGAGTAGGTGGGTGAATGGATGGATGAGTGTTCAACAGGCTCTATTAATATTCCTACATATCCAAGCTCCTTGATAAAGAGTATAAGCCCCTTGAAGGCAATATTCCTGTCTGAGTCATCCTCATCTCTCTTACAGCCTGCAGCATCATGCCTTTCGAACAGCAGGGCTGAAAACACCTCCCCTTTTTGTTCAAAGAATAAATGAATGAATGATTATCATTGTTACAGGAAAGTACAGTTGAATTGGATTGAGAATATAGAAATACTGAAATATATTAGGTATTAGAAAGGCAAGCCATGAACATTAGAAGAAATGCTTGTAGATAAAGGGTGAGGTGATTCTTGGCCCTGCTGAAGTTCCTAGTTTCTAGGTCATTGTTTTGACTTTAACTTTTAAGTTGAAAAGTATATGGAACCCTATATCCACTGAAAACCAAAACCGTGGGGAGTCATTGGGAAAAAATCTAATAAGGCAAGAGAAGAAATAGCATCCAGGCCTTGAGAGGAGCATGTCAGTGTCTGATGCACTTTCCCAGTGAGCTTCTGTGAGGGAGATTATTGAGAGTGGTCATTTGTTCTGTCCACCAATTATGTCCACTACTGCAGTGTCCAGGCATAGGATAGGATTACACCTTTCTGCGTATTTGGTGTTATATGTGAGCAGAAATAATATCTGCCACTTCTGGACAGATGCTTTAAGAGCCTAATCAACTACACTCCTTTTAAAAATGTTCTCTCCTGTATCCACCATCAGTCAAGGAGCACATGATGAAGTCTTTCTAACCAGGGTCCTTTACTCAGGATGAAGTACAGTGGATCCTGCTACCTCCCCATCCTCCCATAATGTACACAAAATGTGAAAAAAATAAATCTTTGTAATTTTAAGCCACTGAGATTTTGGGGGATATTTGTACTTCAGTGTAACCAGGACTATCCCGACTGCTATAATCATCAGCCATAATTTATATTTTTCTTATTTTTCTATTACATGACCATCACTGTGGTGTGAGGGTTAATATCATGTACTCTCGTGCCAGACCACTGTCACTTACTGCCTGCATAGGTCATAGGGAAGTTGTTTTACTTTTCTATAGATGCTTCAATCTCTATATCTATTAATATAAAATGTTAATAATAATAGCATTGTCAAATAAAAAAAAATGGGTGAATAAACTTTCCCAGTGTAGAGAGTTTAGAACAGTGCCTGGCATGCACTAAGGCCCACTTGGTTGCCTATCATTTATGAAGGAACTGCAGCCCAGGAAAGTAAAGTAAAAGCCTTTTCTGTGGCCATAGGTCCGGTAAGCAGGATTCTAGGATTAAACTGGTACCTTTGTGTTTTTAAACCCCACAATCTTTTGCAACATAGGCATGGTGCCTGGCAGGTGATTCTGGGCGCATAGCTTAATCTGACCTTGAGTTGCAACGGCTGTAAAACAAGGCTCTACCTGATTGCTTCACTCACAGAGCTGTTGTGAGCCCCAAAGGAGATAATGGATGTTAAAGTGCTTTGCCAACTAATTGTGAGGGACTATTAAACAGCACAGGGTGCTAATGTCATTAGGCAATTAACATTATACAGGCAATGCACAGGAGCATCTTAATGAAAAGACATTTAGATGTTTTTTTTCCCTCTACAAAACAAAAATCATAACAAGAAGACTTAAAATTTCTTAACTGTACTGCTTATTTTTATTCCCTTTCATTTTGTTATGTCTGGGATTTGACTTAAATAAAAGATAAGAATGAAACTATGTAAAAGTAATTAATAATTTACAGACATTGATCCTCTTTGGAAAGGCTGCTCCGTGGTAGCAAAGAACCACAAACACAACATGTATTTCAAGATCAGTTCTTAAGGGAAGGACCTTTGAGCATTCTTGAAGCTAAAACGGAGGCAATTCTGCTCTGAGTTACAAGTCTTATTCTATTCTTCCAGAGCAGAGCCCCAGGAATGGTTTGCTGTGCCCAAACAGCCATAAATTAAGAGAAAATGACTTCAGATCACCTGCATTATAAATATTTGCACCTTCTCTTTCTTCTCCATACACTCTGAGGTTCTAGAGGGAAGGGATGCCACTTTTCATTTCCACTTAGCACACCACGTAGCACATAGGCATAGTCAGTTCTCAAAGGTGTTTAATGGACAAAGCTCAATGGCTTTCTTGTTTCACAGGCCTCTCACTATCCCAAGATGGGTCTAAGAGTCCCAGAGGAACCACTTAAGATGCCTTTGGACCTGCTAGTTGGGGAGGGGAGCAAACCACCTCCTTTCAAATACAGCAGGTTTACTCTCTGTTTTTCATAGTGGGCTTCTACTTAAGATTTCTTTCAAATAAAAAAAACACTCCGAATTATCATTATTATTATTTTGCAGCTCTATATAGCTGGGGACAAATACCGCAATAATTAACAAGCAAACAATTGAAGACTATTTCTTTTAATTAAACTATTGAGGAGGAATGTTACAGTTGTATGGTAAAAGATAAAGAATTTTGGAATTTTTCTTTCAATTTATATGTTTCAAAGGGTTCTTTTTTAACCAATTAATCAATCTATAGAAATTGCTGGAGGAATGACAGGAAGCATAATCCAGTAGCAGTGATTGTTCTGTAAATCAGACTCTCATTACTGTCAAACAAATTGATGAGTAAAGAGACCTAACTTCAGTAGAATAGCAGTTTGGTGCTGTGGGATGAAGAATATCCAACTTCTCAGGTTTGGGATCAGATATAGGAATTCCGGTGCTGACTGTACCACCTGCTGCTGTGGGAGCTGGAGTGAATTACGTATGTTTCCCTAACACCAGGGAGACATAGAGTCTGCATCAAGGCAGCCCTGGGTCTGAAGTCTGGCTTCTCCACTGACTAGCGGTGGATCTCAGGCTAGTGGCTTTAGTCTCAGACTCTCAGTTTTCTAAGGTGCAATGAGGAAGAGAACTGGTCCTGTGTAGAGTTGTTAGGATGGTTCATAAAATGATGCATGTAAAACACTTAGCCTAGTGCATATTGAACTCTCAAAAATAGTCGCTACTGCTAATTTTTATTAGTTATAGCAACTTTCAATTACACAGGTTGAATTGTACCAATAAAAAACTTATGAATTGGTCGCTCTACCTATACTTTCCTGTTGAAACTGTGCTGACACCCACTCTATTTACATAGAAATAGCTTCAACCAACTCATTTAGTACATCCACTGGGCAGGTATTAGGCATAACGTGGTCTAAATGGGAGGATCTAATTTACAACGTAGTCAGAATCGATGGGCCCCCAGTTATCTGGAAGAAATGGTGCCCTTGAACATTCCAGAAAAAAGGAAAGGCAAGGGAGTTAGTTAAGGAGGTCAACTATGTTCATTGTGCTGGGTGTTTTGTGCAGATGTGCAGTCGAATCTTCACAATAATCCAGTGTATCATGACAAGCACTATTTACAAATGAGGAAATGGAGTCACAAGAAGTACCTCACTTTAGGTCATAAAGCTATAGGTGGAATAGCTGGAATTTCACTCCAGGTGGGTAAGCCTAAACCTACTGGTCTATTTCTACTATCCTACATGGCTTCTTTTAAAAAAAGGTACAAAAAGAAGTACACGGGCTGGGTGTTGTGGCTCGTGCCTGTAATCCTAGCACTTTGGGAGGCTGAAGTGGGAGGATCACGCGAGACCAGAGGTTTGAGAGCAGCATGGGCAACATAACAAGAGCCTGTCTCTATAAAAATAAAAATTAAAAAAATTAGCCAGGCATGGTGGTGCATGGCTGTAGTCCCAGTTATATGGGAGGCTAAAGCAGGAGGATCACCTGAGCCAGGAGTTTTAGGCTGCAGTGAGCTATGATTGCACCACTGCACACTACAGCCTGGGTGACAGAGTGAGACCCTGTCTCTAAAAAAAAAAAAGAAAGAAAGAAAGAAAAGAAAAGAAAAGGAAAAAAATACACAGACCACTGTAGTCGTCTAAGCTTGCTCAGCCCAATATGTGGATAACACAGTCTCTACAAATTAATCTCCAAAGCCAGTGGTCTTAGCCTCCCTTCTGTAGATGTCCTGAGTTTACTGAGAGCATCAGGCCACCTTACAAAACACAGGGTCCATTTGCTTCCCCAAAAGTTTGAAAGCCATCATGCTTAGACTAGCAAGGAAGTTGTGATTTCACAAAGTGGTTCTCAATTCATGCTCTCACTGTGACAGCCACAGTGATTCTGAAAGTTAGATACTTGTAAGTAGTAGAAATTTCCATTTTACAGATGGGGGAACTGAGGCTCTGAAAGAATTAAGATATGCCTATTACCTTTCCCATGTCAGGCCTTTTACCTTCATAATCTCATTTCATCCTCACAACCACCCAGTGCTACATATGTAGCTCATTCATTCATTCTTTCAACAAGTATCTGTTGAAGAACTCTATAGACATAAGCAGTGACCAAATATGCAAACCATTTTGTACATCCATGGAACTTTCATTGGGGTGGTTTATTCCCATTTTACAGCTAAGGAAGCTGGAGCCCAGAGAGGTTAAGTCACTTGCCCAAAGTCACACAGGTGGTAATGCCAGACTCCAAGCTGGATGCTGTTTGGACATTACTGTTGTGTGTACTTCCTTCAACATTAGACTCCTGCTTCTCAGAGTGGAAAGGTAATGGGGGAAGATCTGACCTAACATTTCTATTCAAAAACAAGGCGGATCTAGTGAGAGAAAATTGAGAGCAACGATCCAGGCACTCATCACGCAGAGTTGCTGAAGAGGAGCAGGATGCAGAGCCTGCCTCCCTTGTACCCCGAATCTCAGAACAGCAAGAGACTGAGTCAGGGCAGCTGTGTGCCAAGTCAGCATTTCCTTTTTGTGCCAGCTCCGGGGAAGGGGGAGTTCTGGATGTTTTAGGACAGTTTCTCTCCTGAAATTGCACTAACGCAGGGCTGGGAGAGGCTCCGGCAGGGGTGTGTGTGTAGGAGGGGGAGGTGCACCCATTGGAGCTTCTTTTATTCCCTGTAATTTCCTCCCCTTCCCTTCATAATTCCCCTTAGTGTTTAGTGCATTTCCCTTTTCCAAGGTGCCCTCGGTCCTACCTGGTAGTCACATAACCCCGCAGCTGGGACCACTCAGCACCGCCCCCTCTCAGGCCACATCTGGCCATGTAGGACAGCCTGCTGCTGTGCCTTCCTGCCTCCATTCAAAACCCCAAACATTCTGGGTTGGAGATATAGTTACTTTTAAATACAACTGGAATGTTTTATGAAGTTATCACAATTTTCAAGATACATTGGTTAATACATACAGATAAAAATATTTATGATTCTCTGATTGTGTGTGTGTCTTAGCTCAGGCTGCCATAACAAAATACAATAGACTATGTGGCATGAACAAGAGAAATTTATTGCTCATAGTTCTGGAGGCTCAAAGTATGGGATCAGGGTGCCAGCATGGCCAGATTCTGGTGATAGCCCTCTTCCTGGCGCGCAGATGGCTGTGTTCTCACTGTGTCCTGGTGTGGTGGAGGGAGAGAGAGCACCAGCAAGCTCTCTGCTGTGTCTCCTTAGCAGAGCACTAATCCCATCAAGAAGCCTCACCGTCATGACCTCATCTAACCCTAATTAACTCCCAAGGGCCTGATCTCCAGAAACCATCACATTTGTGGTTTGGGCTTCAACATATGAATTTTGGGGGGACAAAATTCAGTCCACAGCAGAGTGATTTATTAAATAAGGTAGTAAAACCTATTTTTAAAAATTATATTTTAATTTTATGTATTTATTTTTATTTGAATAATCATCTTTATTTTGAGTTTATCTATTTGATACTGAGTTTCTAAATTAACAGCTTAATTGAGATATAATTCACATAACATACGATTGCCCATTTTAAGGCATACAATTAAGTGGTTCTTAGTATTTTACAGAGCCGTGCCACCATTACCACTAATCCCAGAACATTTTCAGCACCCTAAAAAGAAATCCTCTACCCATGAGCAGGCATTCCACATTGCCTCCTCCTCCCAGCCCTTGGCAGTTACAAATCTGCTTTCTATTTCTATGGATTTGCCTATATTGGACATTTCATGTAAACAGAATCGTACAGTATGCCACCTTTTGTGTCTGTTTTTTTTTTTATTTAGCTAAATGTTTTCAAGGTTCATTTATCTTATAGCAATATCAGTTCTTCATTCCTTTTTGTGGCTGAAAACATTCCATTTATGGAGTACTACACTTTATTTATCCATTTATCTATTGATGGGCATTTGGGTTGTTTCTACTTTTTGACTATGTTGCTGCTATGAAAATTCATGTACAGGTTTTTGGGTGGGCATGTGTTTTCATTTCTCTTGGGTATATACCTAGGAGTGGAGTTTCTGGGTCATATGGTAATTTTTTTAAAAAAAATTTCAGAATATTACAGGGGTACAAACGATTTGATTACATAAATTGCATTTGTACCATACCCATCCCCCAGAGAGTGTGCATTGTACCTGTTAGGTGTGCTTTTACCCACCCCTTCCTCCCCCCCCAACCTGCTTGATTTCCCATGAACATTACTTCCATATGTACACACAGGTGTTCATCAATTAGTTCTAATTTAATGGTGAGTACATGAGGTGTTTGTTTTTCCATTCTTCTGATACTCCACTTAGAAGAATGGTCTCCAGCTCCATCCAGGATAGTACAAGAGGTATTAGTTCACCATTGTTTTTTATGGTTGAGTAGTACTCCATGGTGTATATATATATATCACATTTTATTAACCCATTCATGTATTGATGGGCACTTGGGCACTTGTTTTCACATCTCTGCAACTGTGAATTGTGCTGCTATAAACATTTGAGTGCAGGTGTCTCTTTTATATAATGTCTTTTTTTCATTTGGGTAAATACCCAGTAGTGGGATTGCTGGATCAAATGGTAGTTCTACTTTTAGTTCTTTGAGATATCTCCATTCTGCTTTCCATAGAGGTTGTACTACAATAGTTTGCAGTCCCACCAGCAGTGTGTGAATGTTCCTATCTCTCCATATCCACACCAACATTTGTTGTTTTGGAACTTTTTGATAAAAGCCATTCTCACTGGAGTTAAGTGATATCTCATTGTGGTTTTGATTTGCATTTACCTGATGATTAGAGATGTTGAGCATTTTTTCATATGTTTGTTGGCCATTATTCTGTCTTCTTTTGTAAAGTTTCTGTTCATGTCCTTTGCCCACTTTTTAATGGGGTTGTGAAATTTTTTTCTTGCTCATTTGTTTGAGTTCTTTATAGATTCTGGTTATCAGCCCCTTATTGGATATATAGCAGGCAAATATTTTCTCCTATTCTATAGGTTGTCTATTTGCTCTAATGATAGTTTCCTTGGCTGTGCAGAAGCTTTTTAATTTGATCAGGTCCTATTTATTTATTTTTGTTGTAGCTGTGATTGCTTTTGGGGTCTTCTTTATATTTTTTATAAAGTATATTTTTATTATAATAGATTATTCTCCTCTTATTTAATCTCATACATTATTTAATACTTTTTGCTTCCTATCAATAAAATAAGCATAATTGTATGATAAAAATTGAGATATCAACTTAAGACTGTGTGAGGGATATAGCTCACAAAATCATTTTAGGGTGTATGGAGCAAAAAGTTTGCAGATTACTGTTTCTAAAGAGCTAGAATCAAACTCTTCCATGGGACCACTTCTAATCCAATATTATAGAAAGTGTGCGTCACAAAGTATATTTCACAAAACAAGTCCTGTTAGATATTCCATGAAGAGAGTTCTCTGTTTAAACAAAGCTTTGTGGGACCAGTCAGTATCTCTTTCCTAACTGGAACAATATTTAACCCTAGCTCTCATCCTGCCCTCTTGCTGGCTTCTAACATGGCCTAGACATGTAGTCCCTGGCTCATATACAGAGTATGGGGAGTCCTGGCTGACAATGTGTGCATATATTATTTAATTTAATTAACTTACATGTGCATACAGAGGTATATACACACATATGATGTATGTTGTGACAGGCTATAGCCAGGCCAGCTGTAGGGACATAGATACAGTGAGAGCTAGAACACCACTCTAACTGTGTCAATAAGAATTTCTATGTAATAGGGTTTATCTCTGATTGCTGATGCGACCTCTCTCCTATCCTAGAGAAGACCGAGTGCAGAGATTAAGGGTTGGGCCTGGGATTGTGCTGGTAAATATTTAACAACTGTCTCTCTGGGAAAATAAGATCCTAATTTGTAATGTCTGTCAATTTCTGTGGTGTAAATATTCTGATCATGATTGGTTTCAAGCTTCCAACTTGATGTCAAGTGGCTCACACAATTCCTGCAAGTTTAACAATTAATTGGCTTTTGCAAACAGGCAGGAGCTGGCCTCAGCACATCACGTTTTCAGGCTTATGACTTGGTGAATTTCTCTCTCTGTGTGGGCAGCTGAGACCAATACACTTCACTTGGGACTCCGTGGAACAGAGAGAGGCATTGCAGACCCAGCCCACTTCCTGTGTCCTCCCACCTTTGTACCTCGTGTGCTGCTTGGGTCTGCGAGGGCAGTGAGTCCAAGCCACCCCAACCATCCCCCAATATTCAAACCTGGATTATCCCTTGTGATATGGCCTTCCATTTTATTATCACCATTCTCCGAGGAGGAAGCTGAGTCTCAACATGTTTAAGATTCTTGGAAATAGAATGTGAACCAAGTTCCTCTGAGTTCCAAATCCTAAGCATTTTCCATTATATCACCCTGCCTCTTACCAGAACCAACACTGTGTTAATGTGAGAACCGTGATGTGTGAATGAGTGAGCAATGAACGGTGTGTCAGGGACATTGGGGAGAGCCTTCCATTTAGGGCTAAAATATATATTGATCCAGGGACACTCACGGGATACAGCGCCACCAGAGGCGGGGTCCCCGGCATTTAGAAGGGAAAAACAGCTCTGGCCATGCAAGAGTCCACTGCTCCCAAACCTCCAAGGGCCCCCACCACCCATCTAATGAAGTGAAAATGTGTTTGCTGCTTTTTGACAGCTGCCCTAACTCATTTCCATATATCCTAACTCTGCGCTTTTGCAGATGTTGTCACCTAGGGGAGGGAAGAACATTGTGATGGTTAATTTTATGTGTCCACTTGGTTAGGCCATGGCATCCAGATATTCGGTCAAACACCAGTCTAGATGTTGCTGTGAAGGTATTTTTTAGATGAGATGAACATTGCAATCAGTAGACTTTGAGGAAATCAGATTACTTTCCATGTGATACTCTGCACCACCCTGGGACTTCGCAGAGAGTCCTTGTTAACAAGAAAGCTCTCACCAGATGTAGACCCTCGACCTTGGATTTAACCTCCAGAACGGTAAGAAATAATTTCTTTTTCTTTATAAATTACTCAGTTTCAGGTATTCTGTTATGAGCAACATAGAATGGACTACTACAGATGAACATGGCTCAGGGCCTTTGCTCGGCCACATGCAAGCTGTGTGTTATTGGTCAGAAGCTTCCCATCCTATCAGGGCTTCCGTTTCATCTGAAAATTGTTCCTCACAAGGTTATTGGTATTAAGTGAAGTAAGTCAGGAAGATTATTTAGTAAGTACATGGCACATTGATTTATTGAACATTCAATCAATATTAGCTTTATCAGCGATTACTAAATATATTCGATTTTCAGCATTACAAATAATTTTTGCAAAAAAATATCCTTATCCATGTAGTGAAACCACTCTAATTGGTTCATTTTTAAGAGGAGTGAAGACTTATGAATGCTGTATTTAATGACATTTTGGAACAGGGTGAGAAAGGGGGCTTTAAGGGGAAATAAAGAGAAATAGAGAGAGAAGGAAAAAGGGAGGAAGAAGGAGGGAGGGGGAAGGAAAGAACAGACAGAGGAAAACAACAAGAAAAAAGAAAGCACAAGAAAGAGAGAGAAAGTAAAAGGAAGGGAGGCTGACAGGCAGGCTTGGGCATTCTTGCCTCAAGTGAGGGAAAGAAACATGATTCCTGTTTTTCATTCTTTGTCCTGCTATATTGCTTGTCAGGGCAACCGTGTCACAAGGATTAAGACCTTTGCTCTAATTAACTGTTGGGGACAAACCAGTTCCTACTTGGCATTCCGGTGTCATTCCTATGACTTTTTAGCAACTGCCCTGAAAAGACAAGGTTCCACAATTTTCATTAAGATTCATCAAGGACACTTTTTATAGATCATTAATAAAGCTATTGCATATAACAGAGCCCAATGTCAACTCTGACATCTTCTTGGCTATCGTAGACTCCCCAAAATAGACACAGGGTGTGTGAAGAGAAGCCACCTGGAACCACTTTTCAATCTAAGTAATAGAAACTATTATATGAGTCTACTTTAATTAATTTAATTTTATGAATAGACATGCATGAGATGGTATTAAATGATTCACTGGGAAAAATTATATATTCAACCTCTTTTTCTGCTATTCATCTTTTAGCTAATATCATGTTTCTAAACTCAAGTATTTTTGGTGAAATGAATTTACTATGAGGCTGTTTTGATTACGGTTTATTATCTTGTTATTCTTGCATGTTTACTGATGTTTTACTCCCTCAACATCATTTCTGCTAATGTTTTAAGGATGTATGTGGGATCTCCTAAGCTATACATTGATCCTTTGGGTATTGATGGCAAATTTCAGGCACCAGAAGCAAAGGCACAAATCTGGACTTGGGAGGTTAGATACCATAATGATTAAGACCAATGGCTTTGGAGTCAGATGACTCCAGAATGGGCCCTTGTGCTGCCAGTGACTAGTTGCATGATCTAGGTTGAGGCAATTACACAACCTCTATTAGCTTCAGTTTCCTCATGGGTACAGTAGGAGCCTACTTCCAGAGCTTCAATGAGTTAGCATGAACCTGTATATCTGGACTATTTGTTTATTACTGACATCTGTTCCAATGGGCTGCTCTGGGCTATTCCCTTTAGTCCATGCTGCAGCCATACTTAGTTCTTCAATATTTTGCCTATCACCACTGCCTGCCTCCGAGAGTTGTTATGAGGACTTAATGAGCCACTGTGTGTAAAACATTGTTCTCAGTACTTGCCATATAGTGAGTGTTCAATAAACTGAAGCCTACTATCATCATTTTACTAGCATAGAATAGAAGTCATGGTAAAGGAATAGGGTTCTGCATCTTAACTGAATCAATTCTTCCAGTATTCAAACTTGGTGCAACTTGCAAGATTCCGTTAAAAAAAACATACACTGGGGAAAAGAATCCCTATTCAATAAATGGTGCTGGGAAA
>VBSM01001124.1:68378444-68404118 GCA_008086735.1 Cheirogaleus medius
TGATTGATTTTTCTCCTGTTTATGTTTATTTTCTAATTTCTCTACAAAGAATATATATTACTTCTGTAAGACAGAAAATAAAATAAAAATTATTAACATCTAAAAAATCACAATACATGCAATATAATATTATGTATATTTCCAGACTTCATAGCTTCTATTGAGTTTTCAAATTGGAACAAGTAATTTTGAGGCTGAATAAAAAAATGCATCTTGTGTAAATGATAGATGGTTAAGATAATTAACTTTTTGATAAAGCTATGTAATTGGGATTCTTTTCTACATGCATTAAGGTGCGAATATTTTCTGCCAGCCATTCCTGAGAGTACAATAGTTAACAGTAAGACTGGAAACTCTAGAAGTCTGAGCCAATTGCAATCAAGGTTTGCCTAATTCCAGAGCTCCTGTTTATTCTTCTGTACCATGATTTCTTGCTAACTAGAAGAATTAATGCTGGACCTCAAGTCACCTACATTATAATCAAGGAGTTGTTTGGGTATTAATAGACTCTGACTCATGCAGTTAAAAAATATGCTCCTGAATTGTCTTATCCTGATGTAATAAAAACAGCTCTTAATAAACTAACAAAACAGAAAGCCCTTGAGTCACTTTGACCTATTCAAATTTCACTTCTCATTGTCCAACTCCAAAACTCTGGAAAGGAGACCTTAAATTGGATAACATGGTCAGGATGGATAAGGTCTTCTCCAGAAAGGGAAATGGTAGTGCTCTAAGTATCTTAATACATTGTGATTACAGATGTTCATTTATATTTCAGTGTCATCTCTGCAACTTATCTTTCGCTTAAGTTCAAGATACAAACTCCAATGCAATGTCTGTAGAAAGTTTTGCCATTTAAACTTGATTTTTTTTATGTGGTTATAAATCACAGATTTTCAGAACTGAAAGAGACTTCAGAGCTGTCTGATCTGGTTTCTTTATTTTGTAGGCAATGAATCCAAGTGATCTCCCTAAAGGACACACATGGACAAAGGTCCCCCAGTGACATGTTTGTCACTATATTCTAGCACAGTGTCTGACACATGATATGGCTCAAAAAACACTTGTTGACAGAGCTACTGATTGACAGAATAAGCTACACACACCTAATCAGTTGTAGAGATCTCCAGTCTTTTGGGTGTCGGTACCATTGATTCCCTTGATAACAGTTAAAAAATTACCACAATTCATCCTAGTTTTCTGGGCAAAACTTTCAAGTGTCCAAATTAATAGTCAGAAAGCATCTGCAACCTTTACCATTTACCAAGGGAGAACTCCGGCTCCTCTCTCCATAATCCCTAAAGGAGGCAACTTTTAAATCTCTACAGAAGACAGGGCAATAGCAGCGACATTAGCAGTCTCTTTAGCCACCTACCCACTTGTTATTATGGTGATGAAGGGTTTGGTTTCCATTAGATACCTCGTAGAAAAGTACCATACATTTTCATCTCACCTGCTTATCTCCTAAATCCTCTTTTTGGCTTTATGGGAGACTTTCAGAGAATTCTCTCAAATGGGGCATGAGAACTGTGAAATTGCTTTCCAATACATTTCCTTCCCATGAGGACAGATGGCACAAAAAGATGTGACAATTGAATATTTTGCTTAAGATATGCTAAAGGTCTACATGTGTCTCTCAAAAGGTGCTGTCACTATGGTACATGATTTCTGCTGATCGAAAGGTCCTAAAAGGATTTAGAAGATTCCTAGCCTCCTTGGCCCTCACTGGAACAGTAATGTGGCAGTTTTTACAGAGTCTTGGATGCAGGCAGAATTCTTCTGGACACACCCGCATCACCAAGTTGGCCAGCCCAGAGCCAGGGAGGGCTGGGACTCATGGCCAGATAATGCTTAGAGTTATATTAGATATGGCACAAAGGGAGAGAGAAAGTCTCTATAGTGTTTTTGTCTCCTGATCCTCAAATTCTTTCTCTTTTGAATGAAAGAGTAAAAATATGATCTATGCCCAAACAAGAAAGAAATTCCAAATTTTGGCCTTAACCCACTTAGACCCATGGCCTCTGGGTCCCACCGGATGGTCAACCTCTCCGTGTCCTCCCTGAAGGGCTCCCGCTGCTCCTTTGCTGAAGCAATTGCACACCCAGCTCACTGGGTGCAGAGTCCAGCAGAAGGCCTTGCAGCTCTCCTATGGCACTCCCTGTGAAAAGACTGTTGAGTGACTGTCTTTGTTACTTAACTTCCACTTTGGGAGGTTGTACCCCTGTTCCAGCCGTTCACGAAAGCATTCTTTCAACAAAATATGGTCTTCATCAGGGGATTTTCATGCTAACTGCTGGGAGAATATAGTTTTCCCTAGTTAGTTTCCTTTGGGGAAAATGGGGTTGTCTATGAAAATATCTTTTACTGTGGTCCAAGTGGGGCTTTGCAACGAAAAGTTCAAAGATGTGAAACTACATTTTGAGAACGTTTCTATTGCAATGATTGTTCCCTGCTCACATCCCACCTTAAAGAACTTGCTCTAAACACAATGTTGTTCAAGGCTGGCTGTACATCCAGCTCATGAGAGAAGCTTACAAAATTCCACGCTCCACCCTAGACCAATTAAGACTGATATTTTGGGGCCATCACCCAGGAACACACACACACACACACACAGAGTAATATATATATATATATATATATATACATGTATTACTATATATATGAAGGAATTCTGCCTATGTGTTCTCTCGTTACTGCCTTTGCTGTGGTTGTGTGAGGATGGGACACTTAGGCTCTGCGACTAATTTGGAACCCTGAGGGGAGTTCTGACAATACTGAACTTCTACTCCAAAGCCATATACAGTCTGGTTCCAGAGTCCTCAGCCCCAATAACTCCTTCTCCCTTTATCAAGCCTCTATTTGTCAGATTTGCTGGCCACAGCCAAAAGCACTTGCCACATACTCATGAAGCCAGCTCTGGTGGCAGCCCTTTACTGATTTCCTATTGCCTTTAGGATAAAGTGCAACCCCATAACACGGCTGAGAAGGTCCTGTGTGCCCCGGCTGCTCCTAGCTACAGTCCATCTGTCACCACCTTTTCCACCCCAGGCCTTACCAGCTGCCACTGCAGCACATCCTGATTTGCGCACATGTCCGATCTCTCTTCAAAGCTCTTTTCTCTACCTCCGGGATCCTGTTGATGTCCACCCACCTTTCAGGAAGCAGCTTAGACATCTCCTTTCTGAAAAGCCTTCTCCAACATCCCAAATTGAATTAACTGTTCCTCCTCTGTTCCCCCAAGCACCTGGATTTGATTTATGACAAAGCTTATTATGCCACACTGAAACTGTCTGCGTGCTCATCTCTCCTGCACTGTGACCTCCCTGAAGGCAAGGGCTATGCTCGTCTCACTCCTTGCTGCAGCTCCACAAAGACATTTATAATAGAAACTTGTAGCACAAATAATTAAAAGTGAGGTATAGTTAGAAAATAAGGAAGCTAGCAGGCGCATCGATTTATATGAGAGAACCAATGGGCGTGTAGTTTTTGTGAAATAAATCAAAGGCTCTGCCTTTCACCATATACACGAATTTCCACAAAGGCTAGATGGGGCTGTGTGTCTTCCTCATCATGCACATGGAAGGCTCAGGAGGTAAGGAGGAGATCACAAATTACCTGATGGTTTTGATCATGCTGAGGCCCATTTCAACACAACAGTGGGCATGGTCCTGGCGGGGCTCAGGAAGTCCAGAAACGCAGTAGTAGCAGTCCCCCAGGATTTTAATACGAAGGCAGTGATGCTCCTGGAAGGAACAGAGTGGGAGGGAAAGGACTGTGGTCAGCAGAAGGATCAGTTCTTCAGAAAGGCTTGGAAAAGAAGTGAGCAGCATCAGGTGGTTTGCACCTTGGAGCGGACCTTTGAAATGCACTTCCCCTATCTTCCCAGGAAATCAGGGGTTTACCCCAAATGGGGTTTGAAGGGCCCAGAGGTGGAGAGGAATCATGGAGAAAACTGGATTTTGAGCTCAAATGCTACATGGCTGCTGTATACTAGCTCTATGACTTGTACACCCATCACTTGGACAGGCCCGGCAAATAGTGTCCAAAGTGTTCCCCTGGGAATCCAGCCCCCAGCAAAGCAATGACTTCCTTCTCAGAACATGTCCGTGAAATAACAGCTTTTAGCAGTCTTCGGCTCAAAAATAAGCACTTAGAAATATAAACCACTTAGGGATGCCTATTATTTCAACTCTATTTTAAGTTCCTTTCCAACTAGGATATTGGCACCTTAAGAAGAGGGGCTATGTTTTATACATTCTTTTATTCATTTATTAATTCATATGCTTGTTCACTGAAAAAACAAAAAAGTCAGTTGGACATCTACAACAATTCAAGCATCTTCCCTGACACAAAAATGATTAATAGTAGCCCTTATTATACACTATATATTAAACAGAGTTAATTTTTACAGCAATCCTGTGAGGTACAATTTTTATCTTCATTTCGTAGGCGAGAAGTAGGACAGTTGTTAGTTTGGTGGGTTCCCAATCTCGAGGACAGAATTCTTACAAAGCTCAAAGAGCAACAAGCATCCAGGAAATGGAGCACACCTTTATGTTGGATGGGAAGCAGCCAGATGTTGCAGGTTTTAGAGGAGAGAGAACTTGAGGCAGGACGGCATGAGGACTAAGAGGACTGACTTAGGAGTCGCACTGCACGGGCTAAAATCCCCGACAACACCCCATCCCCATATTTGCCATGAATGTTTGGATAAATTACTTATCCTCTGAGTTTCAGCTGCCTCATCTGTAAAGTGAAGATAATAATAAGACCTGTCTCATCGTGTGATTGTGAAGATTAAGTGAGATGATACATGTGAAGGCTTAGCGCAGGGTCTGGCAGATGGAGCACTAAATTAATGCTGCCTCTCTCTATGATGACTTGGACTCCAGGCTTAGCTCCTTCGTGTATGTATTTGATCACAGACAGGAGATTTTCTTCTTGGTTTCCTTGTATGGATTGTTGGGACTGAATGATCTCTGGGATGCCTTCTATATCTGAAGTCCTAGGGGTTTATGGCTCTATAGCTGGGTGGATGTGGGCTTCTCCTAAGGAAAACAGGGCAGGAGAAGCGGAATTGTTGACGGGAAAGGGCCCATCCACAGACCAGCTGATGCCCTTGCAGTGCCGAGCTGTAAGGCACTGTGCTGGTTTCCTGATCTCATTGTGAGTTATCCATTATGTCTGGGTAACAAATGAATGAAATCACCTTCCCCCAAAAAACCAAATATCAGGCAGGAAAAAGAGATTCAGAACTGGCTATGGTGCTTCCCCATCTGGATCAGATTTCTGGAGCCTTGCCAACCTTCCCAAATGGGCACAGATGCAATCTTAGATCTTTGACAGCATGCAAAGCCATCCCGGGATTATTTATAAAAGCTTGGGGTTCCTATCTTCAATTTAGCTAATTTTGCAAGAGAGCTGACAATGACGTCTGACTGGTCAATAAAAAAAGTTCAAGGCCTTTAGTTGTTCCCTCTAAGACCTCTGGAGTATCTTGGGCAGAATGGAACTTAGAGAGTTCCTTGCCCATTGGTCCTAGCAGTCCCCGGATTTGTGGAGTCTATGGAACCATTATAAAAAAAAATCAGAGGGTCTGGGGGACTGTTGTGGGGTACAATTTATTTTGTTTTGCCAAAAATGTGTGAAAAAACCATCAACAAACACCAAAAAAAAGCAACCCAAATTTTATCTATTATTCCCATCATTTACAAAAACAAGGGTATTTTTAACACCAAAAAAAGTAGAAAGACATTCTCAGAATGAAGGAAAGTTCTCTACTTAAATAAATTTAACATTACAAAAACTCACTACCTTGTTCCTATCTTTGTTTTTCAGTCTCATACCTATAAGTTAAAATTTCCCAATTTTTGTCTGTGAATTTGAGAACCAATGTTCTAATCCCTTATTCTGATTTTGCAGATTGGAACACTGAGGCGGGAAGGCAGAGGTTGGTGATTTCATCTGCAAATGATCTTTGGTGGGCAGAGCTTGGTGTGAGAGACTCAGGCTGGTGGGAGCCTGGCGCTGTCAAACCGCAGGTACATGGATCTGCCTCCCCGTTGGCTATGAGAGGGCTGAGAGAAAGAGGGAGACCAGAAAATGCTTTGGTCTCAGAATCAGACATCTACTTTCCAGTCAAATTTACCAGCTGTAAGACCTCGGATAAGACACTGAGGCCACTGTATGTGGACTTCAATTCCCCATACGTGACAAGTGCCAAAATAATCTATCTTGTCCTTAGTACATAACGATGTAAGCACGGCCATCACTTAGCAATGACAATAACAACTGACACCTGGAAGTAGCCTTCTCAGCGTTCAGCCTGCTGCTCCTTATCTTTTCTTCTTGAGCCTCCCAGTAAAGCCCTGGACATTGCAGGGCAAGTAGAAGTCGCATCTATTTTATAGATTTGAAAATCTCAGTATGAGAGAAATGAAAAACTGCCTGTGCCACAGCTGAGCTGGCCAAAAGTCACAGTCTGGCCTGTATGTTCTACTCACCAACTCCTAACCTGTGATCTTTCCAAGAAAACAGAAGTGATAGCACTTAGGAAAAATCTAAGTGGGGAATGGAACTAATCTTTATTGAGCACATGCCATGTGCCAAGCTAGGTGCTAAGAGCATTGCATTTATCTTGCTTAGTTTTCATAACTTCCTGAGGCATGCAGCCGGCTTAGGAGGGGAAGGCCGTGCAGCAAGTAAGAGGCCCAGGAGGAATTCAAACCATGTCTGTGTGACTGTGGGGCTCCGTGCTCTTCCTTTACAAAACTGCAGGAATTATGGAGAAGCTCAGAATGGCAGCTCTCCTGACAAAAGTGTGTTTTGGTAGGAGATTGTGTAAAATGGTTTATTACCTTTCTGGTTCAGACACTGAGCAATGATGTAACAATGTTCACGTTCAGGGTTAGTTTTTCTTGTAAACAAAAGGTGAAGCTGGTAGCCTTCTTGAAAATCTGTGGGCCCCAAATAAATGGTATGTGCATATGTGTGTATATATATTATACAGAATATATTTTTATATAAAAATAAACTGTGTATAATATACATAATATGTTACATATTTCATATATAATAGATATAGAGATATGTAAATATCTCTATATTCATATGTATGTATGCCTATATGTAGCTATAAAAGGCCTAGATTCTTATGTCTCAAGTTCTGTCAATTTGCAGACATATTTTGCTGATTAAATCCTATGAGCTGTCAGATGATTTGACAGTACTATCTAAGTAACTTCTTTCTACCAGAAACTGCCAAGATGCTTTGGGAAGAGATATTTAAAAAGAAAAATAAAGCATGGTGAAGGTCTTCTTGCAAATTTTTTTGAGTCTTATAATCCTTTTCCTCTCATCTTGATGGCTTTGATATTATAATAATATTGAAAAAAGCCAGAGAGTTTGTGAAACCACAAATGTAGAGAGTAGATCAAAATTAGGAAATATATGCACCAAATTACATGTTTATACTATGTGGGGATTAGAATTACAGGGAGAATACTTTCTCTGCTATGTACATATTTGATGTTTGAATTTTATACAATGAACAAATATTACTTTAATAAACAGAAAAAAATCAATAAAAATGAAAAAAAGACTTTCAAAACAAGAACATTAGTGTCATTAATATACTTTTAAAAAGAATTATGTTAAAAATACTGACAGATTTTTATATTATTTAAGCTAATTGTAATCACACCAATAATACATGGATATGTAGGACTGGTAGAAATGAAACCAAAGATAATGTTAAATTCCCCTTGGACAGTCTCTTCTCATGGGACACACAATGCCCTGGAAGTCTGGTCTCCATGCCCCCTCCTTGGAGGCTGCTATGCGTTCACATATACAGTACGTGTTCACACATATACACTATTTTTTATTCTCTTTAGCCATAAATTTATCATACCATGCTTATAGATCTGAAGAAGGCTTCTTTTCATGTAGCAACATGTCATGAAATTCTTTCTATGTCAGTGCAAAAGAGCTATCTCATTCTCGTTAATCTGTTGATTAGCTTTCCATAGTATTGGCCTTGTTTTTTATTGTTGGAAATTTAGGTTGTTTTAGGTTTTGGCAGCAATTTAAGAAAAGTTTTAAGATGTAATGATGTCAAAAGTGCAACAATAAATATGTTCTTTGTTTTAAGGACTTTGTAATAGTATATATATTCTACATTCCTAATTTGGATGGGGAAGGGTTAGGTAGGGACAACTTTATTTAAAAAAAGTTCAAAGACTAGTGTCACCAAAGTTTGCCAAGGGCATTATTAAGGGTCAAAAATGTTCTACAGTGAGCAGCTTGAACCACAAGGGCGCTGACAAATTCAACCAAACTAGGAAGAACTTTAATAAAAGACTTTGAAGTTATCCTTGCATTTTAATAACACAGTGAATAAACGGCTACAGTGTATGCCATTTGCATGTAAGATAGGTTCTCTCTCGTCTGTAGTGTAATGAAAATCTATAGCAAAGCATCCAGACAAGGCAACTAGAGAGAGTTACAGAGCTGCAGTATTTTGGTGCTAAAAGACACTATAAAAAGTACAAGTCCAATTTTCTTTCATACAACGTGGAGCCTATAACCCAGCTGGTTAAGTGGCTACCTGAGGTTGGGGCAGAAAGAATTAAAGTAGGTTTTCTCATTCCAAGGTGAGTAGAATTGTTTTCACTGGCAGAGTTTCTCAAATATTTCCAAGGAGAGTCCTCTATAGTAGCAGGTACTGATGCACCTGGGCTGGGTGGGAGCTGGGGGAAGGGGATTACTGGGAGCTAATGTGTAGTAAGGATGTATTTTGAGCCAGTCTCTGTGCTAAGACAGTTTACATGAATTTATCTTTCATTTCAATTCTGATGGGAAGCGGAGACTCAGAGAGATGATTTGCCCAAGGTACATTCAAGTCAAGCCCGTACTTGATCCTCATCCTTCAAGCTGCCCTACACAAGTAGCAACACCTCTACCTCTCTAACATCTTGTCCTCTATCCCCTAAAATGCCCTAGCAGTGGCTTAGTGGTTGAGAGCCAGCAGCTGGCCTCAGTTGACCTGGGTCTGAATCACAGACCCTCCACCTACTGACGGTTCTGGGTAGATTATTTTCCTTCTTTGAGACTCGGCCGCTAATTCTGTAAAATGGGAACAATAAAGAATCTTCTTTGTAGGTGTTTTGTGAGAACTAAATGAAGCAATCTAGGAAAGCATTCAGCACAGTGCATAGCGTCCACCAGGAAGTTTATGAATGTTCAATATTCTTATCAAAATCAATAATATGTTTACTCCATCATATATCTGTGCTTAACTTGTTATTCATTTTTCCTTTAAGATCTTTTAATAAGACTCATATCCCAGATGATAGACTATGGTTTCCTGTACCCACTGGCACTTGGCCAGCTATGTGTCCCCACTTTGGTTCTTCTCCCCCACTGTGTATGTGATAATGAGAGTGGACAGCCCAGGCTACAGAACAAAGTCCACATTCCTTGAAACATTGCACCATGCCTTCCAAGATTTGCTTCTCCTTTCCTCTTCAAGCTCATTTCTCACTGGAGTTTCCCATGCCCTTCATAGCCTAGTGATTTTGACTTTCTTGTAGCTTCTGGAACAAGCAGTGCATTTTCACACTTCTTTGCCTTTGCACCATGGATCAGCCTAGAAGGCACATTTTTGTAGAATCTGGTGCCCAGAAAGCTCCTGTCCTTCCTCAAAACCCAGCCTACCTATGGCTTCCTCTCTGGATGCTGCCAGATCACTCCCCTCTCCCAATCATCTGACAGCTCCTTCTTTTGTCCCTCAGGACTTCTGTATCTGCTGTTGCTTGCACCAACTGCTGCAATTGGTATGGAGTTGTCATTCTCCCTTGGCAGACTCTGGGCTCCTGAGGGCAGGGACTGGTTCTGTCTTCCCAGAGTCTTGCCTGGTGCCTAGCACATATTGAGTACTCAGTAAATATTGGTTGAATAACTTGAGTTAAATTTTACTTCATTACCCATTCTCTGGATTGAGGGGTGCTGCGACACCAGAATTTACCTTGATCATACCTGTCAGTTCTCATTGGAGGGACATTTTTGTTCATCTTGGCATCTTTGAGGAAAAATATTCAGGACCATAATAGGAAATGGAATAACTATGTGTAATTGACAGCAACCACCACTGGTGCACTGCTTTGTAAAGTGTGTATGTTAGCGCCAACATCACAGGGCTGTAGTGCGAATTAAATGAGACCACATACAGCAAGTGGGGGTTCATTTTCAGAGTATCAAAATGTCCTCGTTTGAGGCTGCCTCACTCCATGGGAGATCCATTCATACTTGCATCTAAGGACCACTGGTGCAACAGTAAAAGGGAATGGTATGCATATTTTTTCCCAATCCCCTGCCCTCCAGGTAAACTCAACTCTCCTACCAGGAGGAGAAATCAGTTTCTACCTTCTCTACTGCCCATGACAGCTTCCCATCTAATAGCTGTCCAGTGGCTATAATTTATAATTGGGTTCCTTGTTGGGTCCCTGCCTATGTTGCTGCCTCATCTCCACCAATTCCTACCATGCACTTTCTCCTCCAGGGATCTCTTCTTGTTTGTCCACATATACAGAGTAATATCTTTAGTCTTGTTCTTTCCTCTGCATAAAATATCTTTCTCTGATTTTTTCACTTTGATAATTAGTGTATAAATAACATACAATATAATTCACCCTTTTGACAAATGTATGCAGTCATGCAGGCACCATAATCAAAATGCAAAGCAGCTACAATCATCCCCCAAATCACCCCACCCTGTCCTCCTTTGCTATCCAGCCACTGACTCCATTCCAAGCACTCCTTGCAACTACTTATCTGTTTTCTGCCTATGCAATTGTAGCTTTTATAAGATATCTTGTAAATGGAGTAAAAAATATCTAGCAGTTTGTATCTGGCTTCTTTTACTTGGTATATTGCATTTGAGATTCATTGATGTTGCTTGTATCAGTGGATCATTTTTTTATTGCTGAACAGTATTCTAAAATGAGATAAACAATTGTATTTGTTTGTCTCATTTTTAAGACTCAGCTTAAGAGTCACTTTCTCCAGGAAGTCTTCTCTGATCCAAGGGTTATGTGTTGTCTCTGTGTTCCCGTAGCCCCCAGACTTACCTTCATCATAGTGCATAGCACCTTGAGCGTTGATTACCTATTTGTGTTTCCCTGACTAGACTTAACTCTAGGAAAGGAGGAAGTGCATTTTCATCATTCTCATGTTCCTAACACATAGCACCATGTATAACACCTAGTAGGTCCTTAGATGCAAGTATGAATGGATCTCCCATGGAGTGAAGCAGCCTCAAATGAGGACATTTTGATACTCTAAAAATGAACTCCCACTTGACGTATGTGGTCTCATTTAACTCTCGCTACAGCCCTGTGAAGTTGACACTAACATACACACTTTACAAAGCAGGAAATTAAGTCAGGCTTATTTGAACCCAAAGCGCACTCTGTAATACATTGTGATAATGATATTTCTTAATAACTTGAGTGGCTTCAGGACTATGGATCTGTGTTTTGATAGCAAATGCCCATCTCGTTTAATCCGCTTTCTAGTTCAGCTCTGAACAAACCAGCTAAAAAAGAAGGTACTGTCTTGTTGGCTAAAAACAAAGCTCTTAAGTTAGGTCAAACAAAACACTGGTGGGATGGTCCAGCAGATTACTGGTTTTTACGAACAGGCTAATTCATTCCAGATGGCCGGGGTTGGCTAGGAAACTGCAGGCAGCCATCACTTCATGTATGAGCACTGAGGCTGCAGCTGGATGGCACCTGGCCACGTGCAGCGGGAAGTAATGTTGGGGGCGTGGAAAGCGGATGAAAAGGACTTGGGTTTGATTGTCACTCAACCAGCTGTCTCTCAATTGGGAAAATTAATCTGACAAACCTCCCGAGACCTGTAAATAACTAACATCAGTCCCCAGAATGTGAGAGGGTCGGGGTCCATGCCTGAGGACAGGATGCAGAATGGTAATGACATTGGAGATGAAGGCTGAATCCTTGTCTCTCCCCTAATTCCACATGCAGTCCCTCACTCCTGCAGAGGACTAGGAGGGAATTAAATTCAACTCACATGGGCCAGTCGATCAAATCTGGCAAAGAGCTCGTTGAGCATCCTGACCAGCTCCTGAGCGGACAAGGTCGTGGAGAGGTTGGTAAATCCTTTAACATCTGCAAAAAGAATACTAAACACAGGGAAGGGGGAGGGGTGGAGAAATCGTATTAATATTTTAATCCATTCTGGCAGAGACATCAACACCATCCAAATAAATCAACTGTCTCTGTGGTCTGAGATTTTAGCTCTCTCTGCCATGGGATTCAGGAGGAATGTCTCCGTATTTAACAAATATCTCAGCAAAGAGAGTCCGCCCCAGAGTTCAGGAAGGGCAAGAGGACAACGGAAAGCCCTTCTTCCTGTGTAGGGCTGGGAAATGTGGACAATGAAAACAACTCAAAAGAGAATTTGTCACTGTGAACAGATAAATTTGTTGTGAAGAGCAAAATGAAACTTTATAAATTATCTCTGTATTTTCACAATGAACGGCAATGCACATGCCATGAACACAGAGCGAAACAGACATGGGGGTGGGGAAGAACCTAAAACCTCATCATCTTGAGCTCAGTGACAGGTGCTCTACCCAAATGCAGGCAAATAGAATTAGGCATTTCTCAAAAATTATGAGAATAAGTAGGAAAATCTGGGAGACCCCAGGCAATTACCTGAAACTCACATAACTAAAGATTTCAGTTAGATGAGGTCTTATTCGGTGCATATGGCTTGGTGTAATGGAAGGGCAGTTCTCAAAAGCGTTCTAAAAGCCAGGTGCTATATGAGCGCTCTCACTGGTTAATCCATCCAGTTACTCTAGGGCAGGCATAGTTCTCTCCATTCTCAGAGAGGAAGGGGATATGCCCAACATCCCATTGGCAGTACACAGCAGAGCTGGGATTGTCCACCTGGCTGAATTGCTCTGAGGGGCACTGCTTGACCCACCTTACCACATCATCTCAGGGACCTCTGAAAGGAAGGATGGGACCCCAAACAGAATACCATATTTCATCATTTCTCATGTTTTATTTTCTCTGAAACCGGGATGTGTCTTACAATTGATAATCTTAGCAGTGTGCCCAACTTTTTGCCTCTCTTCTTAGTGTTGCATAAAACAATGGAAAATCTTACAAAATAAAAAAAAAAACTTTATTAGTTTTAATAAAATAGGTCATTGGCCAGATGACATTGTGGAATGCTTGTTGACTTACATTGGTCACCACCTGTATTTAGTGGTTCTTACAATTTGTCTCTGTTACAAACTCCTTTAAGAATATGATATAGGCTAAGGATCCTCTCTCCTAAAAAATGCATAAGCATTCAAAATTTCACACATTATTTCAAGGGATTTGTACCTTCCCCAAAGCCTATTCATGGACTCATTAGGAATACTTAGACCTCAGGTTATAATTTATTGCCTTAGTTAATTAGTTAATGCCTCATTCTTTCAGCAAATATTTATGTATCTACTATGTGGCCAGCTATGTGCTGTGCTAGAAAGTTGGATTAACTGACAAATAAGACTCAGTGCCTATCTTTAAGATGCTCAGAGTCTGAGGAATGGAGCCAGGAAGACAAGGAGAAAGACAGGAAAGGAACAGTTCAGGGCGATGACTGCTGTTATGGAAGTTCATACTGGGGGTGACCAGTCACCAGGGTATCAGCAGTTTTCTAGTGGGGCAAAGTCTCAGCTGAGTCTTGAAGGACTAATAGAATGTGATGGGTAAGGTGACTAGAAGAATGGATGTTCTGAGCACAGGGAATAATGCATCCTAGGGTCGGTAGAAGAGCGAGCATGTATATCAAGGTTCTGTAGGTGTTCAAGGGTGACTAATCAGAGGGTATCGCTGAGCAAGGAGGTTGGAGTGAGAATTTCAGGAGTGGAGAGAGAGGAGGTCAGAGGTGTGGGCAGGGGACTCATGAAGAAGGGGCTGCTAAGCTTGTCTGAAGAAAGTAGACTTTGTCCTGAAAGTGATGGACAGCTGATGAAGGAGTTTACACATGGGCATGACACCATTAGATTTTCAATGTATGAAGCGTCCTCTGGCAGAGGCATTACACTGCCACTGTCCTCTACAACTTTGTGGTGGGATAGCATATGGTCACGTGCATAGGATTTGAGTCTAGATAGATCTGGGCTCAAATCTCAGCTCACCACGTATGAATTCTATAACCGTAGGTAACTTCCTGAACTTCTCTAAGCCTTTGCTTTGGAAACTGAAGATAATTGTTGTACTTGACCCATTGGTGGCTTGTGAGCACTTAGCACAGTGCCTGGCATGGTAAGTGCTCCCTGAGTGTGTTAGCTTTTGTTAATCATTATTTTCCAAAATTATAGCATAATTGAATGTTTGTATTTGAGAAAGCAAGGAAGGAGAGAGGTAACAGAGGTGGACAAAAATATGGCCATTAATTGCATTGTTCGTTATTTGTAGTTAAAAGCATCCCTAACTGTTGACATAGCCTGAATTGCCAGCAGTAGCAACACTGACAGAGTATTTACTGTGGACTTGGTGTTGCTCTGAGAGCTCTCTATATATTCACTCATTCATTCTGCATAATGTATAAGGTAGAACCTGTTATGAAGAGCTAGGATTTGAACCTGGCAGCCTGGCTCTTGAATCCATACTATCCATTGATAAGCTATGCTACTTTTGAAGTAAGAAAAGTCATTTCCGTGGCATGTGGGAGGTGGAAGGGCTTTTAGTCTATCTAGCTTAACCCACTACCTTTATAGATCCATATACCCAAAACTATTAGTATCCATCTGTCCATGGCAAGAATGGGTCAATAATTTCTTCATTCATTCCACAGCTTATTAATTAAATGCTTACTGTGCACCAGGCACTGAAGACGCAACAGTGAGTAGATAGTATTGTCATAGCCTTTATGGAGCTTATAGCCTATTGAAAGAAGAAATGGATTCCCTGAGAGCTAAGGTCGTAAAAGTTCCAGATGTGCTGCATTCAATATCATCAAATTTCTTGAGGTCTTCTGAGCCCACCATAGTTTATGCACCTGTGTCTTTGTACATGATATACCTGCCCTATGGCATAGTTTTTTGTTTGCTTTATTTTTGCTACCTATTAAAATTTGACTTGTCACTCAAGACTCCACCCATGTGTTCAGACTCTACTTTTATGGGGACTTCCCCGAGCAGAGCCAGTTACTCCCAACTCGAGCCTCTCACCCTGCTTGTGCCCTTCTCTGTCACACCACTCAATGCTTTACAGCACAGTCAGTCATATGTGGCTAAGTGTGCTCTATCTATTAGCTGAAGAACAGAAAGAAAGTCACTTCTGTGTCCCACCTGCCCAGCACACAGTCGGCCTCATTATACGTTTCCTGAATCCAATCAACATAAATAATCAGAATTAAGTCCTCCTTCCTCAGAGTATGGTTATAGTCTATCCCGGGAAGTTGTTAGAAATGCAGAATCTCAAGGCCCCTTGCCGGATCCACTATATCAGAATCTGCTTTAACCAGAGACCCAGGTGATTTGTGTGCACACTAAACACTGAGAAGTGCTGGTGCAAGGCAGTTGTACAATAAAGACGAGAGGCAGAAGCCAGGGCCCTCGTTCACATTCCATTGCTCATTCTGCCATCTCCAGGTGCTGGGCTCTGAGTTCTCAGGTCTTGCGATTCTTGGCATAAACTTGTAGCCTTCTAAGATGAACATATTGAAATGGTCATAGTAATTTTCAATGCTATTGGTTATGTGAATTGTTTATTTGTCTAAAAATAAGTCACGTTACCTAATAGTCAATCTGCAAATAGAACTCTCAAGGAAGCTTTAGCAGATTTAATGGAATTGTTAGGAACATCAACCTGTGTAAACTCCTCTTCCTGTGTGTTCCTGGGAAAGTTACTTAACCTCTCTGAGCTTCCATTTTCTGGACAATAAAGCAAAGATCATTAAAGCTACTCTGTAGGGCTATTGTAAGAATCTAACTTGTAAATCACAGCACAGTCCTCAATAAGTGGAGGGTATGTAACTCTTTTTGGAAGTTGTTGGGAATCTGGGAGAGCTTAATTGCCATGCACATGGATCTAGAGATCCATGTGGAGTTCTCTAGGCCCATTTGATTGCCCTTCGCTTATATGTGAAACTAGAGTCTACAGGGCAGATGTAGTGATCACACATGTCGACAGACCTGGCTGAAAATAACAGCCCCTTAAAAAGGTGAACAAGGCTGATCAAGACTCTAAAAATGAAGATTTTTCTGATCCTTGACAATGGTTCACTGAAATGTCTACTACGACATAGGAAGAGATAAAGACAAAGTTGTCTTCTAAATAGACCTCCAAAATATGTGTTAGCAAATGTGCAAATGTGCACGGCATGGAGTTGGGGAGCTGATTGGAAAGGGGGAAAGGAACTATGACAGAGAGGCCCGGCTGTCCACGAAACCCATGCTGTCCTTCCCATAGCCAATCCACCCGGCACTGGGAAAGGCCACTGAGCCAGCAGCACTGTTCTCGGCCGCTTTGGTATCCGGGTGGGGCCCTGCAATCACATCTCACTAATGCTATCTGGGCAGAAATGATACACGTCATTTCCGGGTCAAGGTGGTAAAAAAAGTTGGTGTGAGTACTCTATGCTCCACTTCTATCCCCTTCTGATAACTGAATGTGGAGAACTTTGGGGCCCAAGAGGTGATAGTTACAAAACGCAGGGGCTTTTGTCCCTGAATCACCCACTGACCAGGAATATCAGTAGTGGACACTTGTGCACATAAATTTGATTGAGTTAAAATCATTGAAATTGGGAAGTTATTGGATAGAGCAGATGGCATTACCCTAATGAATACACAAAGTGTCTCAAACATCTGGGGGAATAAAAAAAAAAAAAAGAAAGAAAGAGAAATAGAACTGGGCAGGGGGATTGGAAGCCTGGTCAAAAGCTGAGTGGCCAGGTGGATTCTCCAGGTAAATCTGGTGAAGTTTCAGAGGTTTATAGCTGAAATCAACTTGACAGTTCAAATGTTTTGTCCGTTTCAAACAGCTCAGCTTTGGATAGGGAAACTGAGGCCCTCAGAGATGAAATGATGCAGGCAAGGTCTCTCCAGGGGTGTGTCTCATACCGAGGGTTCTGGGAGGGGGACCCAGCTCTGTAGGCTCCCCATCCACTTGGGCACACGGATCCCCAAGCATGGCGCCTCTAACCTCTACCTGACAGAAGGCAATGAACTATATGAAATATAAGTTAGACTTAGAAATGTACAGCAGACAATATTTTAGGAAAGGGTCCTCAAAATTTAAGGAAAAAAAAAGCAAAGGAGAAGAAAGAATAAACAGGTGGGTTACCATAAAGAGGGTGCCAGGATTGGAAATTATTTCAAAAATGCCCTCAACAAAGGAGCAGGTTTGCTTTGGGGGCTGGCGAAGGGGAAGGAGCAGCCGGACAGCTTTATTCTGGGACAAGGGCTGAGGGCCATCCTCCTCCCTGGTCTTATTTTAGCAGGGACACACAGGGCAGGAAACTAAATTTTAATTTAGTGGGACGCGAACTTCTGGAAAAGAGTCTCCAGCATAAGAGCTCAATTCCATGACGTAAAATAAATGAGTGGGATCGGAGGGGAAGGGAGCAGAAGTAACTTTAGCCATTCATGATATGAGTGCAGAAAGAAAGTTGAACATGTTCCTTGAACTTAAGGCTCCCGGTATGTTGGTGCTGGTGTGCAGGCATGTTTAATTTTCTTTTCTTTCTTTTCTTTTTAAAGGTAGTTATTTTTTGTTCCCTCTTTCTCCATGGTGACAGGCACTTTCATAAATACGCCATATATTTTATTTACATATTTATATAATTTACATATGTTTATATATAATAAACAATTATATACATCCGTTATATAATAAATGTTTTTTATAATATATAAATATGTATTTAATAAATAAACATAAATATTTATTTATTTGCTTTCTTCCAAAATATTCATTCAATTTCTGCTCTCTCTGCACCTGACTTTATTGTCAAGTCATTTTCTCACCAGGGAAGAAATATATAAAACCACCTATGGTTCTCTGTGTGTACCAGCCCTCTTGCCTTCATTCCTGCTATTCCCTTTGTTCAGAATTCTCGTCTTTGTTGTTTTCATTTGGTTGACTCAATCTCAAATAAGGCGGATAAGAATCGCCTCTTCCAGTGTATACTTACATAATGGGTGTGACACGCACCTCCAAGGGGTTGACATGCTTGAAGCTCTAGCACAGTGTTGGGGAAGGGTTGGCAGGGGCAATATATGTAATCCTAACAATATTTGTACCCCCATAATATAATGAAAAAAAAATCACCTCTTCCAAGAAAGGTTTCTCTACCAATCTCCACCTTCCCACCCCCACCCCTCCACCTCCCTGCCCCAGATTGTCCTCTTCTTATGATCTCTAGGCACTCTTTGCCTACTTAATAGTGGAACCCCACACTGTGTTATGATTAATAGCTACCTATTGTTCTAGAATTGGTATTGATGAATTCCTATTATCCGTGGGACCAATACCTAGATCTGGGGTACATTTCTAATTGGAGTTCCTGCTTAACAAAGGGCTGTTTTGTAAAGTCACGTATCTAAATCACTGTGGCTTAATTTTTGAACAAGGTCCCGAGAATGACCTATCCCGCTCTGCCTGCTGAAGGGTTGTGTTAGAATCATCATTTCTGCTGCACATTGCTTTAAAATGTGTGTCCCTGCATCTAGAGATACTGGTAAGTGGGAGAAGTTGCTCTTCCATTCTACCAAAGTTAGGAAGAAAGGAATTAAGAGTGTATGCGTGTCATTTTTAGAGCTGTTCAATGTATGGACTTCTGCCCTATGTTTGGGAAATTTCTACCTTATGATATTTGGTGGGAGGGAATTGCAACTCTACTTTATAAGCTGAAAATGCCAGATACTTGTTTGCCAGGCACTTCTAGAAAATGACTGGGCTCAGCCAATCAGACTGACCCATCATCTTCCCTAACCTTTCACTTGAGATGCAGAGAAGCAGGAAGAACAGAGAGTGGAATCAGAGCAAAGGCAGAACCATCCATTTCCGGGGGCTGCAGGAGGAATTATGGTGGCAGCTCACTGTGTCAGGGGACAGGGCTTGATAGCACAAGCAACTGACTGTTCAGAGACAGTGCAATGGCATCCTAGGTGGCCTACTGCCCCGGTGCGACTTAGGCTGTGCATCTCACTCTGTGGCCTTGCTTCATTCTGGTCCATTTCCCTGGCCTGCTTCTCCATCCTTCCCCAATTATTCTGTGAGACACCAAGTAATCTTCCAGTACATGTCTTTTAAATCAGCCAGGTTTGGATTCTTTTGCTTGCAACTAGGAAACATGTCTGAAACAACCTACAATATGCCTAATTCGCTACTGAATGCTTAACCCTGCCTGTCCTACATTTTGTATCAATTTTCCCTCACATAATCTAATAAAACTCTGCAGAGTGGCTAGTAAAACGCCTGTTTTACAGAGAAGGATCCTGAGATTCAGATAAGAAGATTGCCCAAGGAGGAGGCAGAATTGGGATGCTGAAACAGATGCCTCACTATGGTGTTCACCCTTCGATTTGCAGTATATGCCATGTTGCCCGGTGCAGCGCTGGGCACACAGGAGGCGCTGATGGACAAATGGACTGATGGATGGATGGGTGAGTGTGTGGGTGGATAGATAGGTAGGGTGGTTAGGTGGGTGGATGGATGGATGGTTGGCCAAAAATATGCACAGGAAAAGAAGCCGTAGTCCTTTTCTTGTGTTTTAAGACCCGTATGAGAAATATAAGGAAGAGACCCATATAATCACACTTGAAACCTCCAGATTGAATCCTGAGATTATTTTTCTAATAATAAAAGTGTTTCTCTTTCCCATTCAAAATGCAAAGACAGGCAAGCCCACTATAGGGGAGCTGAGCAATATAATGGAATCCTCTGATGTTCTTCTCTAGCCTCATTTTGGAAATGAGTGGAACTCACTGATGAATAATCACTAGTTAATAAATTAATCAACCAGATGAGGAAAGGTGCAGACACTCAGGCAGGCAGAAACCATGGCAGTGTGATGAGAGCAGTGGAGCACACACGAATCACTTGGAGAACCGGGGTGGAGGTGTCAGCTGCGTTGCTCACCTAACATTCTCGTAGCGATGGATGTAGATGCGATGGAACTGGTGCTGCAGGTGCTCGTCTTCTACATTGGTCATGTCATTGATCATTTCCAGGACGACAAACCGGGGGAGCACAGACAGCACGAGCCGCTCCTGAAACAAAGCAACGAAGAGGGACAGTCTCGTTAGGCTGACCAGCACATCTCAGATGGGAGAGGGTAGAAGTTGTGGGGCTCTTGGACGAACTTCTTGTGGAGCTCATAGTTTCATACCATTCTGTGAACATGACAGCTGTCTACTGAGGACTTATTACTTGCCAGGCACTATTCTGGGCGTTGGGTATACAATGGTGAACCCAACGGATGTGATTCTGACTATTGTGGAACTTACATTCCAACAAGGAAGATACATTAAGTATTACACACCCAAACATGCCCCCACACAGTTAGAACATGTTAAAGATGCCATGCAAGAGCAGGTCATGAAGACAGAGTATGATGGTTGCTGACGGTAATTCAAATCAGGGGTGAAGAATGACCTTACTAAGGAACTGATATTTAAACTGAGGTCTGAAAGTTTGGAAGGAGTCAACCCTGTGCAGCGCAGGAAGTCCAGGAAGAGAAAATAGCAACTGCAAATGTCCCGAGGCAGAAGAGAGCAATGGTGTGGCTGGAGAGTGGTGATGGAAGGATGCGGTGACAAGTCATGAGGTTGGATGACTGTGAGAAAAATCTCACAGGCCAGCGTAAGATGTTTGCATTGAATTCCAACTACAGCTGGAAGCCACTAAATAGTACTACACAGAAGAGTGACACGACTAGTTCACGTTTTAAAAGATCAGTTTAACTGAGGTTTGGAGAGTGAATTGTGGGCAAGGGCCAAGGTTGGAGGCAGAGAGGCCAGCTGAGGAGGCTCCTGCAGTGGTCCAGGTGAGAGGGGATGGTGGAGCTTAGATCCATAGGATTGGCAAGTAACTGAGATGGTAGGAGAGAGAGAGGGTGCACACACTGTGATGGCTAGGTTTTGAGTTTGGTTCATGGGGAGAGTGAGCTACATTTATAGAAATAGGAGCACAGGAGAGAAACCAGGCTTATGAGGCACTAACTCTTTATCAAAGATGAGAGGAAGTGAAACACGCAGCCTGAGAGCGAGGATGGAACACCTGACAGAGTAATCTTCTTTCTACTGTGATCACTGCAATAGATAAAAAGCAAAGTAACTGATTTAACTAGTAGCATGGACTAAATCCTAAAATTCTTGTTTAGCAAGAGTCTGGCTTCTGACACATGGTTTACTATAATGTCAAGCTGAGCTTAGGACAGGTGCATTCTAACCATCACAGTTTCTCAGATCTTTGTAGGTATTTATGGATCTTAAGCATTATCACCATCCATTCTTTCATGCGTTTCTCACAAAACCCTGAAAATAAGCACACAGAAATAATTATTTTCATTTAATGGACAGATGGAATCCAGGAGAGATGAAATTATTTGCACAACCTGAAAGTTAGTGAATGGCAGTGGCAGGGAGCAATCCTTTCCCTTGTTATTCTTTGCTGGGATTCTTGTTGAGCTAGGAAAAGCTCTGGACTTTGAGTCTGATGGAGGAGTCTAGATATGCCTCCATCACTTGATACAAATGTAGCATTAGATAAGCTACATCATCTCTCTGTGTGGTAGTTCCATAATTTGGCTGATAGCAGTGATATCATCTACTTCGCAAGGTTGCTGTGAGAATTCAGTGCAATGAAATATATGAGGGGCCTGCCATCAATTCCTCCTCCCTGCTCTCACTTCAACTCAGTTTTGCCTCTCAGTGAAAAGGCTTTATTAATGAAGTGCCCACTGAATGTCATATGATGAAGCTCTTTTCTCTTGAAAGCTGTCCCATTGTGGGACTGAGAGGCAAGCTCTCTGCAAATGCCCCTACATCATGTCCATTTCGTGTTCATTAGTGCTGTTTGTCAGCTTCCCAGCTACTTGTGGCCCTGTTCTTACAATTGATACTGGATGGGAGTAGGGCTAATCACAGCTTTGGGGAGCACTGGTGCTCTGCTGGTGGCTGAGAATGTTTAATTAAGATGCCATCTGCATCTGCATCTGCATCTGTAAGGGAGGCAACAGAGCTGGAATACAAGGTTCACACACATACGCAGGGACCCCACGGTCAGTTTGCAAGAGTGTTTAATTGCGAATCACGCTTTCATTAGTGCTGCATTGGGGTGACGTCTTAGAACTGTAGTGACAGGACAGTATTCCTTGCATTAGGAAGAGAATGGTACAAAGAATAAAAAGGTAGTGCTGCAGCTCCTAAGATGACCCAAGCGCAGGGAAGAGATGGAAACTGAAGAGAGATGCAAGAAAGGCATTCCTTCCCAGGACCTAGTGAAGAAGATGTTCTGCCCTGAAATTCAAGTCCATGGATGTATTTATGAGGCTGTCTCATGGATTTTGTACTCTGACTTTCCATCAGAATGTCCTGGAGCTTCATAAAAGAGCAGCCCCACCCAGACGTACTGAATTGGACTCTGGGCAGAACAGTCAGGCAGGTAGAGTTTTAAAAAGCCCCTCAGGTGTTTGAATACTCTCTATTGGGCACATTATTATACTTGACCTTTACTATAGTTCTACAAAACAGGTACTTGCAGGATAAAACAAAAGCATGGCTTTAGTAAACTGATCACCTAGCAACATGAGCACCTAGATCGTAAATAGCAAAGAATTGAAACCAAATCCTCCTGACTCTAAAAATAGCGATACCAGCTCTACTTCCTACAAAATGTATTTCTAATCACCTCTTACCTGATCCACATAGCTCTTTATAAAATAACTATAAGTTAAGCAGGAGGTGGAACAGTCCTACAATAGGAGCTAACAATATACAATGAAGCCTCAGAGAAGGAAAATTCCATATTCACCAAGGAAGATGGGGAGGAGTTCCTGAAGGAGGGTTCCTGAAAAATGGGTGAGGTTTCAAAGATTTTTTTCATTCATTATTAACTAATTCACTTAACAAATATTTATTGAGAACATATACTATATGCCAGCTCAGTTCTAGGCATAGGAAATACACAGGGAATCAGACAGCCAACACCCTAGAGGGAGGTATTGCAGGTAGAGACTAAGAAGCTTCCTGGATGCACAACAGGATATGCATCCTTCCTAGCTACCAATTTTGTGGCTCTAAGAGCACCCACTGTGGGCCAGGCCCCCAGTTAGGGAGCCTCAGACATAATCTCACAAAACAGTCACCATAACTCTACGCCAGGGATATCTCATTTGGATTAACAAGTGAGAAAACTAAGGCTCAGAGAAGCAAAGTAATTTCCCAAAGTCACACAGCAAGAAAGGGACAGACTCCAGAGCCTGTTGGGAGCTTTCTCATCACCTTATCAGAGAAATGTCTTCCTGAAAAAAATTCCCTCAGAACCCAATTCTCAGAAGTTAAAAATGTAATTACCATTGAAATTAGAAGTGCACAGCATGTCTATAGTCAAACATAGCATACATGTGCTGTTCAATGATTACTTAATAGAATCCTTAATGTAAACAAATAAAATCAAACAGAATAGTACAGTTAAAAGAAATCAATGAAAATATTCAAGTGATGCCTGGAATTTTTGCTACCATATATTATGCAAACTAAAAGCACATTTTTAAAAAACTGAGCAATTATGGAACTCTACAGCGGCAAAGATGACCCCATGGTGGGTCTCCTTTTATTGGAACTCAGCTGATTCTGAGACATGTGGACTCTGCACTGGGTCTCCTGATGGGAAGAAATGCCTGGGAAGCAGGTTATTAAATGCAATTATCTGAAAGTTAAATCCGAGGAACCGGTTGGTTTTATCTTTGGATGGGAAAATGCAGCTTTGCTTGGCTAACGCTTGTTTTCTTTCCCTACACTGTAGGAGCCTGTAAGGTGGGACAGTCTTGTCCATCCTTGCATCCTCTATTCTGAGCAGGAAGTCGTGAGATATTTACTGTATGGAAATGAGCATGGATCACTACAGTTTGTGCTGCTGTTCTTCTTGCTGTGAAGGTCCCTTCTCTCTTGTCACTCCCCCTGGTTAGCACACAGACTCCTACTCATCTTCAAATTTTAGGGCATATCTCCTTTCCTGGGTGAATGGGAATTGGAATCACTCCCTCCAATAGCATGGCCCTGTGCTCAGATCTTTCTCACAGCATTTAGTACCTCACACGGTACTTGTCTGTTTATGTAACTCTGAGCTCTTTGAGTTCATCTTTTTATATCCAAGGCCCAGCATAATGCCTTCCATAATGGGACCTCAATAAATGTACAAATAATGAATGAGTGAACAAACCCCTGGTCTGAATGTGAAACACTAGAATAGATCGAGTAGGCCTATAAGGAACTGCTGACTTCAAACAATAATACTAACACTAGCTTAGACTTGGGTTTTGAATGCTAGGCTAAGATACTCATTCCCGAGCTCCAAAATCCTAAGATGGTTACTAGAAACAGCTCCAGGGGATGGCAAGGAAGCCCCTCCCCATTGTTTTGCTGGAGCCGGGGCTGCAGCCACTTCCAGGGCAGGGTCTGGAGTGGCCCATGCTGGAAGCTAATAGGGGTGGCAGGTCTGAATCTTTCCTTTGGGTTTGACATGTGGAACAAGTGACACTAGCAAGCAACATAATCCCTTGGGAGCACCCATGGCATTCCACAAGGCCCACAAAAATGTGTGACCAAATCTGTTTATTCATAAGTGTTGTTTTATAAGCAAGTAGGTGGGAAAAACAACTATTTCAAGATATTAAAATAACCCAGCCTATTAATAATTGTAGATAATGGAATAGATAAAAACAATGTAAGCAGCTCACTTTCTTGAGGTCTTTATGCAAGGGTCACCTTCTCCCGAGGGCTCCCCCATGCCCTTGTCTGAGTGGTCACACACTCCTGGCCTCTCACGTCAGTGGTCCTTTTGTGTTTTATGTATTTTTTCTTCTTTAGCACTCATCATTATTTAGTTTCAATGTATTTTATTTATTTACCTTGTTTTTTGTCCATCTATCTCACTTGGATGTCAGCTTCACAAAGGTGAACATTTTGTCTCTTTTTTTTCAGTACAATAATCCCAGCATTTAGAATGGTGCCTGGCTCATAATAGCCGTTCAATGTATATATTATATTTGTTATTTGATTTCTGTAATGAAGGACTTTATTTGATTCTTACCTTTCCAATCCACTGTTCTACAAGTAATAATTTTGAAGTAAGAGTATATAATAATGTACAGGTGAAAATTAAACCTTATTACACTAGTAGTTATTAAAACACTAAACTATATTAAAATATATATTGACATATATTAACATGCTCTCTATTGGAGTAGATTTGTGGAAAATTCCATTGAAACTGTCACTTTATCTACTTTTGATTTAGTAATTACAATGTTGATCTGTTGCCTACAGAAATGTTCATGGTGGCATCCTTTTTTTTTTATTTCTTTTTTATTTCAGCATATTATGGGGGTACAAATGTTAAGGTTACGTAT
>VBSM01001124.1:68404218-68440383 GCA_008086735.1 Cheirogaleus medius
GTGCTATATCACCATTGTTTCTTATAGCTGAATAGTACTCCATGGTATACGTATGCCACATTTTATTAATCCACTCATCTATTGATGGGCACTTGGGTTGTTTCCACAACTTTGCAATTGTGAATTGTGCTGCTATAAACATTCGAGTGCAGGTGTCTTTTTTGTAGAGTGTCATTTGTTCTTTTGGGTAGATGCCCAGTAGTGGGATATAGGCAAAATGGGTGGTTGTAGATACACAATTCACACACTCTTCATTTAACTTTCTTTCCCATTAAAATTATCTTTGTGTGAAATTTATAAGAAAATAAAGTAGCTATAAAAACTATGACTCATAATCCCTTAACAATTTCTAGTGCCAGCACCACAATAGGTAGTCAGAGTACAGTAGTGAACAAAGAAAGCAGGACATGATCCCTTCATGGTCTGGTGGGAAAGGGATACAGTAACCAAATAATCACAGAAATAGTTATTCGACTGCATCTGTAACAGGGGCTATGAAGGAGACATGCATGGAGCACTGAGAGTTCCAAATGAGGGATTAACTTAGATGAGTAGTTAATTAATTGAAGTGTGTGTGCATGTGTGCAAATGTGTGTTTATGTGTGTGCTGGTGGTTGTGGAACACCATTCTAAGAGAAGGCAACAGCATGTACACAGGCCTGATGGAAGACGGCAAAGCATGTTGATGCGCATCACCTGGGCGATGGACAGGCTTGAAGCTCTGACTTGAGGGGGGTGGGGGGGCAAGGGAAATATATGTAACCTTAACATTTGTACCCCCACAATATGCTGGGAAAAAAATAAAATAAAATAAAAGAGAGAAACCAAACAGAAGGCTGTGGCCAGAGTCCAGCCAAGTGAAGTGGAGTGGAGCGGGCTGAGAGATGGAGGTGTGCTGGGCACTGTTGTGTCTTTATCTCAAGAGTTACGAGAAGCAACTAGAGTGTTTTGTTTGGGGATCAGGGATGTAGTCATATTTGGATTTTTTTCATTACCATTCCAATTGAAATGTGAAAAAGAGGAGATTCAATGAAATTGTTAATATGGAGAAAAGGAAGAATGAAAGCAATTGAATGGCTAATGCAATAGTCTCGGCAAGAGATGAGGGTAGCTGAACTGAGCTCATGGTAGGGGAGGTGGAGAAACCTGGGCCCAGGGGAGGGATAATTTGCAGACTTTTATGAATTAGGATTCTGAAAGAGGACAAGGGTGGTATAAAGGAGGACTCTTGGGTTTCTGGACTTACAAGGGATGGTGCTTTAAGCCTAACCAAATGGACTTCCCATAGGCAAGTATCAATATTTACTCTGGATTGGGGAAGGAAAATGAGGCTTAAGGATGTATTGCTTAAATTAACTTAACTTCCCCTCATTTGTCCATAGCAGGCACCACTGATTTACTCAAACACCGACTCTAGCTCAGCCTCCAAAAGCAGTGCACGCAGTCTTTACTGATTGAATGGAATTAACAAGGAAAATGAAATCTATTTATTAGTCATCCTTGGGCTATCATCACCAAATAAATCAAGGTCCTGTTTATCTCAGTTTAGGCTGCGCAGAGAGGGAGGGTTTCCACAGCCACCTGTGCACGGGCAGGGATGGCACAACCAGACATGGAGCCTGGAGGTGGTCGGGATGGGGTGGGTGGGACAGGTACCTGGCCTGGGGAATGAGAGCAGAGAGTGGCTGGGCCAGCACCAGAAGACACAGCAGTGGTACTCAAGGGATCGCATGCAGATGCTAAATTCAAGCAGGGGAGAGGTGAGATGAACAAATGTGGGCTTGTGTGGTGGCTCAGGAGTAAACTAATGGAAACCGGGAAGACTATGGTTGGTCCCTATGTGATCATAGGATGATAGTCTTCCTGGACGGCTTAAGTCTGTGCTCCTATGGGCAGGCCAATCCCATAGACTGCTTGACTGGCTTTTGGTTTTAACACAATTCCTAGTTCAGATCATGCCAATTCCCAAATTTAAACCCTGCTGTTTGGAGAAATTCCAAACCCCTTATAATATCTCCTGACCACTGTTTCAGATTCCAGTCACTCCTTACACTTCTTTCCTTCCCTCTCACTCCTGGCTCAAAGCACAATGAAGGTCTTTCACTGCTTTAAAATCCCCCATCAGTTTTTTGGTGCTGAGTCTTCACAAGTCTCTCTCCAGTCCTTCACAGTTCCCACTTGTCCTGCAAGTCTCTCTTTAAGTCACTGACTGTTCCTTTCCTGGGGGGGTCTAAGTACTAGTGCGCTGCAACTCAGAACCTTCGATGCCTTGACTTCCCCTCTTGCAATGCTCATCGCACACGTTCCATTGTCTGCTTCTCCTAACAAGGCTATGCATGCTTTGCAGACAGCGACTCTCTCTGTCAGGATCTCTCTCTCACCTCAGGATCCTCAGTAACTTCCTCAGTGCTTGAGACTAGTAGGTGCTAAATAAATATTTCCTAAACAAACATGTGAACACACGGAAGGCAGGGGCTGTGTTCCATTCCTGGCTGTGTCCTCTACGGGGGCCAGTACTGTCCCTGGGATAGGACATTCAAGAATTATTTGTTAAATAGAGTCTTTAAGTAGCAACCCTCATTTGGTCCTCAAGTATAATATCATGTCATCAATGTTTTCATGGGAGATTTCACAAATAAAATGTGAATAGTGAAATTCTCCAGCAGCCAGGCTTGCCAGCCCCCAGCCAGTTGTGCTGCTGGCAGCTGTCCCAGCTCCTCCGTTTGTAAAGCATTTTCTGCAAGACGATGGGAGTTTGCCTGGAGTCTGCTTATAAAAGCCCATTTTCAACACTTTTGTTTCCTTCAGATTTGTTCACTGCTTGAGAAACATCATTCAAATCCCTTGAAAACACAACCTGAAAGAAAATAGGAAAGTTTTCTCATTAATACAATTCTCAACTCCTGCTGGGGCACAATATATCCTTTTCTGGCTTTGGAGATGAGAAGTACGAGAATCTCTCCTGGAGCCAGACTGTGGCCCTGGGTGGCCTTCGCGCTCACATTCTGCACATCCTTTTCTCCCTGGCTTTGTCCATTTTCATGAAAAGAGACCCTGGGTTGATTCAAAGTCCATCAGTGGCTCCTGTCTGGATGCCACCACTTATCTGACATAACATACTCAATTCCCAAATGGGTTCATGGGCTCCAATTGCTACAGTACACCCGAGGGGAAGCCAGGGGGGAAACAGTGAGGGGGTCAGGATCTTTATGTTATGCAGATACTTACAGGGGAGAAGAAAAAGGGAGCAAGGAAGACCTGTGGTGTGGGCAGCACTTCTGGGCTCCCATACAGCAGCAGAATTTCTTCCTGAATGGCTTCAGCAAGAGCTGGCCACTTTCAGGCTCTTACAGACTGAGAGACCTCTCTTTAATCTCTCTCTCCCTCTCTACTGCAGGCAAAGCAGCATTAGCTGCAGCCAAGGTCCAGGCAACAGAGAGCAACTTATTCTGAGTTTATAGACAATATCTTATTGATCACACACTATGTAGCATGCCAAGTGCTTCGCATCATTGGCTATTTGGAACTTCACATTAATTATAAGAGTGAGTAAATTGCTATTTGCATTTCATTTTACATTTGAAGATACTGAGAATCAAAGAGTTTAAGTAAATCAGGCAACTCCAAATCATGCATTTGTTAAGTGCACAGTGAAGACCCAAGCCCATGTTCTTTTATTTTTTTCTGAAACGTGGAGCATAATTCACCCATTTACTCATTTATTTACCAAATGTAGGGATAGGTGGCACAGGGGAGGGCATGGAGAGTCAGCAGAAAACAAAAGCAGACCTGGTGTTTGCCCTTGTAGGACTAATGTTCTGGAGACAATAAACACACCACAGTGGAGATTCAGGGGAGTTAATGGCTACTTTGGTTAAATGATCAATGAAGGAGTCCTCAAAAAGGTGACGTTTAAGCTGGGACCTGAAGGACAGAAGGAACTAGTCCTGTGGAAAGCTAGGGAAGGGTACTCCAGGCTCAGAAGAACAGCAAGTACTGAGGCCATGGCATATTGCCTTTCATTAAATTAACTTGTTTATTTGACAAACTTTAATTGAGATTCTACTGTAGACAAGGTCCTGTGTTAGACACTATAAATATAAGAGTGAACAATGAAGACATGAACCTGGATTTCATGGAGTGCTTACAGGCTTAGCCCCTGAGATGATAGTCGTGGTATCAGAGAGGTCTAGCAAATGTGGCTGGCTCGACAAGCACTGTGACAGTAAGTCAGTAGCAGGCCCATGCTAGAAGTGTGGGCAGACAACCCAGTGACTTGGGATAGGCTGTTCTATAGCAGCAGGTGAAGCCCTGGAAGGCTGTCAGAGCTCACAAGAGAATGGAAAGGAAGCTAGGCTTCTATATAGTTTATTATCCAGACTCAGAACAAGATAGAGACCAAGTGGCCAGAAAGATCTATAGAGACTAAACATTGGGTGTTTCACACACTAACTGCCATGTGAGTTGTATTCAACTCATGCTGGTTTTGAGCCTGGGGACTCATGAAACATATGTAACTCACTCATCTCTTTACCTTGGGAGCTGCATGAACCATTTTTCAAGTTAAATATAACTCACACACAGAAAACAATAAAAAATAACAAATTTTCATTAAATTAGAGAGGATCATTTTGTTTTTAAAGTTTTAATTTTATGTTTGTAACAAAACACTGTGGCCCCAAGGAAAAAAATTTTTCTAGCGTGGCAGTCACTGTGTTAATCTCAGAAATAAGGCCTGTGCTCATCACTGAAACAAGGCTTCTTCATTCCAATGTGTTAAGTCGTGCAATCACTCAGAAGAGTCATGCATCCCTTTGATCATGCTGGATCTGCACCTGGGGTGCCTTCTTTAGGTGGTCTGCTGAAGTGACACCAACTCCATGAAGTTCCCCCACATCCTCCTATGCCATGTAGACCTGCCTTCCTCTGCCCCCATGGAAACCTGTACCAGCCTTTGAACCATCACTTGTACCACCTTAGTGAGGTAGAAGCTCTCTCGGCTGACTTCCAATTTTTTCTTCTTCTTTTAGACAGGGTTTCACTCTGTTGCTTGGCCAGAGTGTGGCGGCATTATCATAGCTCACTGCAACCTCAAACTCCTGGAATCAAGTAATCCTTCTGCCTCAGCCTCAGGAGTAGATGAGACTATAGGTACATGCCACTAAACCTGGCTAATTTTTTTATTTTTAATTTAATTTTTGTAGAGATAAGGTTTCACTATGTTGCCCCAAGCTGGTCTCAAACTCCTGGCCTCAAGTGGTCCTTCTGCCTTGGCCTCTCAAAGTGCTAGAATTACAGGGATGAGCCATTGTGCCCTGGCTTCCATTTAACCAACTCTCTAGCTTAACTGATTTACTGGAGTAATCCACTCTCTCACACATGCCGGCAGACCAGGCCACTGCTGCGTGAAAGGCTCCCAGCTGGTAGGAAGCTCTCTACGTGCCTATAGCTTCTATTCCATCTGCAGCCTCATGCTGTCCAGAAACCACTGAGCTCGTTCCCACACCCAGCTATGTCAGTTTTATCTGTTAGTGTACTTATTTGAATTTAATTAAAATGTTAAATAAAAATATTAAATAAGTAGGAAAAGAGAGGTGCTGTTTGCATAAAAATGGAATTAAATGCTTTGGGAAGACTGCAATGTTGAGTAGCTAAAACACTGATATCAAATTCAATGTGGGCAAGACAGCTGTGGGAAAAATCATAAAAGTCCGGAAGACATTCTGATAATTTTTCAAGTGCTTCTAAATTCTTGCTCCATTTTAATGAATTAGAAATCTTAACTGAAGCACTATGGCTGTAGTCTCTGTAAAAACAATAGATCCACACCAAAAAAAGGAAAAATTGCCTTGGTCTTCTTTCAAAAGACCAGATAATGAATTTATTATCTTATGCTTAAGTTACAAATGAAATGTTTAATCATAATTTTTCATAATTCTTCATTTTAGCTTTCTTTTTCAATTAATCAGGCAACCATCCCTCCTGATTATTTCAGCTAAAAGAGGATTTTGCAATTCCTGTTTTGAGTGTCTGTCATCCTCCCTAGAATGTGAGATACTGAGAGCCAAGATGTTTGTTGTTTCCTCTACCTCCAGAACCCAACACAAGCTTAGCAAAAACATGGCTGTATTCGTCTGGATTTCTGTGATGATAAAGATGCAGATACTCAACTCAATATAGCTGAAGCAAAATCAGACTTTATCATATGTATCCCAGATGACTCACAAAATCTAAGGGCAAAACTGAGGCTGGCCCTTGAACAAAAGGACTCCATAACCCGTCATGACTCCCGTAAGCCTGGGTGTCTGCATCTCCTGAAGGCTAGCTTTCTCCTCCCTCTTGCTTCTCAGCCTCTGAGGCCTTTGGGTCCTAACACCTTATATCTTTGGCCATTTGGAGGAGACCCTTGTTCAGTCCAAGTCTCAGCACGTCTGCTCAAGGACTCTATACAAGTCAAACAACAGCTCCTAAGGTTGTGGTCAGGGGTGCAGGGTCACGATAATGAGCATGATCATTACTGGGGTGCCTGTTAAGAGAGAGGTGGGTTGGGTGCAGAAAGAAGGAGGGACATCTCAGAAAAGTTAGGAGCAGGGAAGGAAACAAATGGGCACAATACGGCAGCCGGTACCTATTTGTGGAAGGAACAGACAAATGAAAGGTAAATACCTGATCCAGACCAGCATCAAATATCTTGCTCTGAGAGGAGGGCTGCAAAACAGGGGCCTGGGGTGACAGTAAGTGACTGCAAAATGCAGCATGGTGTAGGAGTCATGTGCACAGCCCTGGAGCTGTGCTCTGGGTTTGAACCCTACCTCTGCCCTTTCCCAGGTCTGACTTGGGACTCTGACTTAACCCTCTGTACCAGCTCCCTCATCTGTGAACTGGGGATAATAATAGCATATACATCATACTGGAGTGGCATTAAATGAGTTAATATTTGTGAAAGAATTAAATAGTGCTTAGCACATTGCAACCACAGCCCAAGTGTTTGTTAAATTCACTGGTAAGCATGCTCTATTTTAAGCATTGTTTTCAAACTCTAATTGTATATTGGTGCTAAAGCTATTGAGTTTTTAGAGAGGGGACATTGAACAGAAAACATAGGGAAAATGAACAGACATGATATGTGAAAGCACAGTTGTAGTACACAGTGAAAAACCTCCAGTCACACTTCTAATAATTTTTAAGAAATTAAAAATTTTTGTTGTCAAAATCTTGACTCCTGTATTTGAGTTTATATCTTAAAGGGCTTTTATAGAATTTTCACCCGGAACTGTTTCTGAAATCCAAGTGTGAACACGGGTGTGTAGAAGCTGTTTTTTCATTGGCCCATGAGAGCACCTTCTGTAGGTTCTCTTTAGACTGATTCAACAAGAAACTTGAAAGTCTGAGTATCATCCCTGTCTATTTGTTGGTGGTCTAAGACCCCAGGAATTTTGGTTCTGCTTGGAAATGCAAAGATTGAAGCATTTTGTAGTCAGGCAAGCTTGATATGAATCCTGGCTGAGCTTAGCAACTCACGTGCTCTGTGACAGTGATAATTTATACTATCCCTTTTTCCTTATACAGAGCTTTGTACATAGTAGGTGCTTACTAAATGGCAGTAGCCATCAGATATGTTTTAATTTTTCCCATGGCCAAATCACAGGCTATGGTCTGCATTACTCTTTAGTCTGTATTCCATGACACTGTGTGCAATTTAAAGAATAAGTCACAAAATTCAGGTTTCAGGAGTATGTTTTTCTTCTTTTTATCTTTTGAAAGAGTGGAGATTTTCTCAGGTACCTTCATTAGCAGTTCCCAGATACATCAAATTGGAAAGATTGGGATGAAGTTCTTTTCTCATGTTTTCATTTGTTCAATCCTTGTTGGACGCCCACTGAGTGCCAAGAGAACCCCGTGCACAAGATGGGCCAAGGCCACACCTTCCCAGACCAGGGCTCAGGTTCTCTAACTCAGTTGTGCGACCTTAGGCAAGTTAGTTAACCTCTCTAAACCTCCTTGTCCTCATCTGTAAAATGATAATAGCAGGTCCTTTATGTGATTATTGTCAGAACCCAGTGAGGTGTGTCTTTGTAGCATGCTTAGCAGCAGTGCCATACTGTAGAAGTTGCGGGGGAGGAAATGGGGAGGCGTAGGCAATAGGGGTCCCTTGTCTGTACAGAATTTAAAATAATAATAAGAGGACTAAACGTTGTTCTGCTTTTTATGGTTTCATTGGCAGTTTTAAATAATGTCAGTGAACAAATACTCCTCTCCACTCCTCAGGTGACTGCTTAGTGGTACCCACCCTCCCCGGGCCCCACCCTGCCCAGGTTCTTAGCTCTTCTCATGTAGGATGACCCATGATGGGACAATGCATGCTTTTGCCCTCAGCTGTACCCTAACCAAGGCCCAGTGCACCTGTGGTGATGTTCATTTGAGGTTCTAGTCTGATACAGCAACAACTCTAACATTGGGGAGGGGAAAAAGGAGGCACTATTGTTCTTTGGTAATAAAATGATAAACCAAAGGCAATATGACACTCAGGCAAAATGCGGAGCTCTCCTGAAAGGAATTTAGTCAAATGTGAAGAATAAAGAACTTATTTGCTGAACCTAGAAGATGTTAGGCACTGAATCCACTGCCAAGCAGCCCCTCTTAGAAAAATCTTTCTTTTAAGTGCTTCTTAGGGCTTAAAGATTTCAAAGTGTTTTTGGAGAGTGATAAGAGGTCTTTTTATAGAAGTTTAGCTACGTCTTTCAGACACAGAAAACAGTACTAAGCATCATGTCGCTAAGAACTCGTGGGATGGTTAATTTTATGTGTCAGCTTCACTGGACCGTGGTAACCAGATATTTGGTTAAATGTTATTCCGAGTATTTCTGTGAAGGTGATTTTGGATAAGATTAACAGTTAAATTGATGGACTTTGCGCAAAGCAGATTGTCCTCCATAATGTGGGTGGTCCTTATCCAATTAGCTTAAGGCCTGACTAGGACAAAAAAGCTGACCTCCTCCAAGCAGAAAGGAATTCTGCAGCAGATGGCCTTTGAATTTGAACTGCAATTCCTTAAAATAAATCTCTCTCTCTTTCTCTCTATATATACACATTCCATTATATTTCTTTGTTGAACACTGACTAATACACCTAGTTTGGTCATTATCATTGCTGTTGTTATTGTAACTATCATTATTATTAACTACACTTATACCTCCAATCACTGTGTCATGTGCAGACACTGCAGTAAGTTTATCAGAACTCTCCAGATGTGTGCCTGGCCACAGAAATATGACTAAAATTGGTTGTAACCTGGGTATGTAGACCTTGAAGCTGCCAGAGCCACCAGGCAAGTCACTTCTGGCCATGAGCAGCATCTTTAGGTAGCCCTAGAGCAAATACTAACATTTCTTATGTATATAATGATGTGGACTAACTTGGACACCACAGATTCTTATGTATCATCTTCACCCCTACCATCAGGAAACATATAAGAAAACAGAGGCTCAGAGACATTTAGGGACTTGCCTAAGGTCACACAACAAATGACTGACACAGCCAGAATTTTAATAGGATCATTCTCTTTGGGTACGTTTCAGAGGGTCATCAAGTTTGTGGGAGGCAAGGCTGAGACCTGCCTGAGATCTCTTGATCGGGTATCTTTTCCTCTTAATTTTTGAATCCTAATATATTTTGGTTTCTCTTCTCTTCTCCATTAGATTGTAATTATAGGGTCTTTACTGCAAGGACAATGACATCTTTGTGAGTTTCTAAATAATCCCCACTTCAGCTATGCATGTTTTGTCAACCTAATCTACCTAAATCCATGTAGCCTTCCAGGATTATCTCAGAGATGCCTTCTCCCTAAATGATATTGCCTTGGTTCCACCAGTTGGAATTCACCGACTCTGGTGGGAAGCCACTGGAGAGTTATAAATGTACAGGTGTTTCTTCTTTGTTTATTTTTAAGGTCACGCTTCTGGTTGGAAAATGACTTATAGAGAAGCAAGAAGGGAAAAAGGAAACCATTTAGGTTATTCTTATTGTCCCATGAGAAATAACAAGGGCTTGAAGCTTGGTAGCAGTGGAGAGAGGTGATGGGTTTTATATCTATCTTGGATTTGGTGTGACAGATTATGTATGAGGGATGAAAGGAAGAAAGGCATTCTGGATAATTTATGTGAAGTCTTGGCACATAGAAAGAATTCAATAACATTTAGCTACTGATGTTATTATTAATATTAATATGCTCTTTGTAGTCAAAGTTTGGTCAATCTTATACTTCTTCAGGCTTAGCACAAGTCAAATATACAGTAGAAGCCCAATAACTGTTTGCTTGCTAAATATCTCTGGTGTGTTGCTGAGCTAACAAGTGGTCACTGTCATGTTAGTTATCCCATGTTAGTAATACACTATTGGTTATAGAGTTACACATCTCCTTGCTTAGATTATTTAGAAGTAAAAGCATTGCTCCCGGTTAGAAAATTGCTGCTGAGAGGGAACTTGTGACAATAGAATTACATGTGAATTAGACAGATACTGGAGGTATTTATATATACAGTTAGAGAACCCCATTTAGTCTGTATATTACTGTAGAATCTACAGATTTGTCTCATCTTATTCCCATGTCTCTATGATCATAATTTGAAAAGGGGTTCATTATAAGTCATTCATTTATTCCAATAATGATTCATCAAATATATCTTCAAACTCTTCCTCAAAATGATGCAATTTACTGAAGAAAAGGTTGCTGCCCTTGCAGAGCTTCGGGACAGTGGACAGGATACTGAGTGAGGGTGGTAAATGCAATGACAGATGGAAGGTCAAAGACAATGCAAGCCCAACAAAGGGCATCGACTTCAATCAGGTAAGGCTTTCCTGGAAGAGGCAGTCTGTGAGCTGAGTTTTGGAGAACATGTAGGCTTTCGCTGGATGGATAAGAGGGAGAATGGTTTCAAGTAGAGGAAATCATATGACTGAAGTATTGATGGCACAACAAAGTTGATTATTCACGGAGCTTCAAATAATTGGATGTAGAGTTAGGCAAGGGCCAGGGCAGGTTATAAAGGGGCTTGTGTACTAAGCTGGATAATACTGACATCATACTGAAAGCTATGGGGAGCCGCTGAAGGGTCTTTTTCTTATTTGTATTGAAGTATAATTTAAATAGAGAAAGTATACATATCACAGAATGTATAGAATTTTCACAAACTAAATACACTCCCATAAGCAGAAACCAGATGTAGAAGCAGAACATGACAGCACCCCAGAAGCCCCTTGTGTCCTCACCCAGTCTCTATTCCTGCGAGGAATAGGAAATGCATTATTTCACTGATAAAGCAATGCCTAAGAGAATAGCAACCATATTGACAAAACCATTACTAACAATATTCTTATTGAGCACTTACTATGTGTCAAGCTCTGTACATGAATCACACCAAATAACGAGGTAGATATGTATTGCCAATGTTTCACAGATGTGGAAATGGAGACGTGGAGGTTAGATATTTGTCTTAAAAACGTGGAGCAAGTAAGGGGCAGCACTCGGATGCGAACTCAGAAATCTGCATCCATTGGTGAACTCTATGCACCAGGCTATGTGCTATGGAGCTTGCTTTAGAGTTCACCCTTTTCTTGGGAATGATGGATCATCTGGGGCTGACTCTTGAGCCATAATCTTTTCTATGACTCTGTATAAACTATTGTGAAATATCATCCACTACTCTTTCATGCACGGGATACATTTTTATTTAGCAAACACATAGTAAGGAACGAGTTAGTGGCAGGCACTGTGCTCTGCACCTGGAAGAGCAGTGGTCAAGCTTCACTCTGCCTTCACTGTGCTTGCAATCTGGTTGTCTGAGAGGCAAAATAAATGATGGCAATAAAATATTAAGGGCATTACCTATTTTATAGCTAAGAAAAATAAATCCAGAGAGATATTATATTTCCTTTAAACCTCTCTCTAGATTTATTTTTCATAGCTATAAACTAGGCTTGCTTGCTTCACAGATGAGTATATTGGCTCAGAAGTGACGAAATTTTTCCAAGAGATTCAACAACTACAGGTGGCAAAACCTGATTTGAAACTTGGTAAATTTGACACAGAAGCCAGTGCTCTTTTGAATACTCTTGATGGTACATGTATACCAGAAGCTTCCAAAGCTGTCCCCCTGTCTGTGGATAAAGCTAGTGCTCTATCAAAGCATCATTTATATGTTTGGTCTGTCATCTTTTGATGGCTTCTGTCTTGGATGAGGGACAGATGCCCTGCTCCTGGGATGCTTCCTCCTGGGGTCCTGGATCCTGAAGAATCAGAATTACTCACAAGCTAACAGCTCCAGCCAGAGAGACTAGAGAATGCTGAGATCCAGCTGGAATAGCTGTGATGTGCATGTTGGACAAGGATCTCCATGTCCCTTCCTACCATAGCCAGGGCAGTGTTTTCTAAATTGGAGCTCGTGACATGTTCGTGGGCCTGAAATCAAATTTAGTGCATCATATACAGCAGTCAAAAATGAAACAGAATAAAATAGAAGACTTCAGATTCCAATGACAATAAAGGTTAGTACTGTTTTGTGAATATTTTATTTGTTTTATGTATATATCTGCATATGCCTTTGTGTACTAAGTAATCAAGTAAAATGAACTTCTTAGTGAGATTTGCAGTTGAAAATATAAAAAGGCCATGAGCATTCCTTCCTGAATTGGAGGGACTGGAAAACCAATGATTTCATTTCCCCAAATCTTTGCAGCTCTGGTTATGATTTGGGTTTTGCCAGTTAGATACACTCCTGCAAGATTTAGAATGAGGAGGTTAGATGGAGGATATTTTTCAGCTACTTCTTCTTTTTGCTCCTGGCAACCACAGATATACTGGATTTCTAAATAGCAGCCCAAGTTTTGTGGCTGTCCAGAAGACAGCCACTGGTCATGTTCTGCCAGGGTGGCTCTAGAAGGTGACACAGCTCTGGAGCTAATGGCTGTGGCCACGGTAGCTTTCGAATCTCTGCCCGTCACAACAAATGGGAGCTGGTTCACAAGGTCTAGAAAAGGAGTACCAATCTACTGGGAGAGGATTTTACCCACCCCCCTAGGCCAATGAACAAGAACAGCACCATCCTCTTGTTTAATGGTGGGAGAGGTGAGACAAGAAGGAAGGCATTGTATAATTTTATCAGCACTCTCAAAAATCCTTTTCAAAATTCATCAGGCCTTTAGAAATAATGTACACCCTGGAAGTCCTCCTATCCACATATTTGCAAATGTTGCACCACACATCTGGCTGCCATCCCATTGCATACCCAAAGAGCATGCATATTTGACTCTATTTGTCTGTTCAGTTCAATTTCTTTCAATAAATAGTAATCATGCTGATACATGCCAGACTGTGAGTGTGTTGGTGGGCTCTGAATGTGACTCTGGCTCTGAAGAATATACAGATTATGAGGAATGCAGGTGCAGGAACACCTTGTTGTAGAAGCAAGAATCTTGAACTCCCAGGGGCACTAGGAATGACACAGGGGTGGGGGAAGGGTCCCTGATGGGGCCAGTCCCTGACTCAGTCAAGCTACAAGAATTTATTTCAAATAAGTCTCACAGTGATTCAATGACGTGGGCTGGATTATTCCAATTTAAGAGATAGGAGAGCTGAAGCACATACAATGACATTCTTTGCCCAAGTTTGTACAGCTAATAAGGTGCAAAGCTGGTATTCAAAACCAGCTCTGTCTGACTCTACTGTCTATGTAGCAACTAAGTTGCCTATAAATACAGTTAAGATTTCTCTCAGAAATTTTTCCAGTGACAATCTAACACTGAAAGAACAGAAATCATGGATAGACTTGGTCAAACTTGCTGTTGGCTATCAGACAAATCCCAGCTACGTTCCCAACTCTGAAAAATTCTTTTCACACTATGTTAACTTCAAAATCCCTTAAAACACATGCTATAATTGGTGATGGGTGTAGGAGTAATGTTATAAGAGTTATCAAAATATTGCTTCAATATGCTAAAAAGGCACATATCTTTTGGATAACTGCAAATGCTGATATGGAAAATACTTCTACATTGTAAGTTTTTTTCCCCCTCAAGAATATTTGAACAAACATGCAGAACATGTAAAATATGAAACTGGCTTCCATGTCTGAGGATAGGCAACCACTTGGGTCTTTACAAGGTGAAGGGTTTGGTACTGAAGGTGTGTGGGGCAGAGAACATTCCGTATACTGCAAAGGGTAGTGGCCTGATCCACATTTTGTGGGTCTTGAAACTTAAATAAGTTGGTGGCAGGATAGGAGAAACCTCTTCAAGAAAAATTGTTAAAATCACAATTACACAGAGAGAAAAATGCTGTATGGTCTCAATCATATGTGGAATCTGAAATAACCAAACTCATAGCAGCAGAGTGGAGTGATGGCTACTGGGGGTGGGGTTGGGAGTGAGAAGGAATCGAGGAGTGTACAATTTCAGTTATGCTAGAGGAGTGTGTTCAGGAAATTTAATGTACAGCATGGTGACTACAATTAACAATACTGTGTTGTACACTTGTAATTTGCTAATAGGATAGATCTTGAGTGTTATCATCACACATAAAAAGGAAAGAAAATGGTAACTAGGTGAGGTGATAGAAATGTTAATTAGCTCGATTGTGGTGATAATATCATAATGTATGCATATATTAAAACATCTAGGTGTGTACCTTAAATATATACAATTCCTATTTGTCTATTATACCTCAATAAAGCTGATTAAAAAACTAAAAAAAAAATCACAATTACTTAATTTGCTAGGGCCTCTCTAAGCTCCTTGGCAAGACCTTGGAAGTGAGGGGCCTTGAGGCATAACTTTCATTAACTTCATCGGGTAAGTCTACTTCTGAGCAGGCAAACTACATTTCATTATCGTAAATGTTGGAAGATGCTGACACCTTTGAGAACTACTTAACCTGTAGTTGCATGTGGACAGATAAAATAAATTGTTATCTATTTCAAGTATTAATATGCAGCTGTTTCCATAGATACCTGATTTTCTTTATGCCACAATATGTGTTTCAGAGGCTATTTGAACACCATCTCCAACACAGTAAATTCTTAGTTTCTATAATAATTTAAGGATCATGATTCTGGTGTCTTTTTTAATTCATTGATACATATTTTATACATTCATCCATTGCAATTTTTAAAAATGTTGAATTTATGTTTTATCTTGACGAGAAGCTAAGCTTTTCACATTTAAGAGCATGATATTTTAATAGCGATTGGAATAGCTATTTTGGAGGTTGAAAGCTCGATTAAAATTCAGATAAGAAGCCCTTTGCTTGCAGCATACTCAGGAGATTGTATATCCTTCCAAAATATGATGTTTTAAAAAATAATTTAAAATATAATAATTTACATCTGTAGTGTGTTTACAGTTAAAAATTATCTTTACACATAGCCCATTTCATTGTCAAAACAACCTTGTGAGGTAGAAATCATTAAAATTGTTTCATGGATGAAGAAACTGATGCTCAGAGAGTACCGTGCTTAAGGCCAGCTTGACTTGTCACGCAGGGCGCCAAGCCCCATAGTCTTCTGCTGCATCTCAACCGGCAAGAAAGCATGACTGTCGAGGCCGGTGCTCCAAAATAGAAGTTGATCAGAGGCTGGAAGCTATGGCCCCTTTGCTTCCAAACCTTCCCAAATAGCCTGGAGAAATTGCCCAGGTCAGGTGTGAGTGTGGGGTGTCTGCAACCCCCTCCTCTGAGCCTCTAAAACCAAGTGCTAACAAGCTGAATCAGCACTTTTCACTCCAGTGTTCAAGCACTTGTGTCCATTTTCAGCTCATGAGAAGAGCAATTATCAATCAAACCCTTCTCATTTACACTTGAGAAACACAAAATATCAGAATCATCCGAGCTTATGGACAATACGTGCAATACGCATTCATTCATTAGTTCTCAGTTTTATTATTTAATCAACAAGTGCTAGCTGCCCCTCACGACATAAGGTGTAATCTGATTTTCTTTGATTTTTCCATATTTTCACACTCCAAACATCTCATTTTGTTTTCCCCTACACTTATTTTCAATCAGTTCAGTCTCTGGTAGTCTGAGGATTTTGTTTCCAGTGTAATGCGTTATTTTATGATTAAAGAAAATGCCTGAGGGAGAGTAGCGATAAGTATTGACAACACCACTGCCAACAAGAGACCTGATTGGGCACTAACTATGTGTCGGGCTCTGTACATGAATGACCGGAGTTAGTCCTCACAACAGCTGATGAGATAGAGACATTTATATCATTGTTTCACAGATGTGACAATTGAGACACAGAGAGGTTAGAAACTTGTCCTAAGACACAGAGCAAGTAGGTGGCACCACTAGGATGTGAACTCAGGTGTCTGTCTCCATTAATGAATTCTATGCACTGGGATCTGCTATGGAACCTGATTTGGAGTTATCCTTTTCTTGGGTGCAATGGATCACTGGGGGCTGACTCTTGAGTCATAATCTTTTTCAGGACTCTGTATAATCTATTGTGAAGTATCATCCACTACTCAATCATGCATGAGATAAACTGTTATTTAGCAAACATGTAGTAAGGAATGTGTTAGTGGCAGGCACTGTGCTCTGCACCTGGGAGAGCAGTGGTCAAGTTTCATTCTGCCTTCACTGTGCTTGCAAACTAGTTGTCTGAGGGATCGAAAATGACTGCAGTAAAATATTAAGGGCATTACCATAGAAGTCAGCACAGCACAGGGAACCATGTGTCTCTTGCATATTCCAAAGAGGGACTAGAACAACAGATGTGAAAACTATACTACTTTGAGCTGTTGGGGAGTTAGGAGGTATAAAGATGACGTATTTACATCTGGTGATTAATATACAAAAGAGCTAAATTGCAAACTCTGTTGTACAATGGGAATGAAGAAAGAGAAGTTAATGGAGTATGTATGGACTTCAACAAGAACACCTTTTGTTGGCTATGAAAAATGTCTGCAAAATCTAGCGTCCAATTGACTAAAGAGGAAAGGAAAATGATTCTTTGTATTTGTCAATAATATGTATTTAGGGGAAAAGCCTCGTGGGAAATGCTTCTTACTTCAATCGTTATTTTCCTCAATTGATATAGTGTTACTGAATGTTTAAATACCAGCGTACATATTATGAGAGGACAGACACAAGTTGTCCATGGGTCAAGGAACTTGTAATCTAGTGGAGGAGATATGACATCCCATATAGAATTTGAAGACTAAGTTGAAAAGTGCCAAGCTTACCAAACTGCAGTTTATTCTAAAAAATTCTTTTTAATGTCTCATCTTATTTTATTTTTGGCACCTAACTTGGGCTTGGTCCACAGTATGTAGTCTATAATGCACTAACCTAATTGGATATTGATAATACATTTTTTAGTATTATGAAAGCTCTGAAGAGGGTTCTGAGTGAAGGGCTCTGAGAAAAAGTCAATTAATGTAGAATTTTGATTAGGTTTTAATGGCATGACTGAGTCCTGAATAATGAAGTGAAATCAACCAAGTTCACTGGATGGCTCCTGGACCAAGCTGTGCCTGAAGCCTACTAGAAATAGAACTCAGACAGTCTAAAGCTGGTCGAGAGGAGGACTGTCCACCTTGGAAAAACTGACCTTCTGTGGTTGTTAGCAGTTTCTTGCACTTGGTGGGCATGTAAGGAGAAAGCTGTAGCCTTTAGAATAGTTGAGAAGAACTACAAGGGCATAAAAACCCCATGTGAAAAAGGCAAAGAGAGCTTCCCAAAGAACCCACTGTCCTCAGTCCAGGCAGGTTGTATCATTGAGGGTAGTAGTCTTCATAGAGCCTTCACTGGGAGCTGGCATCTCCATGAGCAGATGGGTCTCCTTCTCTGGGTAGCTTCAGTATGTATTAAATTATATCTTTTCCCTACAGTAAGAAAACTCAACTGATTTCCTGACCTCTCTATGTGTATTCTCATCAATCCCATCACGGTCCTGTTGTGACAACTACACACCTGCCCCTGGATATTCAGTAACATGAGGCAATATGTTCTCCTTATTGCCAAGACCAATATGAGCTGAATTCCCTGTCATTTGAGACTAGAGGAGGATCTCTGATGAGGAAGAGAGGGCCAGGGCCCTCTGGAGGGAAGGAGGGGTATGTGAGCAGGCACAGATTATGAAGCGCATCGCATGGTGATAGATATCATAGCAGAATAGTTGGGTATATGAGGTCTGGAGCAAGACTGTCTAGGTCTGAGCACCAGCTCTGCAACTTACTAGCTGTTATTTAGCCTCTCTGTTTTTCAATTTCCTCAACTATAAAATGGAAGTAAAAATATCACCCACCTCATAGGGTTTCTCTGAGGATTAAATGAAATAATATATGTAAAGTGCAGCCTCTCACACATAGTAAATGCTATATAAGGACTAGTCATTGTTAATTCTATCCAGGTAACATTTAAGGCGGAGAGAAGTAAGAAATGGATCAGATTTCATTCTAAAGGCAATGGGCTGCTGGTGGGACTGCAAATTAGTGCAACCTCTGTGGAAAAAAATTTGGAGATACCTCAAAGAGCTAAAAATAGAAATACCATTCTATCCAGCAATAGCACTATTAGGCATCTACCCAAAAGAGCAAAGACATTCTATAATAAAGACATCTGCACCCGAATGTTTATGGCAACACAATTCACTATTGCAAGGATATGGAAACAACCCAATTGCCTGTCAATTCATGAGTGGATTATTAAAATTTCGTATATATATATATATATAATGGAATATTACTCAATTATAAGAAACAACAGGGATCCAGCACCTCTTATATTTTCCTGGATTGAGCTTGAGCCCATTATCCGAAGTGAAGCAACACAAGATTAGAAGAATAGGCTCCACTTGTACTCGCCATCAAATTTGCACTTACTGATAAACACTATGGTGCTCACATGGTAGCAATATTCTCCAGGGATTAGGGGGTTGTCGGGGGTAAACTCAGAACTAAAGGACGCAGTGAACATTGTAGAGGGGAAGGGCATGCTTCTAACCCTCGCTTGGGTGAAGCAAAGATATAAAATGTAACCAAAATGTTTGTACCTCATAATACCCTGAAATAAAAAAAAAGAAATGCTTGATTATAGTTAGCAATTATTGTTATTATGATTACAATGATTAAAGCTCCTTCTAAACCTGTGGTGCCCGGGATGAAAGCCACTGCTGACACATATGTACTGAGTACCTGATACGTGGTTAGTCCAAACTGAAATGTACTGTTAGTATAAAACACACATGGGATTTCAAATATTTAATACAAAAAATGTGAATATTCCATTAATAACATTTTTAATATTGATTGCTGTTAAAATGATATTTTGCATATATTGACTTACATCAAATATATTATTAAAATGAATTCCACATGTTAAAAAAAAATAAATAAAGGCAATGGGAAGTAGTATGAGTTTCCTAGAGCTGCTATGACAAGTTACCACAAAATTTGGTGGCTTAAAACAATAGGAATGTATTCTTTCACTTTCGCAGTTTCAGAGATTAGAAGTCTGAAATCAAGGTGTGGGCATGGTTGGTTCTTTCTCGGGCTCTGATGGAGAAATTTTCTCATGTCATTCTCTTGGCATCTGGTGTCTGCCAGCAGTCCTTGTAGATCTATTGCTCCCACCACTGCTCTGTCTTCACGTGGTGTTCGCCTTGTGTTTCCCCGTCCTGTCTGTGGGTTAATCTGTGTTTGCTCCTCTCGTTATAAGGACACCAGTTATAGTCATATTGAATCAGGGCCCGCCTTACTCCAGTATGAATTCATCTTAACTTAAATACATCTACAAAGATCCTAATTCCAAATAAGGCCACATTCTGTGGTTCGGGTGAACATGAATTTTGGGGGACACTACTCAGCCCAGTACAGAAGCCATAGAGATGACTTGAGCAGATTTGGATTTTAGAAGGATCACTCTGCCTGCAGTATGGAGAACAAAGTGCAGGCAGTGAAGGGGCTGGTACAGTGATTCAGGAGAGAAATGGAGAAGGAAGTAGGGTTAGGAAAGTGGAGAAAAATATGAAAGATGCCTGGGAAGGAGAACCAACTGCTCATAATTATGATTGGATATTGGAGGATGGAGAGGATGGGTAGAGTGATCTTGAGGAGCTGGTGGACAAGTGGCACTATTTATTAAGATAAGAAATACTGCAGGGGCAAAAGTTTTGGTGAAGGGAAGAACAATGCCTGTTGAGTGAATGAAGGTTGAAATGATTATTCCACCCTATGCCAGGTTTCTTCTTGCCTTAAGAGCAGAGTTCTTAGCTTCTATATCAACTTTCGAGACTCCAACTGCTACTCAAGAGTAGTTTCAATGGTTTTAAAAGATTGACATGGAATTTCTGGATTTTCATAAATAATTTACAGTAACTCCTTCACCTGATTCACTAGTGGACCCTACTGTGAGAGGCTGTCAACTCCCCACATCTGCCCCATCAGCTGTGTCCTGCCTTTTCCAAGATGCCCTAATGTTTGTTTCCAAATCTGTTTATGTTAGTTGTATCTGATATTGCTATAACCGAAATTGAGTATGGTATAAACAGCAAAATGTGAGTGTAAAAGAAAGAAAGCTTGTGTTTCTATGACAAATAAGTTGAGTGCTGTGAAATACTCAAAAGTCTCATTCTAAAAACATTGCTTTCAAATGAGATGTGAGCAAGATATTCGCAAAAGATTAGAAGAAAAAAAATCTAGAATTGTTTTGCACCAAGATTGCTTGAACAGTGCCTTTAAATTATTTTTCCTCTTTTATGGTCAATCCACTTTGGGTGTGGTTTATGCAAAATAGAGGATGTAGAATTCTGGTCAGACTCACTCAACTCCTGCTAAAATAGGCTATTTAGGCACGGACCATTCTTTTTTAAATACGTATTTTAGTTTTCTCCTGTTCTATCATTTTTGAAATATGCCTTCAACTGTATCAGGCAACAGAGCATGTCTTCTCTTCCGCATTTTATAGTTGGGCTGTATTATGTTTCCAATTCCAATTTCTTTTCTCAAAATTCCCTGCACAGATTTATGAGCTAAAAAGCCCTCACGTGGCTCCTCAGCTGCCCCTCAGATTCTCCAGGCTGGATCAAAGGTGTTGAGGGCCATGAAGGCTGATTGATTTCTTCTTTCTGAACAGCCTCTGGAAATGTCAATTGTATGCAAATGAGCATAGGGTGATGGCCTCTCTTTGAATCAGGGATAGTATTTAAAATTAGCACTATTCATGGATGCCAAATCTGAATATGAACACAAATAACAAGAAGAAAAGCTGTTGTTACTAGAATCAGAGTATCTTCTACTGTGAAACCCAGGATGTGGCCCAGGGGGTCCAGTAGTTCAAAGACCGACCATGAACTCCCAACTCTCATCCCTTGAGGTCCTACTACGTCAGAATGCTGACGTAGGTCAGGTGGGTCAAGTGCTTTCTATATGTTGCTTGGTTTCCTCACAGCAACCTTGAGATGTAGGGATTATCGTCTTTGACAGATGAAGGATCTAAGGTTCAGAGAGTTTTAGATGGTGTGTGCAAGGTCACTCAGATATGGAGTGAGAACTAGGAATCAAATCCAGGTTTATTCTTCTTCAAAGCCTTCATTCCTTCCACCATGCCAGAAAATGTAAATGAAATTCTGGAAAGATTGCAAAGAACCAGGCAGCCAGATGGAATGCAAGAGTCGGTGTCCCACCCACATGGCGTAAACACAGCCCTTTGAGTGAAGTCAGCTTTTACAGGAGAATCAAAGGCCTTTGACACTGGGACTCCACTTAGTGCTCAAAACCTTCCTGGCCATTGGGGGGAACCACAGTGCTAACCCTGATATAAGGCAGAATGAAAAACTCATGCTAACTAAAAATTTCTAAGTGCCAAGGAGAAAGAAATAACTTATGGCTAGAAATATTAGAGGAGGCTTCTGAAAGGGGGGACATCTGAGCATCAGGCTGGGGCGTTGGTGATATTTTCACAGAAATAGCCCTAACATTTGTAGAGTTCTTTACAGTTGAAATAACACTTTTTCAGGCATTATGTTAGTTGTCTCTCAAAACACCCCCATGGGTTAGGGCAGGAATTATCATTTCTAATTGAGAGATGAGGAAGCTCACACACAAAGTGGTTCAACAACTCGCTCAGTCACACCAGTAAGTTAGAAATAGAAATGGGACAAGCATCTAGGTCAGTACTGGCCAGTAGAAGTATAAGGTGAGCTACATATAGAATTTAAAAATTCCTAGCACTCCTATTAAAAAAATTAGACAAAAGCAATTGAAATTCATTTTAATAGTGATTCTAGTTAACCAAATGTATCCCCCAAATCATTTCAATGTTTAATTGACATGCAATCAGTATGTAAAAAGTTATTAACAAGATATTTTGCATTTTTTTTGTATTATCTTCAGAATCCGCTGTGTCTTTTACACTCATGGCACATCTCGATTTAGACCAGGTATATCACAGGTGCTCAATAGCCACATGGGCTAGTGGCCACCATATTGGACACAGCAGAGACTTTCTGACTCCTAGCCCCGTATCTTCATGCTTTACTAAACGAACTCACAAATATGTACAGACATGGGAGTAGGGCATCTCATCCAAAGGGTGCAACAGAGGTTATGTTACTTAGGGCTCTGGCAGGACACAGATGGTACCTGAAAAGGGGTCATGAAAGAGAATTTAATGAACAATTAAACTTTGGATGGTAAACAATGGATTGTAAAGCACCCCAGGCCAGGATGAGTGGGTAGCCACTAACCCTCCCAGAAACCTAGAAAATTCTGTGCTATAGGAGACCACTGACTGATAGGAGCTGTGGCCTTTGGGAGAGAAATGCAGCCACTGAAAATCCACATATCCAGAAAGGTAGGTGATGGTGAGATAAGTACACTGACCTCTTTGTCTTCCCACCCTCTGGTTTCCTTCCAGTGCCTCCCATTGGCCAAACCCAACCAAAAGGCATTACGAGTCTGTTGATGCAATCCATAAAGGGCAGCCTCCTGGGGCTAGGAAGAAGGCAGAGAAAGATGGAGATGTAGGAAGGCAGACGTAGAATGACCAGTAACGAATCAAAGTTGCAGACTTGTGGGCCGTGTTTGCGAATCTGGGTGGAGTGCTGGAGAGCAAGGAGGGAGGCAGCAAGTGGCATGATTGGAAAGTCAGACTGGAGTTAGGTAGTGGATGGGTTGTAACTTGGGTAAATGCAATTCAGGGTTTTTAGCGTGAGGTCTTCTGTAATCAAAATTGGGCACTATGAAGATGATCCTGGCAGGTGTAATATTCTCTGTGCTGAGGTTTTGAGATGTAAGTTGCATTCCTTACCTCAGAAATGAACCAGGTGAGAAATAGATATGAGAGTTAGACAGGAATCAATCAAATCAATCAAAACAGCCACTTTATTAATATTACTGGCAAAGGAATGGGAACTTGGCTGCAAACTAAGTGGACATGGGCTTTCTATTCCCTCTTTCTGCATTAGCCATAGTTCCCCAGGCAGAGACAGAACAGCGGAGCCACTATGGGCTCACTGCATCAGTGGGCACCCTGCAGAGAGCACAGCAGCCTGCATGGGTGGGCTCCCTGCAGGGAGGAAAGGAGCCATACTCTTACTACACAGACAGGTCTGGGCAATGAATACATAATGACCTCCAACACATCAATCCTACTCTCTGGAGAAACAAGGATCAATGGATACCTGCCTAACTATCTCAACATAACACAGAAAGAGACAAAAATAGGTAAAAGAAAACAGTGGCTTTGGCTTCATGCCCTATACATTTATAAGACGCCCAATATGTTGGTAGAGTTTTCTATTTCATATATCATAAAGAAAATAGGGAAAAGGAAAATACAATTTCTTTTTCAAGAAGAATTTTAGGATATTCTAGGTGGCTAGAACATTTCACACTAGTTAGAAAATTGGCTAGCACCAGTCAGAAAGCTATTTTGTGGTAGGACTTAAATCATACAGCACTAGTAAAGGAAATATAGGAATAGTTCATACATAGATGGGGGAGATAGCGCCAACAGGAATTGGTACCACAGTTGATGTGGATGGATTAGGTACAAGGATGTGGCATAGAGAAAGAGGAGCACTTTGGGTGTGATGAGAGAATCATGAACAGGCTGAGCTAGAGATCCCTGTGGGGCATGCAGATGAAGCAGGATGTTGTTGATGAGCATCTAGAGCTCAGAGAAGAACATCGTGTTAGAGATAGTGACATGGGAACCATCCAGAGTGATGGTTGAATCATAATGAATCACCAAAAGACGAAGAGAAAAGAATGGGTCAAGGAGAGGCCCTTGAAGAATGCCTACACTTAGGGATTAGGAGGAGAAAGCAGGACACGTAAAGGAAACACAGAAACCTGAAAGACAGGAAGGAAAACCAAGAGTCTGTAGTGAAATTAAAGGAAGAGAATGCTTCAAGAAGAGGGGGTGGGAGGATGCGTCTGCAGTGCCACTGCTGCAGAGATCAAGGGTGAGAAGAGGCTGTTGGTGGGTGATTAGAAGAACAGGGCAACTGACAGAAAACTTTACAGGCTGGAGGTCACTAATGGGCACTTGCCACTCATCTCTGTGAGTCACCCACCCCTCAGTCAGGGAAGAGCTGCCAGGTCGTGATTCTGTTGTATGATGCCATCTCTCCTAACAGGTATTGTGGTGGACACCTAACCAAAGCCTGGACAATCAGATTCTAATCCCTGTACTTTAAGATTGGGCCAAAGAGCATCTTTTTTTATTCTGGACTCTTCTTCCAGGGTAGAGCCCAAAGTAGATGTAAATAACTTTCAAGACTTCATATGCCAACCGTTTTCCACCACGCAGCCTGAGTAGCAGAGAGGTTTGGAGAGAGGGAGGGGACAAAGCAGGCGCAGAGAAAGAATCACAGATGGAGAGAAAGCTCCCTGGATTTCTGGTGCCTCTTGATTTTCTGGTTCTGGGCCCTTCCTGGACCCTGAATTATTTCGCCCTCTAAAAATGTTTTGATATTCCCTTGCAACCTGACAATGAATTTCCCCTATCTTTTCCCTTAAGTAAGAAGTGTTTACTGTTATTTGCACATGGATTTAACTAATACAGTTATAGTTGTGTGGAAAAGTCTTGCTATAGAGATGTGCTGTCTAGTATGGAGCCACAAGCTACATGTGGCTATTTAAATTTAATCCCTTAGTCACAATGACCACGTTTCATATGCTGCTCAATAGACTTCAGTGGTTAGTGGCTTTTGGATAACACAAATGTAGTACATTTTCATCATCAGAGGAAATATACCCGTGCTGGACAGTGTAGTTGTAGAGTATTATATATTGGGGAAAGATAATAATGAGAATAACATTTTACTTTTCCCCCCCAAGAATATATGAAAGGAATGAAAGTGAAACTATGAAGAGAAATAAAGTGAAGCTATGAAAAAAGAAATGGAACATATAGGAGTGGAAGCTTGCAGAAGCAAAATGATCAAGAAGATGCCTCTAGGTGAAATTTAATTTCTAAAATTTTGCTCAGGCAACACTCTACCCTGGCTGAAATTGTTCATGTAAAGGAATAATAGAAAGTAATGTTAGACTGGTAGATGGAAGAAGTTAAAAAACATTCTCAACTGTCAAGCATAGAGATTAGACTCTTGGTTTTGGAGGGCAAGACCCCAGAGATCATATTGCAAGAGGAACAAATTTCCCAAATCCACATATTCACAAATATTTCTGGGTGGATGGATATTTGGGAGACACAGTTAGTAGTAACCATTACATGTTTATTGTCTCTGTTTTTCCTCCCAGCTTGGGTTTTTCCCCTTGTGGTTTCATAGCTATTGTGAAGAACGCAAATTAAACATAAATCCAATCTCAAAGAGTTCATAGTGTAGAAGCAAAAATAAGGCAAGAACATGGCAGAATGTAGAAAGAAATCAATTCCATAAGGACATGTACAAATGAAACTGTCATGGAGATCACAGCTGGGGGCATCCAGGAGGGTCTTTGTGGAGAAGGTGACATTTGAGCTGAGCTTTGAAGGGTAGATAAGGTTGAGGGATGAAAGGAAGTTTGTATCAGGTAGACAGAAAGGCATAGACAAAAGTATGAGTGTAGTAAGGTAGGAAGAATGTGTAGGAAAGGGTGACTATTCCAGTATAAATTAAAGAATAGTAAAAATGAAATAGGTTAATAACAGACAAAGTTGAACATGATGGGTGGTCCATGGGTGGCCTTGAATGTAAGAGATGGAGAATAGAAGAAAAATGACTTGCTGGTAGGAGGCTGAAGAAGTTTTTGGAGTATAATGAGAAGACTCATCTAATTGGAGCATAAAGAACAAATATTTTGAGGTTCTGCCACTTTCAGGTCAACCCGATTCTTCCTTAAATGAATGAATAAATGAACAAATGACAAAGCTTTGCCTTACTGGTTAGCAGTATCAGTAATTTAAAAAAAATCCCCTAGATGCTATAAGGCACCAACATGCATCAGATCAGCCAACACAGAACTCCGTGGGAAACCCAACTTTTTCTATTGTCCGAACAACCAGCTTACACCAATATTGTCTAACAAAGATATTTAAGTTTAATGGAATTGCTTTAATACAGCTAAAACATCTGCTGCATTTAAAAATAATCTTCCTGCTGCTGCAACATATGGTATCATCAGAAACTTTATTCTAGTGCCCCCAGAGCTTCTGAGACACCTCGAAATGCCATGATTACCATAAGGAGATTTATGCAATCCTCCAAGCTGAAAGAAAAACAATTAATTCATTTTAATATTTAAAATAAATATGGGCCATTTGGATCATTTGGGAGGAGAAGTGGGATTACAAAAACTACAATAATTAGAATCTAGCTCCCCAAAGAGAGATACTTCAAAATGTAGATTCCAGATGGAAAATTCCCTTAGCAGGTCTGTTTAAGATGTGTGTTCAGCCTGTCCCAACCTCCACTGAATTGGGTAACAGTGCTCTCTGCACCACGGTTTTAGCTGGGGTCACAATGGGCACAGGTCTCTTTACTCTTACACAGGAGCATTATCACAGCATTCATGTAGATGGAAGTGAAGCCAGGAGCCAAAGTCTGAATTTAATACAATTCAGTTAAATAAACATTAATCAGAAGATACTATATTTCAGCAGCTATGCTAGATAAATACCAAAGAATCAGATGAATTAGATAGAGTAGCTGCCTTTAACTTGTCTTTAGTGGTCCTGGAGAGAGAAATGCAGATTAGTAAATGTCATAAGGTATGACATATTCTGTAATAGACTTAACTTTCATGGCATGCTGGGAGCACAAGACAGTCTTTCAACTCTGCCTGGAAGGCAAAAGCAAGCCTCGTGGGGGAAGAGATGCTGAGGCAGAAGAGTAGAGCCACCTTAGGAAGAAAGTGGACTCCCTAGGCTGAAAGAACCACACGGCACAAGGTGGTGAAATAGCAGTTCAGGGAGCTGATGGTCATCTGGTACAGGGTAAGAGGTGAGGGGCAGGGAAAGATCTGGAGAGAGAACAGGAACTAGGTCCTGTTGGGCCATTCATGGGGGGGGTTGGATTTTATCTTGGAGAGAACATGACCACTGGAGGGTTTTCCTGCAGAGATGAGTGAAAGCAATATCATCATTATCACAGCATCTGCTCTAATATCCCTTGAGCACGTGCTCTGCCTTGGGCTAGGAACTGTACATTCTTAATTCTCTCCACCCTTGGAGGAAGGTGTAATCATTATGCTCATCTCACATCCACAAAATCAAGGTATCCAGAGGGGAGCATTTTGCCTAAGGTCCCACAGCTGGGAAGCACAGAAAGTGGGATTGGAACCCACTTACTGAAGAGTTTGCTCTTAATCCCTACAGTGTACTGGTTCTGAACGAGGCCATGCTTTGGAGAGAGAGAACAAATTGTGGGGAGAGAAGCTGGAGACCAAGAGTCAAGATAAAAGGTGATTATTATGCTCCATGCTAGTTGCAATTGGTGATTAAAAAAACAAAACAAAACAAAAACAAGGTTCTCATCTTCCTGAAGGAAAGGGACCCTATGTGCTCAACCTCTTGCAATCAATCATCTAAATTTAAAATGTCAGCCTTTGAGCCCCTTCAATAATTTCTGCTTGACATTGTGACAGGTACTAAAAAGCAAGATGTAAAGTTGAGAATCACCTTCAAAAAGCTTCATTAAAAGGCCGGGCGCGGTGGCTCACGCCTGTAATCCTAGCACTCTGGGAGGCCGAGGCGGGTGGATAGCTCAAGGTCAGGAGTTCGAAACCAGCCTGACCAAGAGCGAGACCCCGTCTCTAAAAAAAAAAAAAAAAAAAAAAAAAAAAAAAAGCTTCATTAAAACCCTAGCTTAGAAGAGACATTGAGCAAAGGGTTTTAACATTTGCTGATCTCTCCTGTCTGCTTGCTCTTGACCTCAAGAACCATGCATGCAATTGCAGATTATCTGAGGAACAAGCCTGTTTCCCAGGACCTCAAGCATCTAATTATGCCACGGGACCCACCAAGCAAGAGGAAGCCTGGTGCATGTGCCACTTACCTTCAGGCTACTGCTTGATAATTTTTCTTTGGAAAAACAATTAGTAACCACCATTAAATATTGATGATCCCAGTCATTTTATAGCCATATATTCCATACTGTTTTCAGGCAATGCTAGATTGGACATGTAGAGGAATGAATGAGCCAGGGTATCCTTCAGAAGAAGTTCATCCTAACAAACAGCCGTACCATGATTGAGATCCAGTGTGGCATGCCGTAATAGAGATCTATAACAGATTTTCTTCACTTTGGTGCACACAGCACTTTGAACAATGGCTGGTGCATAGTTAATACTCAATAAATATATATATGTATAAATATATATTTATTGAATGGAAGTAGTAATGTCCCACTGCGGAAGTATACTATTTGCCAGAAGGTATCAGAGAAAACCTACCGCTCAGCATTGCTGTCCTTCAATAGACCATATAAATATATATATTATCATCATTATCTTCCCTAATTTCTTACTTCCCTTTCTTCCAATAATTAAAGTTCTACTTAAAGGGCCAATCCATAGACTTATTTGTCTCTGTATCTACAGCATAATAGGTGGATAGATAGTTGAATAAGTGAATGAATGATCATGGGAGTGCTCATAATTTCGCCAACAAACTATGTTCTTTCATCTTTCAAGATGTTTGCATGTATTTTTTACCCTTTCTGTGGTACTCTTCTCTGCTTCTCCACTGGGCTAAATCCTATTCACATGTCAGCTCAGGCAACACTTCTTGTAGGTAGCCTTCTATAAGCCTTCAGTTTAGTTTTGATCCGTACACTATTTCCATATGTGTCTGTGTAGTCACCCATCTCCCTCCATACCTGGCAAACTCTTTCAGCCTGGGAACTGATTGTTCACCACCATTATATTTCTAATTCCCAGCAGGGCTCCAGGCACATAAGAGACCCTCAAAAAGTAAATTAATTCATGATTGAACAAATTAAGTCATTTAAATATTTTCTTTGTAACCTGCCATAGGATAAGCCAGTGCTTGAAGAATCCCACAAAACTTGATCATTTCTGTGGAATATGATCTCTTTGACTCTGCATTTATAATTGTAAAAAAATTGCCATTAGTCTTTTTTGGAGTAATTATTCAAGGAAAACCTTTTGTTGTCACTTAGGCCCTAATAGTGTCTCCTTCACAGAGTACAGAATTTTTAACAGTTATAGCATTATAATTAGCTCTGATAAGAGATAAATGGGAATGCATTTGTTAATGATACATGATGTTTTAAAAGATATGGATAGAACCTAATGATGAGTTCTGGTTGTATACCTGAACTCCTGTATACCTAAGGAGAAAGACTATCCTGATTTACCTCCATATAAATTACCCTAAATTATTTCAACCCAGACAAGCCAATCCATAATGTATTCTCAAATGAGTCTTCTTGGAACTGAATTATGTTGACTGACTCATATAAATCAATACGCATAATAATGCTAATAGAAACTCTTGCTGAGTTGCAAGGACATTGCATACAACATTTCTAACCATTAAGGAGACTTTTCAGGAAGGGCATTATTATCCCTTTACTATAGATGGAGAAACTAAGACTCAGAAGTTGCTCAAGCTCACGAAAATAATAACCAAACAAAGATTTCAAATCCAGGGCAGTCTCGTTTGAAAGCCTGTGTCTTCTCTGCTAGACTACACTGCCCATCTACCACTGAGGAAGTTCTCAGGGATAATGGAAACCTGAAGCAGAGATCAAATGCCAATGGAAAGTAACCTTAGCACTGAATGATACAGAGCTAGCTATCTCAGCTACTGCCCCTGGGGGAAGGAGGGGTGGTCAATATGTCAGAAGTACTTTATCCTGGTTGTGAACATAGGACTGTGAGAAGCCTACAGCATATTTTACTTAATCCTTAGAACAAAGAGCCTTCCACAAAAAATAGTCTTTTCTTGTATTTTATCCATGAAAACAATGAAGCTGACTTATAATTTTGTATTGCTTCATATACATTATCTCATTTGAGGCAAATGTAATGCTGAATAAAAAGATATTGCCCATGTACAGATGAGGAATCTGGGGCTGAGACTTAAGTGGCATAAGTGGCCCAGCTGGGAAGTATTATAATAAGAGCTGTGGCACAAACCCTAGCGGTCTTTGCATGATATTCTAGTTGTAACTTGTTCTCACCTCTATATATTATTATTTTCCTCCTTCTTCTACTAACTTAAAAAAAAATAAAGATTAAGGAGGATGGTGAAAGATCCTTCCACTATGTTAGATTACTAGATCACAGTGAGTCCAAGACATCCAACTTGAAGGATGGGGAAAGAAAAAATGTCTTATGGATATGATAAGGCAATAATTCTCAGTGTCTCCGATGTTTCATAAACACTAAATAAGAGGCATTCCAGACAATTCACCCACAATTGCAGCTCTTGTTGTGATACAGCATCAAGAACAGTTGAATAAATTATTAATATGGCAGCATTCTCTGAATTGGCACAGATCCCATGGAAAGAGTGACGTGCCAGTCTGCCAACTGCTCTGTTGTGCACAGAAACACAATACATAGTCCTGGGAGAGACTCATGTTTATTGTACGAGGTGCTTTCTTTTCTTAAAGTTATTTTTCTAAATTATTCCAAAAGTTATTCAGAGAAACTGCAACAAAACAATTAACTATAATTATTTTAGACATTAACTTAGAAATTCCCTATTGGGAATCGTGTGAAGTCAAGGAGGGATCTGGAAATTTGATAGTTTCCTCTGTGCCCCTGGCGACAGCATGTGGGGGTGGGAGTTGAGTCTTGGCAGTTGCGCCCTACCTGTCTGCCCATCCATTATCACACAAACCTCACCTCACCCACTTCAAAGATTCATGTGTTCCTGATGACTTGATCAAAGTTGTCACGAAGAAAATGTTGAGTCTTTCATAGCTACTTTCTTTATAATTTTCCAAACTATTATTGCATAAAGCCTAAAATAACAAGTATGTTATATTACATAAAACAAGATATAATTGTAGGAAAAAAGAGCCTAATATAAGAGAACTAATATATTTATTGAGTGTAGAATTCTTAACAGCTTATGATCTTGGAATACTATATTTTGATTCCAAAACCATTTTTCAACACATTTCTGATATTCTTCTTTGAAAAGTGTTTTCAGAAGCAAAGGTATGCATAGATTTTGAATATATGAATAGCTTTAATAGGGGCAAATATTTATCCTTTGAAAGATAATTTCATTTTGAAGAAATATATTATCTGAGGTCGAAGCTATTTTTTAAGGCCGTGTAGCATCCATCCAATTCAGAAATCCAAGAAACTCCTTTATTTAAACCTCTCCAAACTGGAAATCATTGCCCACATCCCAATCCAACTTGCTTTTCCTACTGTATCCCTTATTCTGGGATTGGCATCATATCCATAGAATTTATTGTGTACAACATATCTTCTAAAAATCAGGATTAGGTATTAGGGACAAATACATGCAAATTCTTGTAAGAACTTACTATAATATGAATTGATATGCAGTAAAAAAATTATCTGAAATATCAATTTACAGTTTTAAAGAATGAGAGTCAAAAGTGAGAATGTGATGATTTTTAGGACTCATGATCCTATTCCCAAACATAGATGTCAGTCAAAATTGTCAGAAAATCACTTTGTGACTACAATCCTCTTATTTCTTCTAGGGAACAATTAATTGAGTGTGGCCAATAAGACCAACTCATTTTGAGCTGTAAGTCCAACTTGACTATTTTAGACTCTAGAATCCCGTGACGCAAACTTTCAGAGAACATTTGCAAGTCGGGATATGCTTGGGAGGAAAAAACGTCTCCCTGTCATTCAGAGACTGTCCAGATGACAACTGGAATGCATGGCCTTCCAAATGGTACCTGTCTTTGGTTCTCTGTCTCCAGGCGCAGCCTGGCCTCCACACACCTCCGTGTCTCCAGGAAGGCTTGGCGCTGGGCCCGGTCTGACAGGTAACTGATGAAGATTCCAGCTGTGTTCATGCACACGAATAACACTGCCTGGGCCACAACCTAAAACAAACACAGTCTGGTTAGGTGGTTACAACAAGAGTTGTTTAGTGGCAAAAGAGAAAAAAAAATTTCAAAGGTAAATCTTAATGCAGTAATCCAAATCATAAATAGCATGTTAATAGAACTATGCCCTTCATTCAGATCTTGAATCAAATGTCATCTCCTCAGAGAGGCCCTCCCTGACCACTCTATCCAATGTAAAGCTTCTTCCTTCCCAATGTGGATTGGAAACCCAAAGTAAAAAAGAGGGGGTATGGTTGGCTTCTCTCTTCCTCACTTCACCCTACCTTTCCCCTTCAGTAGCTGAAGCTTTTCCATTTAAAGGGCTAGAGAATCAGGTGGGGAAAAGGATAATGGACTAATAAGATTTAGGGAAGGTATCCATTGAATACCCTTGACTCTGAGCACATCGGCTATTGTATTTTTGACTTTGGTGTTCTCAGGTCCTCTTGGGTAGAATTTAAGTTTTATTTTTTTACTTGTGAAAAGATACTACATTTTTTGACTGCTTTTCATCTCCATTTCCATTATTCTATTCCTATGCATCAAAATCTCCTTGCTGGACTCTGAAATTAGGCTTCCTATTTTCACATTTTCCCCCTTCCAACTACTCTCCGGTGAAGAAAAGCAGGCACATTCTGGAAGGAAGTCAACACATGGAAAAAGGGAATAGCATAGTATAAATCTTTACTTTTATGGCTTTAGTCTAAAGGGAAGGCCACAGTTGGTACAGTATTGGGAGCTAAAACTCCAGTAGAAAACCCAGGTGGCCCAAAGAAACAAAGAACAGAGTTTTGGACAACTATAGCTTCTGAAAAGTGAGGGGAGAATTCTAAAAGGAAGAGAAGTAGTGAGGGGGAACCTGAAATTCTTATATAATGTCTTCCCTGAACCACACATGCACAGAGCAGACAGCAAGCAATTGAGTTAAGGATAAAAGAACTGGACTGAGATTTGAACTGTAGTTTGAAACACAAAGACTTTCATTTGATTCCAACCAAGTTAATCACCTGCTAAAATAAAACAAAACAATAATTACTATTTCCAAAGGAATGTAAGAGAATCCAGAGTCTTAACCACATAGCATTTACAATGTCTTGCACTTAGTAGAAGATTATGTGACATAGAAATAAACATTAAAATGTGATTCATTCTAAAGAGAAAAGATAACCAAGAGACACCTATTCTAATCTGACTCAGATGTTGGACTTAGCAGGCCAAAATTATAGCAGGTCTTACAGCTTTCCTCAGTGATATAAAAGTAAATATTCTACCAATGAATGAAAAGATATGAAATGAGCAGACAAATAGAAACCACAAAAAATGAAAATTCTAAAACTGAAAAACATAATATCTGAAACAAAATCATTCATTGGATGATATTAAGAGCAGAATGAAGATGATAGAAGAATCAATAAACTTAAAAATACTTCAATAGAAAATACCCGTTTGGATGAAAAAAGTTAAAAAAAATTTTTTTAAAAGACTTTAGTGACTTGTGTGACAATATTAAAAGGTCTAACATACATATAATAGAATTCTCAGAAGGAAAGAAAAGACAGAATGAAACAAAAATAATTTGTTTAAAGACCTAATCAAGGTAATATAAGATTGCATTTAGAAATATTTAATGACATGAGCAAATCTCTGATACATTAAGTAAAATGTGATGTCTTAAACTTTATTTACATACAAATCTATAAATTCAATGTGATCGCAATGCTTAAAAATGAAAGGAAATTTTTATGTGTGTATACATATATAAAAGGAAATACATATATATTTGCACATATATGTGCATGCACAGGTGTAAATATGTGTCTGTATGTGTATTGAGCTAGGAGGAATAAGTTATTCAGACAAACTCACTTGTTAATATCTAACAAGGCAGCAAGAATCGTGAAGTGTCAAGATCTACAAGTATCTAACACACTACTCAGATGGTGAGCCCAGCATTGGGGGCTTCTCCCCTCCTCAGAGCATTTGCAGATTCCCAAGGAGGTGATCGAGTGTCTGAGAAACAGAGAACAATGTTCAAAACTCGTGGAGCCGGGAGAAGCAAAACTGAGGTCCAGGACCAATGGAGAAGAACAGATCCAGAAAGAGACCATTCATATGTAGACTCTTGATTCTTGGTCAGTAATTGACCCCACAAATAACTTCAAAAGAGGTTTTGCATTTTAGTATCAAATAAGACATACAAATACCTGAATGGCTCAATTATCATTATTATTATTAATTTTTACTAAATGTTATGAAGGAAATACTATTCCATTGTGGCAGTAGCAGATCTGTGGTTCCATGCAGAAGTGAGTATATATGTCCTGACCGTTGAGATTGGTTGTATTTTGTAATCCCTTCAACCTACATCTCTGCAGAGAACCCTTCTCACCCAATCTATAAGCCCCCTCTGACCCAGAGTTGATATGCTAAGTGTGGGATACTTAAGAAATACCTGTTGATCAATTTTTTTCCTACTCTTATACATTTGTAAACTACATTTGAGAAGCCTTATTAACCTTTCACTCCTATTAATTAATTCAAAATTATTTATGGAATAAGTTCTATGCGTCAGGCACAGTTTTGAGGAACTGGCAGTGTGCAAAGCAGATAAAGTCCTGCTCTCATTCTAGCGGTGGGAGACGGGAAATAAACAAGTGAACCAGGGAATATTTAACATATGGTGGTGGTGTATGTGCGATAAATACTATGAAGAAAAATACAGCAACATAAGGAGGATGAAAGGTGAGGGCGTAGGTGTGGGGCCACTAATTTATAGGGAGTTCAGAGAAGGCCTTTCCCATAAGAAGACATTTGAGCAAAGACCTGAAAGAAGTGAGGGGGTGAGGCATGAGTGTATTTGGGACAAACATTCTAGGCAGAGGGAATAGAAAGCGCAAAGGCTCTGAGACAAAAGAAGCAAGAGGCCCAGGACCGCCCAGCATGAGGCCCACCGCGGCTGGAGCAGAGGGACTTGCAGGAGAGTGGGGGCACCTTTCGGAGGTGAGCTCTGGAAGGTCATGAAGGGCCAGACCATGTGGGGTCTTGCAGCCATGATACGAACATCGGCTTTTCTCTCGGTGAGATGGGAAGGCCCTGGAGGGCTCTGAGCACTGGGGAGACGTGACCTACCAGGCACGTTTCAAGGGTCATGCTGGAAGGTGTGACAAGAACAAGAACTTTGGTGTGGCAAGGATGGGGTTACAGAGACAAGCTAGATGCCTCTTCCAAAAATCTCCTTGACTTTTCATTTTGGCTTGAACCACGGTGGTGATTGTGCGGGGGATGGTATAGGGCCGAACCCTGAAGACATTTCAAAGGAAGAGACGACAGGACTCGCTGATGAATTTTTTTGTGGACCACATGACAAAGGAAGGAAACAAGGATGATCCCCAGCCAGTTAATTACTCTGACTACCTATGACAATCACCTGGGGAGTTAAAACCTGCAGATCCCCTTGGTCCTACTCAAACCCACTGACTAAAAATGTCCAGGGATATGACCTGGGCATCTGTAATTTTTTTTCTTTTATTTCGTTATATTGTGGGGGTACAGAAATTGTTAGGGTTACATATATTGCCTCTGCCAATCCTCCCCCCCGCCCCGCTGTGCTAGAGCTTCAAGTGTGTCCAAGTGTGTTTTTTTTTTTTTT
>VBSM01001124.1:68440483-68470663 GCA_008086735.1 Cheirogaleus medius
GTTAGAGGTATTCCCTTCCCCCCTACAATGCTTGCCATATCCCAAGGATGTGGGGTCTCCCCCATCCCCCGACTCTCTGGTGAGTACTACCACCATTTGAGCACCATAGTTTTAATTAGTCAGAACCAATTTGATGGTGAGTAGATGTGGACCCCATTTTCCTGGTCTTGTGTTGCCTCACTTTGGATAACAGGCTTAAGCTTAATCCAGGATAGCATAAACGGTGCTAATTCACTGTCATTTCTTAGAACTGAGTAATATTCCATCGTGAGCATATACCAAATTTTAATTATCCATTCCTGAGTTGATGGGCACTTGGGTTGTTTCCAAGACCGTGCAATAGTGAATTGTGCTGCGATAAACATTCGGGTGCAATGTCTTTATAATAGAATGACTTATGCTCTTTTGGGTAGATGCCCAACAATGCTATTGCAGGGTCAAATGGTATTTCTATTTCTAGCTGTTTGAGGTATCTCCAAATTCTTTTCCACAAAGGTTGCACTAATTTGCAGTCCCACCAGCAGTGTAAGAATGTTCCTGTCTCTCCACATCCTCGCCAGCATTTGTTGTTTTGGGATTTTTTGATACATGGGCAACTGTATTTTTAGAAAGCTCCAAGGCAATCTTCCACAGTGGGTTCACAGGCTGTCAAAGGGAAATCTTGTAAATCTTCATGTAAATTACTGTGTTTCCCCGAAAATAAGACATGGTCTTATGTTTATTTTTCCTCAAGAAGACACCCTAGGGCTTATTTTCAGAGGATGTGTTTTTTTTTTTTTTAAGTATGGTACAACAATCTACATTTATTCAAATATAGTTAAGTCATCTTCTTCTGGAACATCATCATAACTCTCCAAACCCAGAATTCCATCCTGAATTTCTTGCGACTCTATTTTCTTTAGAACCATTGGCCCCAATCTCTCATGTCGAGCAATAGAGCTCTCATGGGGCAGATGAGAAGGGCTGCTCATCTTCTTTACCGCTCCGTGATGAAATGCATGGGTTGTGCAGATATGCTGTGTAGCCACCTCCATCACTAGGTCTTATTTTCGGGGTAGGGCTTATATTGTGCAAATGCTTAGAAATCCTGCTAGGGCTTATTTTATGGGTAGGTCTTATTTTCGGGGAAACACGGTATCTGAAGATCACATACAACACTGAATTTTGATCTCCTTTTTGTATATCCATCAGCTTTATTAAATTCTGAACTCCTTGATGGTAGAGACTGTGTCCTTCATGTCTCCATTTCTCCAAGGCCTGGCATCCTAGCGTTCCAAAAATATTTGTTGAATCTAAATAACTTAACACAATCACATAGTGAATTCCAGTTGCCCACCTCTTTGGTCCAATTTTGTAATTACTGGGAAGAGGAAAGTTGTCACTCTGAGGGGAGGAGCCATCCATAAATTCATCTGAAATAGGAAGACTCCTCCTACCTCACCTTTCCCCCAACCCCAGGAGTGGAAACTTTCTTCATGAGGCCGTAGTACCTCCTGTCCTTCCTCCCAGGTGACAGCCGCAGCGTGGGCACTGCTATCTGATGCCAGGAGTTCAGAGTTGGAAACTCACAGAGTCAGCTTCCCCATTTGATGCAGGATTTGTGTGTTACTGTCTAACTCCCCAGAGTGGAAATAGGGGTGAGGGAGTGGTTCCCTGAGGGGACTCCTCTCCCCTGGGCCCTCAAAGCCTGTGCTTTCTGGTGCCACAGAAACTTGCACTACATTTTCTCTGTAGCACACTTGGTACAAGAAATATCGCCACAGTCTGCAGCCCAAGCTGTTGAAGAGGAGGCCTGCTTTATGCAGAACAGGGAGAAGACGCTTCCATTTATTTCTGGATCTCCCTGAAGCAACCACTCAAGTGCTATTGTGTGTGTGGAAAGACCAGCTTCGGGAAAGTAACTGCTGGATCTGTCCCTCGAGTGAGTTTTATTTTAAAAATTTAGAAAGGAAATAAAGGAAAGATGCATTGCAATCCAATACTAGATTGATCTGTATTTGGACATTTGTCAATGTTTTCTTTTGTGGATTTTGTACCCTGGTTTGTCTTTAGATCCAATGTTTCATCATAAATTTTGGAGAATGTGCAAACTGACATTGGGAGAGTAAATAATATCAAGTATAACTTCCTTTAATTGAGTTCATATTAAGTGCAGAGCATTTTATTAAATGCTTTTCATATATGTTCTTATTTAACCTCAGTGTGGAAGGAACTATTATTATGCCTAATTTTATAATACATGTGAGGAAACTTAAGTTCAGAGAGGTTAAGTACCTTGCCTAAGCTTGCACAGCCTCACAGTGGTAAGGCAGGAATTTGAGTGCAGGAGGGCAGGATCTAAGCAAGAACTGGTTAGGACCTGAAGTAGACCTTTGCTATTCAGAGGAAACAAAGCCCAGTCAGGAGATAGGAGTACAGCTTAGTAAATAAATACCAGACAATGCATGAGGAAGGTTGAATACTTTGCCACCACATAATGGGTGTATGTTAAAAATGTAGGTAAAGGCCTCCTATCTGCAAGCAAGTGAGCCCAGCTGAAGAAGGTGTAATATTCTAATAGATAGCTAGCATTTATCAAACAGAGCACTTAATATGTGCCAGGAATCATTCAAAGTGCCTTGCATGTTTTAATTCATTTACTCTTCACAATAGCCCAATATGGTAGGCACTATTAAGATGAGTATTTTGTAGACGTGGGCGCTGAAGCTCAAAGTTTAATTCTTTGCTTGAGATAAGGAATGAGCAAGTGGTAGAGCTGGGGGTTGAACTCTGGTAATTGGAGCCAGAGCCTGAACTGATAACTGCTGTGTTGGCCAACCCCGTCCCTGAGCCCTTTGCTGGACTAACTCAAGGAAAGTTCACTCCATCAGCAAGTTCAGACTGGCTACGTGGACAGCGCACTATAGGATTAGGCGATTTACAGGGCTCAGTTCTTGAGCCTGGTAGAGGGGAAGGAGCCCTGAAGGGATGAATGTGTTGTCTGCAGGCTTTGCCAGCACAGTCCAGAAGAAAGGGTTGGCCCCCATCTGGTCCTAGGAAATAAAAAGGAGCCACCTAACGCAGGGAAAGAGTCCTCAAATGCATCTTAAAAAGAGTTACTTGATTGAATTCTGATGCTTACAGGGCATTTCACTGTGAATCCTGTGTCTGCCCAGTGCTTCCATTTTTATCTCCTCACCATGAAGAAGGGTGTTCTTAGGTGCATCGTATTGCCACTGTCTACAAATGTAAAACTATGGCCCTGAGAGTCACTTGCCCAAAGCTAAAAACAGCTTAGGAAATTCTGGAACAATGATTACCACCTGGGCTTTTCCACCCCCAAACCTGTGCTCTTTGTGCACTGTGATGTGTTTTCACGAGTCATTCTTCCAACCAGAGTAATGTGCCCATGTCGAAACCTCTCTGCTCTCGGACTGGGTCTGCCCTTGTGGGTTCAGCAGCTGCTGAAGTGTCAGCAGCTGCACCTTAGGCAGAGGGAGGGGCTGCAGCAGGAAGACAGTGTGAACACAGGGGACACGATGGGGCGTGAGGGAGGAAATCTAGAGGGAGGTTGGATGCTCTCTGACAGCCCTCAGGGTAATTTGACTCTGTGGGAGGGGGGTGGTCCCAATAGAGTGGGTAGAACAGACACCCACTCAGAGCCTTTGCACCTGCCAGATGTTGGAGCTTTTGTAACTGAGGACTTGTTTTTGTCTCAGCTCCACCACTTACTAGCCATGTGATCTCAGACAAGTCACTGTATGTCTCTGTGAGCCTCAACTTTCTCATCTGAACAATGGGAATAAACCTTTGTCTCATATGAGGTAAACCCTGTGTGTGTGTGTGTGTGTGTGTGTATACTGTATATGATCACATTTACCAGATAACAGATGCCCAATAAATGTTGGATATATATTGAAATATGAGCCCCCTCTTTTTCTAAAGTCTAGTCTGTGATGTAATATTTTCTACTTTGTTTCTGGATAAATGATGAATTATAGATTGTCTTCTTCCAGGTTAAGAAAGATCCCAGAGGACCATGAAGTATTAGAGTCTTCTGTATTTATGTTGCTTTACAAAGAATGTTTATGTACATTATTTACTATGCAAGGGAATCAGCAGTGGGGGTGGCCAGGGAGTTCACTCTGGGATCAGAGTGGGCCTTCGAGCCTGTCACTACCATTTAGCAACCACAGGGTGACCAAAGCAAGTCATTGCCCTCACTAAGGGAGCAGATATGCAATAGTTTGGCTTGATCTGCTGTGTACATAGAGCTTGGCAGTTTAGCCCAGTGGCTAAGAATTTGGATTCCCAATAATTCCATTTACTTGTGTATAACAAGTTTATATAAAACTTGGCCCAGTTAGTTAACTGTTCTAGTCCTCAAATTTTCTTACCTGTAAAATGGGAATACCCTCCTAAAATATTGCTGGATAATCAATGGAACCAGTTATCAACAGGCCTATAACACAGTAATTGCTCAATATGGATTGACTGTAGTTGCAGTTGTCATTATTATTGTCTTCATGGTTCTCTTGCCACTATAGTGGCCCATCGAAGGAAAGCAACGTGGCCAGGTTTGTATTATAGTAAAGTCCCTTGAGAGGCAGCATGAGGAATAGTTATCATGCAGGTCACACTCTTCGAGGATTCAGTGAAGACAGGGATGAAAGAGTGCGAGAATCCGCAACAGTAGCGGCAGAGCCAAGCCATATCCTCTGAGAGCCCTGGGCTCTCCCCACAGCTGTTGGCCTGCGGCTGCACTTCCTGCCTGCCCTTTATAAATAGTACACACTGAATTGGAAAAAGAATTACAAACAATACATAACGAAGTGTAAAAAATAAAGAGTGATAAAGTGGTAAACTTCAGTGAAAATCAAAGAAAAAGGTAAAAATAATGAGGCAAGCTGAACTCAGCTGGCATACGATAAAAAGTAAAACTGAACAATGAAAAACCTTTAGTAACAACTTGGGTTCAAAGAATAATATCCTGAGACATTACAAAGCAAGGAGGGAAAAGTGTAGTCTTTTCAAAAGATAACACAAAGAAAGAATTTTGAAATATACACTAGAAAGAACAGTGATATAAGTTTTTTAAAAAAATGAATTAAAAAGGACTAGCCATTAAAGAAGAAGTAAAACTGTTAAAGGCTAAAAACAGGAAGGCCTGAAGTTGAGAAAAAAAATAAAAGAAGTGATTAAAACTTTTAAAAATAGACAAGGTAAAAAGTTATGAAGTTAAATTTTTAAAAAAAATAATATGAGACATATAACAGGTGGTAGCACAAATTTTAAAGGTAAAGTATGCTAATACAAAGTAATTTAAGATATTAACATATTTTAAAACATTTCTTCTACTGTATTCAGAGAGATAGACAAAACAAGTAGCCACAATTGTTCCAGGAGTATTTTACAGCATGAGAGTGAGATAACACTACCACTTAGGGACTCCTGCCAGCTGCCTCACAAGGTGTCCCAGGAGCACTTCTGTGTAGCCACTGCAAATACGTTCCAGTTATTGTGCCAAGGCCTTGACACATGCTATTTTATGGATGGTCCAATCGCAACCTTGCTTGGTCTTATTAGATCCATTTCACAGAAAAGGAAAGGCTCAGAGAGGGTAAGCAATTGCTCAAGGCCACAGAGCTAGTAAGTGGTGACAACCAGGGTGACCAGCTGTCCTGGTTTGACTGGTCACAGGACTTTGTTTTAAAGCCTGAACAGTTCTGGGAAAACCCAGAGGAGGAGTTTTCATCCATGCAAACTATGGGCAAGCTAAGAATAGCTTTTACATTTTTAAAGAATTGTGGAAGGAGGAGGAGGAGGAGATGGAAGAGGAGAAGGGGAAAGGGAGGACAGAGAGGAGGGGGAGGGAAATCATGTGGTCGGCAAAGCCTAAAATATTTACTTATTTACTGTCTGGCCCTTGGCAAAAAGCCTTGCTAGCCTCTGCCTTCCCCTTCATTCTGGAGCAACTGCAGAGAAAGAAGGTTTCCTTTTGGTCTTCACAGGTGTCTGGAGCCTTGAGGGACCAGTGTGTGTGTGTGTGTGTGTGTGTGTGTGTGTGCGTGTGGGGGTGGGGTGGGAGGTCAGGGAAAAAGAATGGAGTACCTGTGCCATCTGCTCACCAATCTGCCAAAGGCTGAAAATTTGTAAAAATTGGGAATTCATTGAAACATAAGTTTTCTGGTTCCTAATCTGGAGTTCTTTTTTTGTGAAATAGGAGAAAATCTAGAGACAGGATGTCCTGAAGCCAGGTGAAGGAACTGTGAGCAAGAAGAGATTGTTGACTGTGCCCAGTGCTGCTGAAAAGGCCAGTGAGGACAAAGACCAGGGGCTGACCACTGATTCAGCAATGTCGTGGTCACTGTGAATTTTAAAAAGAGATGCATTAGCAAAGTGGCCGAAGTCAAATCCTCCAAAGACTATTTGAAATGTGTTTACAGGAGAATGGGAGAAAAGGAAATGGAGACAGAGAGCCTCGACACAGAGCCTAGATTTTAGGAGTTTTACTATAATGTGTAACTAAGAAATAGAGCAAAAGCTGAAATGGAATAAGTGACCAAAGATATTTCTTTTTTTTTTTTAAAATTATCTTTCAAGTTTCTTTTTAGGTGGCAAATATCACAGTATATTGTAATAGCTTTATGATAATGGGAGTGCTTTGGCAGAGAAGGAAAACTTGCTGATGGAAGGGCTGGGGAAGGTTTGCAGGAATGAAGTCCTCAAGCAGGTGAGGGAGGATGGACCTAGTCTAGTGAACTGTGGAGGCATTGGGCTTACGTGAGCAAAGAGCAGGCAAAGTGGTTAGATACAGAGCAGGGCGTTTGCAGCAAAGCCTGACCTTCCTAATGTAGCAGACAGGTTGTCTGTGACCTGGCTCTGAACACCCTCTCTGGCTTCATCTTTTGTCCTTCTGCCCCTAGAAGCCTCGCATCTGTCCTCCACCCCACCCCCACGCTCCTTTGTTGAAGCCACACTATTTTCCTGGCATGCTTTTTCTTAAGCTTCCTGCACATTCGTCTAACAACCATCTGTTCAACTCCTGGAGGTTAAGACTCAACCAGGTCAAGTGCTCTTTTGTTGCCTGATCTTTTGGCTGGTACCCCATACAGACCTCTGGTACTGCCTGTACACGTTGGTGGTTTGTCCCACCCATTATGAACTCTGTATCCCCAGGGCTTGGCACAGCACTTGCATTTATCCTGCTTCTTATTCATCCACAGAGTCAGCAAATATTTACTCTGTGCCTCTGATAGGCCAGGCAGTGTGCACGCTGCATGTGGACAGAAAAACGCAGACCCTGCCGTCTTGGAGCTTACAGACTAACAATACTGCAGGCCTTTGGGGTACATCTGTTGAATGAATAAATGAATGAGCTTGGTGGGGGAGAGAATAAAGGGATGCTAGCCAGTCAGCCTCCTCTTAGAGGAGGTCTCAGCTAAAGCAGGTGCTCGTGGACGCTCATGGGGCAGAAGGGAAGTGCATGCTCTCAGAAGGGAAGTGCATGCTCTCAGAAGGGAAGTGCATGCTCTCAGAAGGGAAGTGCATGCTCTTGGTTGTTCCCTCTCAACTGGCCAGGAGGGGTCTGTGGTTTAGGATTTCAGAGTTTGGGAGTCAGAATTCAACCCCATCACTCAACCTCTGAAAGCCTCGGAGTCTATATTGGTTTTTATTGAAGTACTTACTGATTGCTATTACATACCATGTGTCAAGTGCTATCCCCGACTCTGGCAATACAGAACCAGTCTCCATTCTCCTGGATCTTATATTTCAGTGAACTTACATGTTCTTCATATGCAAAAGAAAAAATGAATCCCCGTGATTTAGAAATGTTGTGAGGGTAAAACAAAACAGCACATGTAAAGTCACTATTAAAGCGAGTGGAACTTAGCAATCAGCACATGAGGATTCTTCCTGGTGGTTATCTTTACAGGGGGTTATAAAGATTAAACTAGGCCATCACAATTGCTGCATAAGAAGTATTCAGCATTTGCCTGCTACACAGTGAATGCCCCAAGTGGCAGCCAGTAATATTGATGTCCTCACGTGGGCTGCCTCCCAGCTGAGGCCCTGGGCAGAGACTACGAGAGAGCCTGTGGGATGTGGTGCTCTCCCTCTCCTCTCATCCCCTCTCCTGCCTCTTGTTTCTCCCCTGTGTGCTCCCTGCTTCTAGCCACATAGGGCAACTTGGAGTCAATTGGACAACATCACTGGTTATTCTCCTTGTGCCCCTAAAGAACTGCCCTTCCGTGTCTCACTCTGTGCTCTGAAAGGCTGGTATCTTTGGACTGTATGTATCAGGTGTCCTTATCCTCAGTTTCCATTTGGGTTCTGCCATGGCTAGTCCAGCAAGAGATAGGAAAATGAGGAGAGAGAGAGAGAGAGAGAGAGAAAGAGAGAGAGATCCTGCTGCAGTTTGGGCCATGATTGTGTCCCTCTGTAGCACAGCAGAAGCAGATCTTGCCAGGTTCAGGTCATACCATCCCTCCCGTTGCCCCTTCAGGCCCCTAGGAGTAGAAGTAGCTTCCTCTGTGGCTAGTCCATGGGTGACTCATCAGGCCTTTGGTTCTCTTAATCCTGTCTTAAACCTTTTCCTGAGCTCACTTCATTTACTCCTTTGAATGTCTACCTGTTTCCTGCTGGAATCCTGATTGACACACGGACCAAGCCCTATTTCACTTCTAGGCCTTTGTGCATTTGATTCCCTTTCCCTAAAATGTCTCCCTGTCCCCTACTCCCTGTGCAGACGCACACACACACACACACACACGCTACTCCCCCAGCATTCTTCATGATGCAGAGGAAGCATCTTCCCTCTGATATTCCTCCCTGAAAGTCCCCTACCTTTTTGGATATTCCTCTTTCACATTTCCTGCCACCAAATTCTTATCATACTGCCTTGTAGCTCCCCTCAGTTCCTGGGTCTTGTTCTATGTGTTCCTGAGGGCAGCGGCTATTGCTGTCCATTGATGTATCCCTGTACTTGACACGCAGCGGTCATTCAGTAAATCTCTGTTGACAGGACGCTCCTGCGGTTGTCTGTGGGAGCAGCTGGAGATTTGGCAGGAGAGTCACTGGAAGAGTCACGAGTGATCTTTGTGTGCCTGTGGCTCAAGGGAAAGTCTGATGACTTTATCAAGAGACTGATTTCCTGGGCAGTGGGGCTTGTTCAAGTTTATTGACTTTGGCAATGATGAGAGGTTTCCCCACAACTTACTATTATTAAAAAAGGATCTGCTACTTAAAAGTGTCTATGGAAACATGTCAGATTCTAGACCTTAGTCTTTTCCCTTTGCAGGTGGAACGTGAAATCTTGAGAAGCTTACATTTTCACATCGTTAGAATCCTTGGTGGCTTAGTGGGCAGGTCACTGCCTGGGTCACCAAGAATGGTGGCCAACATTGAAAAAAAGGAAAGGAGGTTCAGGAAATGCAAATAACAATTGATTCTCTCACCAACCCTGTTTAGATCTCCATGAGAAATGTCAGAACTGATGGTTTCCAAAAGGCCTGTGATAATTTCCCCACAAAGGCACAGGTAAGTGCCAAGGCCAGATGAAAGAAAACCTTTCCACTGAGGCATTTTGCTCAAATAGAGGATTTTAGTTTCTTTCTTTCCCTTGCTCTCTCCCTCCTTCCTTCCTTTCTCTTTGTTTCTTTCTTTCTGTCTTTCTATCTTTCTTTTCTGTCTTTCTCTCTTCTTTCTTTCTTTCTTTCTTTCTTTCTTTCTTTCTTTCTTTCTTTCTTTCTTTCTCATACTGATCTTTTAAAACCATTCATGACTCTTATCTGCAATGAGTATACGAGATTCTTTGCTTATTAGACCAAAGAAGGGAGGAAAAATGTATTTTGTCCAATAGAGATAAGATCCAAAATGAAGAGAAACCGTATCTGGCAAACAGTAGGCTCACAATAATAAATAAATGTTCAAACAGTAGAAAACATATGAAATATTTCATGCAGGAATATTATCTTTCTTGATTGATTAAACTCTTAGCTAAACAAAGAATGCATATTGCTGAATTAGCTTGTTATGAATATTAATAACTCAGAGAGGAAATCAGAGGCTTATATAAACTATGTCAGGATTGCTTTCATGGTTTTTGTTATACAAAACCCACAGGTACTAGATGTCCCAGCCTCTCAACACTGTTTCTAAAGTGGAGGAGACAGGTCTTATCCTTACATTAGTGGTTCCTACATAGGGGTTATTTTGCCCACTAGGGGACATTTGGCAATGTCTGGAGTCATTTGGGGTTGTCACATTTGGGGTGGGGGTATGTTGCTGGCATTTAGTGGTAGAGGCCAGCATTGCTGCCAAACGTCCATCACTGACAAGACAGTCCTCTCCCCCAACAAAGCATTATCCAGCTCCAAACATCAGTAGTTCAGAGACTGAGAAACTCTCTCCTAGAGCTTAGCAGTTGCCAGCACATAGTAGATGGCCAGTAAATTATGGTCAGATAAATTGTCAGTGTGCAGCTTTGTTTTTGAAACTTGCTTCATTTGTGAAATGTAGCAATTCCTTTCAAACATTTCTAAATTTCTAACCCTGCTATACGGATTTATTTTCTTTGTCTAAATGTGACTTTAAAGTTATCCATTGATCTGTACCCTGTGGGTACAAATATGATCAAGATAGATGATATCCCTGCACTCACGTGGTTCAGGTCTGGTGGGGAAGACAGACTTACCATGCAGTGGGATGACTGTGAGGACAGGGATACACCGAGACAAGTGATGCCTGTTGTGTGAACAGCTAACATTATTGAGCATCTACGGTGTCATAGACACTACTCCAAACGTTGTGCCTATATATACTCATTTAATTCACATAGCAATACAATGAGATGAGTGCTATTATTATTATTAGGGTGGCCATATAATTTATTGTTCAATCAGAATGGTTTTGACAATGACAGGGGTTATTTGTAATAATTCTGTTAAGGTCAGAGGCCTAAATCTCAGCTGTCTTGAGAAAACAGGGATGCATGGTTACCCTGATCTCCAGTTTACAGGTGAGGAAACTGAGGCAAAGATAGGTTGAGTATCCTGTGTCAGGTCACCCCTCTATAAGTGAAAGAGCCGGCCTGGTCAGGCTTCAGAGATCACCCTTTTAAGCACTGACTGCACTATACTGTGAAGATGGTATATAGCGCAGTGGAGGCTACAGAGGGTGGAGAACCCAGGAAGGCTCACTGGAGAGGAGACATTTAAGCTGATAGCTGAATAAGGAGTTGGGGTAAGGCAAGCAAAGATGAAGGAAAGGGGTTTGAAGGAGCAGTATGTGGAAAGGCAAGAAAAAGCAGTGATCATTTGGGAGGTAAAAAATGCTCAGCATTGCTGGAGAATAGGATGGTGAGGTTGGAATGGCCGGACATGGGAGTGGAAGTAGGGAGGGGACCAGGCGAGTGAAGCATTTACTACCCTAAGCACATCACATAATAGTGTCATTATTTCATTAAATCTTCATTCTAACCCTGCAAAGCACGACTTTACCACTTTATATGAATAAGAAAACAATCTTAGAGAGCTTGCTCCAGAATTATATATTTGCAGTAGAGCTGGGAGGATTCCAAAATCCATTCCTCATCACTGTATCCAATCCTGAGCTTCAGAATACCTGGACCTCTTTATTTTAGGAGGTCACAAACAGTTCCTCGAACATTCCAGCCAGACTTGTCATCACCAAAGAATTCTTATTAGCATCCATGTTAATAAATTTAGCTCTAGGGGGAGGTGCTGCTTCTAGGGGCTGGGTGCGTAAGTCAACTCAATTGTTACTCAGCAAGGAAAAAAAGGAGCCAGGTCCAGAGAAGTTCTGTCAAGTTTGCACGGGGTGTTGGAGGAATGTTCTGTTTGAACTTGAGTTCTCCAAGGTGACAAATTGTAATGCAGTGGAATTTTCATGTCTGTGTAGTTTATATGTGTTTGTAATTACACGTTTGGGGAGAGAGAGAAAGGGAGAAAGAGAGTGAAGCAGAGACAAAGAGAGAAGGGAAGGGAATGAAAGCAATAAAAGGGAAGGAAAGGGAAGGTAAAGACGGGAGCTAAAGCTTGCTACCTAATTTGGGCAGTGCTGTCTGTCTGCTCACTAGCATTTGACATGGAGTGAAACAATGAGGACCTACAGTCTGTTTCAGGGCTGTGGCACACCAATGGTGTGCCCTCCCCACTGGACTTGGTGTGCCACTAGGTCTAAAGTTATAATCTTCATACTCCATGGTCCTTAAACACAAGCCAACTGTTTTGTCTGGAGCTCAACCATACAGGGGAAAACTTGGCTGCGTTGAACTTACTGAGATAGAATACATCCATTAATTGATTTTTGTGGGCATTTAAGATTTTGTTTTAAAGCATGATTTTTGGCTCAGCTGTGAGCTTTAAAACCTTACCCCAGTGAAGTAGTGATTCCAGTGTAGTGTAGGTTTCACCTAAGTAGCAAAGTAGAATGTGTGTCAAAGTCCTATTACGACATGTATAACAGAAGACAGAAGTGAGAGAAAGAGGTGGACACTGGAAAAGCCCCTAATCTATGAGACATGCACACAGCCCCTGGCAATGTCTTTAGCAATGGGAGGTGCATAATAAATGTTTGTTGAATGAAAAAATGAATGAATGACCCGTACGTTGCTGGCTGCCAGGAAAGAATCGAGTACATTTTCTGAAAAGGCTCCTCATGTGGGCACAGAGACATTTCCAACATTGCTTTGGAAATAAGGTAGATAAATATTCACAGGGAGGCAAATCAGATATGTTTGGAAAATGAAAGTGGACACTGATTCAATTCTCTTCCCTCTTTATCTCGCGCCCATCAGGCACTGCATCCAGAGTGCTTTATAGATGGGGCCAGTGAGACTCAAGAGAGTTTTTTTCCTGTTGCATGGACTCTGGTAGGGTCGCCAGCAGGTCACTGGCAAAACTGCCATCGTCACCACATTCTCAGTTCCTAACACACAGGACAGGGAGCAGCTGGGGATCTACTTTCACCACCTTTAAAAGTGCTTCTCCTAAGATTATCTTTAATAATCTAAAAATGGAGATGACAGCATGGGCCTGGGGTAGATTGGCCATCGCTTTGAGGATGGATGTGCATCGGGGAGTCTGGCTTGGGGAGGATACTGTAGGTACCTCCAGGGTGTTGTGTCTCATCACAGAACCCCCTTTCCAGCAGAGAGGGGTGTGAGGATGGGCATATGACTGCGGGATCCCCTGGTCACATCGCTGACGCCACCCCTGAAGCTGAGGCCCTGATGGAAGGCGAGAACACCCTGGCTGAAGAGCCATCTTGCAGTCAATGTACTCCCTGAGGATGGGATGCCATGCCCAGGACACAGTGGACACTTCAATTCAAAGGCTTCTAGATGGTGCTGTGTCTCTGGTCGGTAGAACTCATCAGTCTGGGGAACAGAAGGCAGAGGCAGGAGTGGCCCCACTTACTGTCACTCCCAGTGACCCATCTAGGGAGCCTGGCATTTCAGAGCCTGAAGCCCTGGGTTCTTTAGATAAAGAGTTCCAGGTTACCAGAACTGAGCTCTTTCACTAGGTGACACAGTAAGAGTCCCATTGACCTATGAACTATGACCTTTACCTGAGCACATTGGGATCTTCATGCCAAGGGACCAGCAGACAAGACGAGACACAATCTGGGAAGGGGTTCTACCATGGCCTGAGAAAGGCATGGTGACCCAGAGGCTCAGACCACTCAGAGGTTAGAGTCTGGGTCACACCACCAAGTAAGCACAAGACCAGCAGAGCACTAGCTGAGTGTGCGGGGAATCTGGAATATGAAGCCGAGGAGGGAGACAATGTGAATTAGTTGGGGTCCTAAGACACAGCTGCAGCAGTGGGGACTGTAATTTGTCCTTCTAACCTTCCTCTTCTAAGTTTTCCCAAAGAAGTGAGGCCCACCAGGATCACAGAAAAACGATTCTTGGAACCTGTGTGGATCCTACTGCACAGGGTAGATCCTGTGCTGAGCCAGGAGATCTCCCTCCTAGGATTGCTTCTTACAGACAGTCCTCCACTGCCAGCCTCCCTGGAGGGCTGCCTCAGCTGAAGATGACCTTCTCATCCAACGTCATGCCCCACGATTGGTAAGCATGGAGGAGGTATGAAGGCTCATAAATCCAGCTCGGACTATCCCAGAAAGACCATCCCAGCTTCAGAATGCCCCATACATAGGATTGACTGAGGTCTCTGTTGAAATTGTATCACAGCTCAACTTGTCCCTTTGTCTATTTCTGCTTCCTTCTCTTCCCTTCCATGGGTACCAATCTCATCAGCATCCCTGATAAACTTCCCCCACATGAAACTACTTCTGAGAGTCTGCTTCTCAGAGGACCTAACCTGTAACAACCAGCAGTGTTGATTATCTTTACTAATGTGGTCATTTACTAATGTGATCAGCTTCCAACATTTGTTGAATGGATAAATTTCTTGAACGAATGATTTAATTGATAAATTTCATTAGTTTGTCCTATCTAGACCATTAGATGGATGATGATGATGACTCTCATTGAGAGTTTCCTCCTTTATTCATTTATTTTATGACAATTTATTGAGTCCCGAGTATGACCTACACACTTAGGTTACAGTGGCAAGTAACAGCTAAGGTCTCTTCCCTATGGGACATCCTGTGGGAACTTTAATTTAGACCAAGTAGTTAGGGAAAAACCTCTCTGGGGATGAAATACTTATGTAATACCTGACAAATGAGGAGGAGTTGGCCAAAAAAGGAGCCAGGCAATAATCATTCTAGACAGAGGGAGAGCAGGGAGGGTGATACCACAGTGCTGTGGGGTAAGGGAATGGGAGACAGAAGGTCCTTTAGGATTAAGCTTTAATTTAGGCTTCAAACTCTCTTGAGTTGAACCACTTCAAGATCACAGTGAAAATCACTGAAGAGTTCCACAGAAAATATTTTTTCTACCAATATATCTCTGTCCCCAAATCCCCTCCCCCAGTGATTTGTACAAAACAGAATTACCTTTTACTTGCTAACGTCCCCCACCATGTCCTCCTCCTTCTCGATACATAGCAGATGGCAGTGTCAAGGAGGTGGTGGCAGCAGTTCCTAAGGAAGTTTTTGGTGTGAGCAAGAAGGATGTGTGGTGTAATGTGATGGTTACTATGGCAATTTTTATTGGGTAATTGGGTTTGAAGAAACATTTAGATTCATCATTAGTTACTAGACTAAAAATAGCCACTTACCAAGAGCTTATTTTCTCTTAAAATGCATCTGTTGTTCAGGGTTGATAAAGTATGGTATGCACCCCAAACTGGAGCATTTTTCTCAAGTTACCTATGTCTTGATCCTGCCTCCTTCAAAGAAGTCCATATTATCTCTGTTTTACTTTATAAAAAAAGTGTGTTTATTGTTGCAAAGGAATGTCACTCTGGCCTAAGAGAGATGAAAATAGTTTATTAGGTATAAATTGAGTAGCCTGGTTCACAAAGAAGGTGACTTCACATGGAATAATTTTATAAAATAGTTTCCCAACTGTATTAATTTTACAGGGTGGGAGGAATCAAATAGTCTCTCAACACTCCTTTCCTGTGATGAGTATAAAGCGTAGAGTGGTTTCAAAATGATGGCCTAGGATAGACATCAGTTAACACCTACAGTAGGGAATAAACATTGGCAAATCTGTTAACAAGGGTTTAGTTTACCCTTGCTTTTTCAAGTTCACTCATTTAATGTTTGAATCCAATAACATGTTCCCCCAACATTTACGTACATGGTGATTATGAGTAAGAGCAATGTGCTTTGGTATACAACACTGGCTTATGTACCTTGTGACACATTAGGTATATTTTTACTACATTGGGTAGCAAAAATATAATGGAAGCCAGGAACATTAAATGTCTTCAGCCCATGGTGACTCATATCTAACACCATCCTGTTCACAACTTTTTTTTTTTAATAAATATGCTTATTTTAGATTTAAATTCTAATTCTGCCACTTAACACAGCGAAGCTTATTTTACCAACTTAAAAAAAAAAGTGGGATAATTAAAAAACCAACTTCCAGGGGATGGGTATATACAAACATAATGAGTAAGATGTGCAACGTATGGGGGATGGTCATGCTTGAGGCTCTGCCTCGAGGGGAGATGGGGGCATGGGCAATATACATAACCATAATATTTGTACCCCCATAATATGCTGAAATAAAAACAAAAAACCAATTTCCAGGATTACCATGATAAAATGAGGTCATATATGGAAAAGCCCCACCACCATGCCTGTGCTCTAGACTAGTTCCAAGGTCTTTTTTTCTGAGATTTGAATCCTAGCTCTGCCTTTTACTAGTTGTAGGAAGACAGGGAATCTCTCTAAGCCTCAGGCCTTTCAAATGTTAAATGGGAATAATAATGGTACCTATTTCATAGGTGGTTGTGATTGAGTGATGTACTTGCAAAAGCCCTTGGCATATAATGAGCATTTGATACTTGTTAGCTGTTAACTATCGATAATTTCTTTCTTTTTCTCACCCATACTTCCTGTTCCCTTAATGTGGGATTGTATGTCATAATTAATTCTTTGGACTCCATAGCTATGGGGACAATGTCATTTATTGTACAAACGGGGACGCTTTTCAGACAGAAAGGATACAGGCATAAAGGTAGAGTGTCCTGGGCACACTAAGCTGTATGGTCATCTTACCCAGGGCACAAACTGCTGGGCTAGGCATAGACCAATAATATAAGTCTTCAAATTATATTCTTGGGCAACTGATTAATAAAGAACAGTCTCTTCAATTCAGTAAAAGCAGGCACAGCTCTAGGCTCTGGGGATGTGTCAGTCAACAAAATAGACTGAATCCCTCTCTCATCTTATGGAGAGACAGAAAATAAGCAAAGAAAAATTGATAAAATATTTCCTTCGCCTTGGCGAAAAGTGCTATGCAGAAAAATAAAGCTGATTAAGAGGAGGAATGATGATGGGAGAAGGGAGTTCTTATTTTATGTGGGGTGGCCAGGAAAAGTATCTCTGATAAGTTTATATATGAGCAGAGACCCCCAAGAAAGGTAAACAAACCATGCAGGTATCCAGAAGAATAGTATTAGGTACATATTCCATTATCAAAAAATATTTGTAGCAATTGCCTTGATAAGTGTGAGTGCCACAAAGGCCGATAGAGAAGATGCAAACAAATCAACTTTTCCAGAGACATTAAAAACTCAGTTCATATAGGCTATCATCTTCCTTACAATTTTGGCTAGTTGATTTTTAAATAATTCATAGCTTTATCCAGCTGTTACTATTCTAAAAATAATAGTTAAATTTATTACATTTCTCCTAGGTGCCCAGTGCTTTATAAAAAACTATCTTCTTACAATAACAGGTCAGCATGGAGTTTGTTGTACCCACTTCTCAGGTGAGGAAGGTGAGGATTAGAGACATAAAACAACTTGTCTATGCACATGGCTAGGTATTAGGGGCTGAGCCTAAATGCAGATTTCCAAAACTCTGCTTAATCCTAACACCTAGATAAAAAGCCCATTTCTAGCTAAGAATGAGAGCAAACATCGAGACACAGTTATTGAAGGGAAACTATTTCTTCACTCATCTTTCAACAGATATTAGGTTGGTGCAAAAGTAATTGCAGTTTTAGCATTGTTGAAATTTGCCGTTTGATACTGGAATACATTCTTAAATAATGTGGTTATGTTGTACATCATTTTAATGCGCATTTCTCACTTTATTTTTTTTTTGCTAATGACTTATTACTTGCTGTTTATTTTATATTTATTTTAGGCTATGGAAATGATGTTACACAAAAAGCAAATTCGAGTGATTTTCTTACTCCAGTTCAAAATGGGTCGTAAAGTAGCAGAGACAATTTGCAACATCAATAGTGCATTTGGCCCAGGTACTGGTAAGGAACATGCAGTGCAGTGGTGGTTTAAGAAGTTTCGCAAAGGAGGTGAGAGCCTTGAAGATGAGGAGCGCAGTGGCTGGCCATCGGAAGTTGACAAGGACCAATTGAGAGCAATCATCAAAAATGATCCTCTTACAACTACATGAGAAGTTATCAAAGAACTCAACCTTGACTGTTCTATAGTCATTCGGCATTTGAAGCAAATTGGAAAGGTGAAAAAGTTCGATAAATGGGTGCCTCATAAGCTGACCGAAAATCAAAAATAGTCGTTTTGAAGTGTTGTCTTCTCTTATTGTACGCAACAACAACGAACCATTTCTTGATTGAATTGTGACATGTGACGAAAAGTGGATTTTATACAACCAGTGAGGACCAGCTCAGTGGTTGGACTGAGAAGAAGCTCCAAAGCACTTTCCAAAGCCAAACTTGCACCAAGAAAAGGTCACAGTCGCTGTTTGGTGGTCTGCTGCCGGTCTGATCCACTACAGCTTTCTGAATCCTGGCGAAATCATTGTATCTGAGAAGTACGCTCAGCAAATCGATGAGATGCACCGAAAACTGGAACTCCTGCAGCCGGCAATGGTCAACAGAAAGAGCCCAATTTTTCTCCACAACGCCCTACTGCATGTCACACAACCAGCCCTTCAAAAGTTGAACAAATTGGGCTACGATGTTTTGCCTCATCCACCATATTCACCTGACCTCTCACCAACCAACTACCACTTCTTCAAGCATCTCTACAACTTTTTGCAGGGAAAATGCTTCCACAACCAGCAGGATACAGAAAATGCTTTCCAAGAGTTCGTTGTATCCCGAAGCACGGGTTTTTACGCTACAGGAATAAAAAACTTATTTCTCGTTGGCAAAAATGTGTTGATTGTAATGGTTCCTATTTTGATTAATAAAGATGTATTTGAGCCTAGTTATAATGATTTAAATTTCATGGTCTGAAACCACAATTACTTTTGTACCAACCTAATACTTCCTGAGTGCCTCCTGTGTGTCAGGCACTGTTGTGGACTCTGGGGATATACCTGTGGAAAATGGACACAATTTGAATTTCTGTGTCTGCCTTGCTAGTAGAGGTAAAATGATTTAAATAAATGTATTATTTGGAGTGATGGAAGGTAAAAAGTGATTTTTTTTAAAACATAGAGCAAGTTAAAGGGTTGGGGAGAGTCCATGGGATTGGGGAGGGGATGCAGCATGGGGGAGAGGTTGAAGATTTAAATGAGAACGTTAAGGTAGATGCTCTTACTGAGTGGGTGTCTTTCAAGCCCAAAGTTGAGTGAATCTTGTGAATCTCTGGGGAAAGGACATTCCAGGCCGAGGGAACAGCCAGTAGTAAGGCCAGAATGGTGTGTTTAAGGAATTCCTGGGAAAGAGGTGAGGCTGGAGCAGAGTGAAAAAGCAAAAGAGAGGAGGAGATGGGGCAGAAGAAGGTGCAGGGCCACAGGTGGGTCTTGTGGACCATTGCAGGGACACTGGCTTGACTCGGCATGGAATGAGGAGTCATGCCAGGTCTGGAGCAGAGGAGGGGCCTGGCTTCTGCTATTCCCCCAAAAGCTGCTGGCTCATCTGATAAAACTGACAGAATACAAAATAGCATACAGGCTGACTCCTGAACTATTCCCGACGTTTCTTTAGCCCTAAGAGTGACGCTCCTGTCTTCATCTAGGACACTGGAGAAATAACTCCTACTGAGATTAGATTAGATGGGCCCTTTGGTGGCCTTGAACAACTTGGAATGTCTGTGGCTCTAAAGGCAGAGCAGGTAGAAATTCCAGCTAAAAGACCAGAGGTGTTCAAATTGGGATTCCTCACTCCCAGCCTGAGTCCTTCTCCAGACAAATGCCTTGGTTTTTTAATTTAAGTACCGGAAACATGTTTGCATAGCTGCTCTTTATAGTATGGTATAGTATAACATGGGAAACCTGGGAAGCCAGAAAGCAGTGGGCGCTAGATGCGCTAGGAGAGCCCCCATCTCCTGGAGGCTGCAGGGACAGCCACCAGAGTGATGTGCTGGCTCCCAATCACCAGCCCTGGGTCTCACTCCACCACCAGCGAGGGCAGATGCTAGAGCCAACTAGCAGTCACTGCGTCTTCGGTTTGCTGCTCACAGTCTGATAACAGTTAATTTCCTTTCCTCCTCAGAGTTGTAGAAATGGTGACAGAGAAGTATGCCATGTAAGACCAAAAAACAACAAAAAAAATCCCACTAGGAGATAAACAGACTAGGACTATATAGCCTGGTCAGTGTTTGGATGTTAAGAAACCTTCCAGGCCCTTGTTTCCTCGTCTGATAAGCAGCAAGGCTAGTAATTTGCCACGTATAACAAAGCTATTATGCCATCTGGTACATTAAATATCAGAAAACTTTAAAATATAAATTGTATTACAAATGCCAAGTATGTGTTGTTTTTTGTTATGAGTGCTCTGAGTGAGTTGGTCATTCGGATTAAGTGTTGGTTTAAGGGAAAGAAGTGGGCTTTGAAATACTTGTTCTCTTTCAATATTGAATCAAAATAGTGACTCAGTGTAGTTCCAATACTGCCTCCTTTAGCTATTATTATTTTGTAAAGGTCATAAAGAACACTCAAAGAAAGAGAGTGGTTTCGTTTTATTCCCCTCTTGGTAAATTACACCATCTTGATGTTTGTATTCAACATGTTTTTTCAGTTTTCAGCCAAGTGATTTGGAAATATCAGTTTAAAATATCAAAGACATGCATTTTCATCAATCGAGTTTTTTGCCAGTTCCTTGCCCAGAGTCTACTGCTAACTCTTCATTGGTTGGCCATGCTACTCTCCCCAGTGGTTCTGTTCATTCATTCAGGAAATATCCATGAAGTGTCTGCTGCATGCTAGGCATTGTTCTTGGGACTGGAGATATGGCAGTAAATTAGGAGCTTCCACTGCAAGCTACACAATGGCATGCAATACTTATGGGCTAGGCACTGTTCCAAAACTTTATTTGCGTCATCTCTGTTAATGCTCATACTCTTTTATAAGACACATACTATAATTATTCCATTTTACAGATGAAAGAACTGAGGCTTATGGAAGTTGAATAATTTGTCACATGATACAGCTAGTGAGTGGTGGTGTTGGGAATCCAAACCAACTACTCTTGCCCCAGAGGATGTGTCCTCATTCATTCTGCCAAACCAACTACTTCCATAGGAGAGGAAATATAGAAATATAAATTTCCTGAAGATTAAAATATAATTAAGAGCATAAATATGGATATCTCATTTTTCTAGCAGTGGAGGTCTAATTTTATAACCAGGCAGTTTTCTTGGTATCTATAAATCTTACCTATGAAATCCCAATTCACCTGCCACCTCCATGGTGATGTCTTCCTTAATGTTCCCATTCAGAAATAATGACACCTTCCTTCTACCTCAGAAAACTACAGAAATTTCAGGGTCTCTTGTGAAGATGATGAAGAAGGAGAAAAAAGAAGAAGGTGGTATGAGAATGATAGTAATGTTAGTATTAATGAAAATGATGATCTGGGGTATGTTAGCCAGTCTTGGCCTTTTGCAGTGCACAGATATGACAGCTTCTATATCATATCAACATCAAATGTTTTCTTTCTCTCTTTTTATAGAGACAGGGCCTCTGTCACCCAGGTTGGAGTGTGGTGGTGTGATCATAGCTTACTATATTTAGCCCTGAACTCCTGGGCTCAGGCAATCCTCCCACCTCAGCCTAAGTAGCTGGGACTACAGGTATGTACCACTGCACTCTGCTCTCTCTCTCTCTCTCTCTCTCTCTGTATACACACACACACACACACACACACACACACACACACACACACATATATAAAGAAACAGAGTCTTGCTATGTTGCCCAGGCTGGTCTCAAATTCTTGGCCTCAAGTGGTCCTCCCAGCTTGGCCTTCCAGAGTGCTGGGATTACAGGTCTGAGCCACTGTGCCTGGCCAACAACAAATGTTTTCTGTAAGTAGAGTTGCCATATAAAGCAAAGAGCAAATGATGGAGTGAGTTCCCCATCATTGGGGTATTCAAGTAGAATAACGATAAAATTTTGGTAGAAAATTTATAGACTAAGCATATTAAGTCCACATCCTACTTTATTGTATTATTCAATTCTCTTCCCTGTCCCTTTCCCAAAATTGAGAAGACAAATGAATGACAGTATGACTCAAAACTTCTTTTCAGTAGTGGATGGGATGTGGATGTGTCTGTCCATCCATTTATCCATCCACCTACCTATAGCTATACCAGTTCCAATATTAGTGTCAACTTCCTCTTCATGAGGTCAACAAATTCTATATGTGTATTTGACAACTCAGCCTTATTTAGAACCAGCCTAAGAAATAAGCAATGAAATAAGAGTAATTATATTTAATAAAATTGATGTTTGCCTCTTTAATGATATCTTCCATTTAAAAGCAGTGGAAACCACACATATTTTTACCAGGACAGCAGCTATTATAAAAAAGAACATCATCCTGGCACAATGCTTTTGTGTCGGATCACTGGAGTTATAATTTGGCAGATTCATTAGGTCATCTTCTCTTGGTACGTGTACAATTCCTGTTAAGCTCCTGGTACTGAAAAAATGTTATTTGTAATTTTTAGCCTTACCCAGGATTTTTGCTAGAGATAAACAGGCCAGAGCCTGGTAGAAACATTAATCAGAACCTCCATCCAACCCAGGTTAATCTTACCTTCTTGGACATCAACATTCCACTGCCCTGAGCTCCGACATTGAGTATTCCCATTTATTCATCCATTCATTTATTCCTAGATAAATATTTATTAAACATGGGATACTGAGACTACTCAGGTGAGAAAGCAAACCTGACTCACTCCCTATCTTCACTGCATGTGCTGTCTGGTGGGAAAAACAGAAAAAATATTCTCACAACAGAGACGGGGGCGGGGAGAGGGAGAGAGGGAGGGGAGAGAGAGAGAGATGTGATGTGTGTTCTTTAAGAAAAGTGTGGAGGATTTGAAAATGCTCTAAGTTGTGACTTAAGAGAGGGCAGAGGAAGCTTCCCTGAGAAAGGTTCCTTGAGCTAAGAATGAAGGGAGAGCATCTTGGGCAAAGGAGGAACAGAAACTTAGACGGCTGAGGGGCAGAAAGAGACACAGGTCTTTTGAGGAACGGAATGAAGGGCATTGAGACTGTGGGAATGAGAGCAAGATGAAAACTGGCACTGTCTGAAGGAGACAGAGGCTGGATCTAATAGGTGGGTCCCAGGAAAGGGTCTGGCTTTCTCTCTTAAAAGCAACGGAAAGCTACTGACACTTATTGAAAGTGATAAGGCGTCGTGATAAGAAAAATTGCACTTTGCTGACACTGTGGACAATAGATTGGAAAGGGGCAACAGTGGCTGCAGGGAGGCTGCTGTGACTTGGGTGAGGAGCAGACAGAAGTGGGTGCACGGGAGGATACCCAGCAGCACCCCTGTCAGGAAGCAGCAATGCACTGGCATGGGGACGAGAGACCGGGAAGGGGCAGGCATGCCTCTGAGCTTCCCAGCTTGGGCACTTGCAAGGATGGAATAGAGAGCCCTGGATTCACCGAGATCTAGAGCCAGGAGGAGGATGTCAGCATCCAGCATTCCTTTCTGACATTCAGGAGATTCCTGGGACTTCTTTTCTTTTCAGAGTCCAACTGTTCTATATCTAACCAATTATTTATAACTTCAAGAGTCACAGAATCATGTTTCAAATCAGAAAGGACCTTAAAAATCATTTTGTTCAACCCCTCCTCCTTTGCCCCAAATCCCTGACGATGGGCATGGGCATCTGGCTTTTGCTGAGCACCTCCAGGGATGGCTTTTTAATCTCACGAGGCGTGGTGCACTTACAAAGAGTTATAAATAGGAAGACATCATTTTCTTCCCTTGGGAAATAGTCCCATCAGTCTTTTCCAGTCATAATGGTTGCCTGGCATTTATTCTTATGCTATAAATTATATATTAGATGACACGACATCTGATCTGGGTCTTTCTGTTCCCCAAATCTCAAGTATGTAGCAAAATGAAACAAAGCACCCATAAAATCAAAATGGCTCTATTTATCATAGGCGATATGATCAGATAGTCAAATATAAGACAGAAGAATTGCAGTTGCAATTTTATCTCAAGGCACAGTCAATGTTAATTTATTGGATGATACACCATGATATATTTTGCAGCCAGCATTGATTAGAAATTTCATTTGGATGCTGGTGATGGAGAACTAAAATAAAAGTGGATTAAACAAATCTAGAGTCTATTTAATATGATTTTTAAAAATCTAGGAATGAGCAGTCTAGGGTTGGTATGGTGACCCAATAGTATTAATATCATCAGTGTCCTAGAATTCTTATTTCTTTGTGGTCCACCGTCCTTTTATGTGGCTTCTGTGCCCCCTCACAGTTCGAGATGGCTAGTGGAGGGAGGTCTGTGGCATCTGCTTACCACGCAGAAAGATGGCTCAAGAGGGTGGGGTGGGTGGCAAAAAGTGAGCTTCTCAGATGAATCAGGCATCTTTTAAATGGTTTCCCAAACCCTCCAGTGATGCAACTGGGAATACTACCTCTCAAGATAAAATTTTGGGTCTATATGCAAGGAAGAAGAGACAGTGCACACCGGTAGCCAAACGGTAGTCTCTGATACACAGCTTCTGTGAAGAAATCTTCCCTGGGTGGACAGGCATGTCCTCAGATGGCTCATCATTTTAAAACAGATGCAGAAACAATTTAGGGTAATTCAGAATCATGTGGGCAAATAAATCTGGATTACTTTCAGGAATATAAGCAGGATAGAAACTAATTTATTTTTGTTAGTAGGGATCTGGGTAAAAGTAAGGGTTTGGTCTGCATATTTTGATGAAGTTTATAATGATTCTTTTCTTTTCCATCTGTTGTGCCCAGGAATCTGGTCCTGAAGAAAGATGGTGAACTGTGAAGTCATCAGAACTTGAAACTCTTCTAAGTCTAGATTCCTTCCCTAAATGCTAATTTTCCTTCAGGCACATGCAGTGTGTGTTACCTGGCATTATGCCAGGTAAAAGAGTGTAGCATTTCTCAAATTTTTATAGCATCAAGGGGTGAAACCCACGAAGGTATGAAACCCATCGCCACTCTCGGCACAGCCATCCCAGGAGGCAGCCCAGGATTTCACAGATAAACTTTTCTTTCTTGCCTTCTCGTTCTGGTAATGTCAATGGCTCAAGGGTAGGAAACATGTCTTATTTGACTTTGCATCCCTCAAGTTTAGCACATAGTAGATGATAAATAAGAGGAATATGAATTACTAAATGTGAATATGTATTTACTTAAATGGCCACTTTTCATGCACAGGGTGGCAGTGATGGGAGCCAGTGGGAACCTATGTATATTTGGAGCCAAACAGACTTTTTATTATATTTAATAGTTCAAATCCTCACTTGGCCACACACAATCTGAATGACTTCAGCTGGGTGCATCTCTCAGATCCTCCACTTCTTCATTTTCGAAACGGAGATTACAACACTACCGTCCAGATCACCATCAGGAGTGGATAGGATGTGTGTGAACCATATAACACGGATTCAGGTGCAGCAGGTGTGTAGTAAGCATTAGACATTATAACTATTACCCTGTGCCAAGGACACTTTGAAACAAAACAGACCATTCTCTGCCCTGATGCTGCCATCACCAGTGCCAACACCAATAAGTCACTCTCCCTTTAGGAACATCTCAGTTAGGTTCTCAGTGGCCAAAGACCTAGGAGGGGTTTTCTAAAGGAGTGGTTCTCAAATGTTGTTCAGTGGAAGCGTAGTGGATCCTTGGTGGGTCATGGAGCAGACAATGGCCTTGCTGCAAGGGGAGAGGCAGTGTGTGTTTCCCTTTCTCACCCAACACGGCAGTGCCACTTCATCAGTGATACAATTTAGTGCTCAGTCTGGTCTGGAAAAGGAGCTGCTGCTATTCTAGAAATTTGACATATACCTTACTATGAATTTTCCTACTAATTTTATTGACCATAGATTAGTTTTGTGGTCACTTATTTTTTTTATATTGGGATAAGTCTGAAGTTGAAATATGCCCACATGCACAAGATAGGCCCAAGGAGGTAAATTTTGTTAACTAGATTTTGAAAGGACCTTTTCAGCATTTTTTACATCCAAATTATCTTGAACCAATGGCTAGTCAGGTCTTTTTCACAGGATGTTGAGAGGAAGTTTGTATCTACCTTCCACAAACTTAGGAAGGACTTTACATAAGGAGAGACTTCAGTGTGGGGATTTGTAGGGAGACGTATTAGCATTAAGTGTGAAATGCTTTTTTTCTTTCATAAGAATGTTCTAAACACAAGGCAAAGGGGTGATTTCTAGTGACTGGTATTTTTGTCCATGGAAGGAGGATTGAAGTAGTACGTAGCTTGGAATTTAGTGGACATCCTCTCATCTTGAGGTGTACTTACTGCTTCTTGTGTGCAATGATGGTTATTTCCAGAAACAGGCCAGTGTGGTGGAGCTCTCCAGTTTATTTCACCCACTGTGGAGGTGATTAGCAGATTGGTTCACCTTGTGGATCCCTGTCCTGTGTTTTGCATAGTGTCATGTCAACAACGGAGCAAGGCAGCCTGCCACTGTGTGCCTACTTCAGACACATCTGTGCTACAGAAATAATAATAATGCCACCCAGTGCTTGTTGACTGCCAGTTATTGGTTCAAAACTTCCTTATTCATTAACTCATTCATTCAAAAAAGGTGACGTTTTGACAGCAGATATCTTATTCTCATCTTGTTACAGATGGAGTGACTGACATATAGCAAGATTAAGTGAGTTCCTCAAGGCCACCTGTCTATTTCCTGGGGTCCATAGACAAATGAGAGGAATCCACAAAAGTCAGACCCCCAGGTGTGAATGCTCAGGCTACCCCAATGCCTGACCCAACCAACCTGGGTACCCCTGACATAAAGTGGCTGTTGATCACAGTAAGCATGCACATTTTGAAAATGAGAGCTAGGCAGGTGCCACAAACTCACTGATCAGATATTCAAGTAAACAATTGTCTGTCAATGAAATATCACAATCACAAGTCCCTTCAAAACAAATTGAATGACGAATAGGACACACGATTTTGCAACTGGTGGTGTCAATGTAATTAAACCACAGGGAGGAAATAAATATTAAAACCATCTAGTGACTGATTTTCTCAGTCTTTGCTAAGTCATTACTCATAATTCTCTTTCTAAGCATCTTAAATGTAGAAGGCCTCAACAAGCTATGTGTTCTATAAGAATTGTGATCTGATCTTGGGAACCAAATAAATGAGGAAAACACACAAATCGTCACATTCACATTCATTGTAATTCACGGGAATACAATTTTTTAGAGCTCCAAGGGAGCTCAGAAATTGTTTCTTAGTAATAGAAGTTTAGAGCTGGGAGGAATTCATGTTGAGGCCAGGACAGGTTGAGTGGTCTGTACAAAACTGCACTGTGTTGGGTGTAAAATCTGAGGCGAGACTTCTGATGACTATTCAGGTGCTATTTCAATACAATGTGCCACCCCGCAGCCCTGTAAAGCAATAAATACCATTATAAACATTGCTACTATTTGGAATATAAATTTCATTTTTCTTTCTCTTTAACACTTTTAACTCATTGCCTCTGAAACGAGTATAGATAATTGAGACAAAGTGGCCTTCAAAAACCATCAAATCCAGGGGATATTTTTGGAATCAGACAGTTGTGGATTGAAATTTCTTTCCTGTCATATGATTGAAGGGAAAGGATGTAACAGCTCCAAGCTTAGCATCCTCACCTGTAAAAAGGTGAAACAACAATACTGATGCCAATATGACTGTTCAGGCACTGACTCAACAAGCCTCTGCTGTGGGGTTCCCTTGTGATGGGCCAGTGCTTATACCAGGGATGTACAAAAGAATTAGACCCTGTTCTCAAAAGGCACATAGTTTGGTAGTAGAAAAAATAATAAAAACATAATTCCACTCTTATCTGCTAACCTTTGTTCCTCTTTTAGATATTAAAACATAATTTCCTCATCTTAGTTCTAGCTAGGTTCTTCCTTTTAAAGAGAAATGAGGGCCAGGACTAGGATGAGCGAGCTAGATGCCTAGAACACACGGTTTCAGGAATCGCTCCCTCTAGGGGTTGTGCACCTGTGGGGTGGGCACCTGAGAGTAAGCACCCTGGATGCCTCATTTGCCTCCCCCTCGTCGTGGCCCTGAATCAAACTTGGCTTAAAAGCACATCACTCAGTTTTAAATCATTCACTTATTTAGGTCATTATTTCATGGATGGCTGCCTCTAACTCTAGGTTATAATCTCTTTAATAGTAAGATTCTGGATTCTTTTCCTCCCTGCAGTATCCCTAATGCTTATACTCAGCACATTGTGATACTCCATAAATAATTTGTCATATGAGACTAAATGAAGAAATGAATTAATGATTGATGGAAGAAGGTTGCTATGGTCTGAATGTTTGTGTCCCCTCCAACATTCCCATATTGAACTCCTAAACCCCAGGGTGATGGTATGAAGAGGTGGGGCCTCTGGGAGGTGATTAGGTCATGAGGGTGGAGACTTTGTGTGGGATTAGTGTCCTTAAAAAGAGGCCACAGAGAGCTGCCTTGTCTGGTCCACTCTGTAAGGACACAGCCAGATAGAAGATGGCCCTATGAACCAGGAGGCAGGTCCTCACCAGACACCAAATCTGCTGATCTAATGATCTTGGACTTCCTATCCTCTAGAACTGTGAGGAATACATGTTTGTTGTTTATAAGCCACTCAGTCTATGATATTTTGTTATGGCAGCTCTAATGGGCTAAGACAAATGTAAAGGGAGTTAGAGCCCAGAGGACAGGGTCCTAAACCCACCTGGTAAGGTGGCAGGGACCCATTACCGAGAAGGTGGGGTCTGTGCTGAACTCCAAAGCCTTTTCCCATATTATGATGTGTAGACTGAAAACATCCATCACCTGACCACTTGTTAGAAACACATAGTCTTGGGTTCCCCCCAAATCCAAATTTTTTCAAAACCTCAGAGTGATTCCTACTCACAGTAAAGTTGGAGGAGCATTGGTCTAAGGGACCATGGGATTAGCCAGGTGAATCCCAGGAATGGGCCACTTAGGGCAGATAACTCATGCAAAAAAGAGTGACTGTTTCAAGGCTTACGTTATAATAACAAATAAAATGTGTTACATGGTTCCTCTTTACCAGGTTCTGATTTAAATACTACATGTGTATTATTTCATGTCTTCAACAACCTTCTGGGTTATTATTATTATTATTATTTCCATCCTACAGCTGAAGAAAGTGAGGTACAGAAAGATTGAGGCCCTTGTCAATGTTATAAAATGAACAAATGACAGATCAACCCCAGGCAGTCTGAATCCACATCCTACACTGTGCTGTGATCTTGATACTCTGGTGCCTTCCTTGTGAAATTGTAGGTCTGGCACATGGTAATTCTCGAAATACATACTCTTCCATTGAAAGAGTCTTACTTGAAGGACTGCTTGCCTTTCTGTCAAATTCTGTAACATCCTCCTGCCCCTTCTTCCCTTAAGCAACTAACCTGAGCTCAGGTTCTCAATTGTGAGCTCGTGATTCACCAATTAAACGCACACCACTTACTCTTAAGCCAGCACCTGGAGAAGGGAGGGGCACACAAGAGGCTTCCTGGAACTGGTGACGCTTGAGTGAATATTGCCCAAAAAGAAAGGGAAAGAATTGTCCTAGAAAACACACACAACCAGAAGCAAGCATGAGGTACGCAGGAAACTGGTGATGAGGTTCAAGAGTGGAATTTACCCAGGGGAGTGATGTGGTAAGAATACTAGTATTTGGGAGGAGCTCACACTCGGGGCTGTGGGGTGATTTGGAAGAGCTTGGGGAGGTTTGAGAAATCTTGGGGGGTGCTGCACTAGAACAGAAAAAGCAGGATGGAGCGCTGTGGACAGACTCCAGCAATGGGAGACTAAACCATCAGAGTTTCATGTAGATGTTGGGTGGGAAGGAGTTGATTTTTGACCCTTTGAAGCTCAGCTGCCTATGGGACACTCAAATGGAGGTGTATGGCAGATCACTAATTGCCCCAGTCTTAAGATTAGCAGAAAAAACCTGGGTTAGAGATATAGGCTTAGGAGTAAGCGGCACACAAATACATAGTTTTTGACTGAGGAAGGGGTGTGATTGCTCAGGGAGAGGTATGGAGTGAAATTATGGGGAGACTTATAGAATGGAAACTTGGGTAGGTAAAGGGTAACACAGTCAAAGGAGAAGGAATATCTAACTTGGTCTTGGGTATTGAGAAGCCCTTCATAAT
>VBSM01001124.1:68470673-68543774 GCA_008086735.1 Cheirogaleus medius
TTTTTTCACTACACACAAAGTTCTTTTAGGCATGAAGAAATTTTGGCCCAGAGAAGTCAAAACCATTTGGCCAAAGTCACTGAGAAAAATCCATAGCAAAAACAGGATGATAATTTGTGGTTTCTATGTTTTTAAGGAAATGTACTTACATGGTTTCAAAAATATCTCTAACTGTCCATTGGCACAGTTTCTCTCTGGATGAGATGTCCTGGGCAGGGCCCCAAGAGCTGCATATGATGTAATTATTCACTTGGTAAGAGACAAAGGAAGTATCTCTGTCTTCTAAACAGAAAAGGAAAGACTTTGTGCTCACTGAACACTGGCCATCTGGGGCCATGAACCCATTCTCAAACAAGCCGTCCAGCACCAAAAGGCTAGGAAGGCTCACCCAAGGAATGGGGAAAGGGGAGTGTTGACTTTGAGCTTAGAAGGAAACAAGCTTGCTCATAATGATTTTGTTTCTTGAACTAATTGATAGTAGAAACATGAACTAAGTGGGATAATGCTTCATGGAACTGAAAGCAAAAGACTTTCTTATGACCTTTCTTGGAGTTCATGAAGACTGTTTTAGTTAACTGTATTGGGTTCCAGTAAAATCAGGCTTTGCTTTTTGGAAGTCTACACATTGAACTGATCCAGTTAGGGTACAATTAGGTCTTTACGTGATAGGTTTTAAGCTCTGAGAAAAAGTGGACTAAGCAATTATCCAGTTTTTATGTTCGGCAGTCACCCCACTTTGTTCAATATCCTCCTCTGAGGAGTGAGGCAGGCCAGCCACTCTTGTGTGGAGCATCTGGAGTAAAGGCAAAAGGTGAGAGCATCTCCTGCCCACAGCTGCATCTGTGTGGAGCCGGAAGGTGGGAAGGCACAGAAGGCATCACGGAGACATCACACCAAAGAAGTGATTTGGAGTGTGCCATTAAAGCAAAGAGCTCCTGAGTAGGGTATTGGGTTTCAGAGCCATGGTGCTGAAGAACACAGAGGGAAGAGAATAAAAGGGTGATAACTGCGTTAGTAACTGGACTCTATTTTGAGTGGATGGGCCTAATCCATATAAAATGTTTAGAAATGGAAAAATATCCATGGGTCATTCAGGTCTGTAACATTTTTTTTTTACTTAAATGATCTGGACTTGACTTTTTCTTCGTGTTATCTAATAACCACTTTAGCATACGTATAGCAAAAACTTGACTGTGGCTTTCTGCCCAAAGCACTTCATGGGATAGTTTCTGGTGCACTTTTGCCTGCATTGAACAGAGAGACTGATTTCTCTTCTCTCACTGGTTTCTCCTTCGCTGTTGATGACTGTGTGTGTGTGTGTATGTGTGTGTGTGTGTGTGTGTGTGTGTGCATGTGTGTGGTAGGGGGAAGGAGGTGGCCAGGCAATATTCATTCATTCTATTCATTTAAAAGTGTGGTATTCAGAGTCATCCATGAGCCATGTACTATCCTAGGTGCTGGGGACACAAAGATGAGTAAGATATAATTCTTGACCTCAAAGAGTTCACAGTCTGGTGGGCACAGGGAACATTATGACATTGCTTTGACAGAGGAAAACACAGGAGGTAGCAATGTACCAAGGAAAGGAACTTGAGCCTTGCCTGAGCTCTCTGCTCACTCTTGTGTGGAGATAGGTTGCCTGGAGCTCCAGGGCAGTTCCTCAGTATTTAGCTGGAGTCACTGTGAGCACAGAGTGACTGTGAGTTTCCAGAGCTGCAGATGCTCCCTCCTGCCATGTCTTCAGGTCACCAGGCTTGGAATGCATACAGTTTGTGACAAGGTGATGCTTCAACAACTGACCTTTTGGCCCTTCCCCAGGGTCCTTTTACACTTTCTTCATCAGGAAAGAAGATTCATACCCATTCCACTCTTTCTTCCAGAGTCTGACATTCCCTTTCATACAACTCCTGAAAGAAATCCACTGTAGCTTTGATATTCCATACTTTAAAGGTCTCTAGTAAAAACAGCCCAAGATTTGCACTGTGTAAAATATTTACTGAACCCTGTGCTCCAGACATGTTCTAAGAACCAGGTACGACTTCTAACCTTTGCACGGGAGTCAGAAACTCCCTATTCAAAAACATTCAAGTATCAGCTCCATTAGAGCAATAACTTTATCTGATTAGCACAGAGCTGTGTCCCAGGACCTAAAACCCAGCAAGAAATCAACAAGTATGTGTTGAACAATTTATCTGCTCAATACTCATTCTATCCTTCTTCCTAATGCAATCCTTATTTTTTGAGGGGTATCAAAATCTAATCTATTTTTGCCATCCTTTCCTGCTGATAGAGTGGCCATGTGTCACAATTCTGGTCCCTGAAATATAAGCAGGCTTTGTTGGGCAAAGATCCCAGATGAGCCCCTAAAAGGGGAGCAGATTCAGTTGACATATACACTCTTTTGCCATTTTGGCCCCTTGCCCTTTGCCCTTCTACTTTTTCCTGACTGGAAAGCAACTATGATGGTTTGTAGATGTAGTCAAAGGATTTCGTCTGACCTTGAGGAAAAGACCTCCCTATATAGGAATCTCCTTTATGACATCTGTGATGGATTGCTATGCAGCTTTTCCTTGAAGAATTCTCGTGACAGGGAGCTCATCATTTCAAAGAGCAGCCCCTTTGGGCAGGTCTATTTTTACCAAGCCTCACCTTTTAGTGAATCAAAATTTCCCCTGTTGTAATGACTTTCCACTGGTATTTATTTCATCCCAAAGAAGACACATATAAAATAACCTATCTCTTCGTCATGGCAGAACTTCAAATATTTGTTACCATATTCTTCCTGTATCCCTTCTATCTTTAGGCCTTTCAGTGGTGTTCTTTATCTTTTCTTTTTTAAATCCTTGCTATGGCTTGAATGTGTTCCCCGAAAAGCATGCATTGGAAACTTAACCCCTAATGCCCAATGCAACAGTGGGGCTCCACTCTCATAAAATAGTTAATGCTGATTATAAAAGAGTTTGAGGCTGCGAGTTCAATCTCTTGCTCTCTCTTGCTCATGTGATGCCTTCCTCCATGTTATGATGCAGAAAGAAGACCCTCACCAGAAGTAGCCCCTTGATCTTAGAGTTCTCAGCCTTTAGAACCAGGAGCCAAATCAATTTCTGTTTTTTATAAATTACCCAGTCTCAGGTATTTTGTTATAGCAGCATAAAATAGATTCTGTAAGATTTTTTTTATGCTCCATTTCTTCTCCTTATGTTCTGAGTTAAAGAAATCCATGTATTTTGCTTATACATCCCATATTCTTAGCAGACTCTATGTTATAAGCAACCATGTGCAGTCAGCATGTAATCACATACACACACACACACACACACACAAACAAATGAAGAAAATATTCTGAAATGCTTTATCCAGTCAACTAGAAAACCAAATGACACAGAACAAGGCTGTGTTGTTTCCAAAATAAGGTAGTTATAGTTTCTGTTTTCATGTGCAAATTTTACACCGGTATGGACTTGATATAGAGATGACAGTTTAAAAAATTTACTCATTTAAAAAGAAACTGTAAAACATTAATGTGATTTATTTTCACATCTAGCTCATGGCTTCACTGTGTATAACTTTATCATTTCCTAATTTGGGGGAATTTTGTGCTTCAAAGACATTTTTCAATTAGTATTATAATACCTGAGCTTAGACCTATAGGGCAGGAAGTGGAGTGAAAGGGGGATAGAAAACCTCAGTAATTAATGAATGTGCAAGGTATTGCACATATTAAAATGTATGATCTAGCTAAATGAAATTCAAATATCAAAGTACACACATGCTCATTCAAAGCCCAATGCACAGATATCAAAGAAACAAGCAAATGCAGGTTTATCTGACAACACCGTGTGTCATAAGCTCAGTTGGTTTGTTGAAAAGTAGTCATATAGTGGCATTTGCTGATAAATGGCTTTTATTCCTACCAGGATGTGGCTAGGCCTCACTCGGAATGTCTGGCATCTCCATGGTTAATTAATCTACTCTGCATTCTTCCTCTACCCCCGCAGGGCTGACTGTGAAAAATCTTGCAGTGAGAAAATCTAGCTTCCGAAGTGCTGCTTAAGTGACCTGACTTCTTAAAATAGCCCTTCATAAAACAAAACTCACATGACATAATTTGAGTGTGTAAATCCAATTACATTTCCTGGGGAAGCACAGGGCAGATTATACTGGCTTTCCCTGCTTTGTTGTGGCTGGCTAAGGCAGCATTCCTCTACTCAAGCCCCAAGAAAATCCTGGGGAAGATATTATTTACATAACCCATTCTCTTGCTAACTGAGGTTCAAATATATGTATCACAGAAAGTCTCCAACCTTCAAAGCTGCTGCTAACCTTTGGGTTCTGTTACTTTAATTTCAGCCCAGAGAAAGAACCAAGAACACATTTCAGAGCAATATGTCACATGAACTGATACGTTTGCCCTATATTTTGGGCCTACTGGTCTCTCAGAGAATCAATATTGTGCCTATCTGTTGGTGAGAAGAAAGGTTTGAGGGGAATGTTGCAAGTGTCTCCTATGTTCTGGAAATAAACACATGTAGGACCAACTCAAATAGATACACTTGTGAAATGAATAAATTAGCATGCTAAGAAATATTTAGACAACAGTGAAATGTCACATCAGCACGACTGTAGTAGTGTCCTCTGATTACATGTTGCTAGCAGCACTGAATATGGGATAAACTTCTTTTTTTTCCATCTTTCATTTTTATGCTTGGTTTCACTTATTTTTGATGAGCTTTTAAAATGCCATCTATCATCAAAGTGTAAATATGACTAATGCTTTTGTCCTACTTAGCATGACATTGCAGCAGCTGCACTAGAAGCAAAGTCCTCCCAGTCTTCCCAGTTCTAATCTAATTATGCTCTGACCCGCTGATAACAGTCAGGTGATATTACTGGATATGAAGGAAAACAAATTCATAATTCAATCTTGACAAGCACACACCACACAATCATTTTACAACTCTCTCCAAATATACAGACACCAAACCTATTTGCAACTCCAGGGCAAAGATGTCTACAGGCCAGGGCTAAAGGAATTTAATCGGTCATTTCAGCAGTCATTAAAAATAGTCTTTGCAAAGCTCATTTTCTACTAGTGCACACGTGTGTGTGAGCTAGTGTGCACACACACACAGACATGAAGAAAAAAAGAAAAAAAAAGGATAAAAGGAAAGAAGGAATGAGAAGGGTAGTCTCTGGGCATTTTTCACAAGTAAGAGAGAATAATATCTCCATTTCCTGGTATTCAGAGAAAACTCTTGGGAAAGTTGACACTCAGATCTGATTTTGAAAGGCATTTTTCTCAGACATGCTAGAAAGTTGCAATTATTTTTAAAAGCCTATATGAATTCCCTAAAGGAAAATGTACAGAAATGAAGATATTTGGGGTTTTAAGAAACACACACCATAACTAGTGGGGTGCATTAAACTAGAACCCCATTCATTCTCATTTAATGGATATTTATGTGTCTGAAGTGAGTGTTTACCTTAATACCAACTACCAAATTGGAATGACTCACATCACAAGCCATTTGCCGTACATTAAGTAGTCACAGGATTTCCTTTATTTGACTTGAGTTAGCTACAAAGAGCCTTAGACTTAGACAAAGAACATATACTATGATACACTTATGTTTACATTTTATAAATGGAGGAGAGATGTGGGTAATTTCTTTATACTCACTTTATCTTTCCTGTGAAGTCAATGCTTCATTTAAGTGATCAGAAAGGCATATCTAAATCACACACAAAGTCTGCTTCTCTCCTAACCTCCACCTGCTCGTACCATGTCCTGCCATCTTACCCAGTACAAAAAATGAATTTTCCCCTAAAGAAATTTTTAAAGGCCAAATGGTAGGCTAAAAGTCCCTTGTTATCAGTCAAGTTTAAGGATCATTATTTAATGGCTCTCATCTCTACTGTTTGATGGGATGTGTGAAAGCAGGAAAGGAGATGTTGCATGGGAAATTCAAATCTGACAGCGTGACCTTGAGCACTAACTAACCTGGATTTACATACCTGGCTGCCATTGACTGTACAGTTGTCTTGGAGAAATCATCTCTACTCTGGCACTTCTGCTTATCTACCTCACCGAAAGGCACAGAAGACTAATTAGCCACTGGCTGTGACATTTTGCATCCCCAAGAGGAAAGCATAATGCAGCAATTTTTCTGGTTAAATATTTCTGCCTCTTAGTTTTCCAATAACTAAATTATTTCTACCATCTTATCACTAATGAGCCGAAGAATGAGAATGAGATGAGTCTCGAATGTAAGGTAGCTCATATTATTGTCACCAGCAATTAAAATAGAGTGAAATGCTAATTATAGCAACAGTTTTCAGAATTTATCTACCTAGTGAAAGAAACTAGCAAATATAACCTTATCATTAATATTTTATTTATACATATAACGTCATTTTGTAATGCATTTCCTAAGAACAAATTAAACTGGCAGGATAAAAATTGGTTTAAGATGTGGGAAAAAAATCAGTATCTTAGAGAAAATCTGGATAAGGCATTCCTATAATTGGCTTGAACCACACACATGGAGCTGATTTAACGTGAAATAGGTGAGGGTCCCAAGGGAGGAATAACTGTAAACCTAGTGTTACCTATAGCTGAGCTTTGTCAGGGTGAAATGAAAGGAACCCTTTGAACTTATTTTTCAACTTTATAAAGGTTCTTCAGTATTTCCAATGCCAATCTGGACCCTCAAAACATACAAGTGATTGTATCTGCCCTGAACAATAATCTTTGTTTGAGTAGGAAGTTGGTGATTTTAATTTAAATGTTAATTGAGTAGAGAAAACATAAACCATCTCTTTGCTGATGGCAAAGGAACCTCATGAGTGGCCCTTTTAAGGTTCTAACTTGTATTCACAGTGGAAAGTAAATGGTGATCCAAATTAACATAGGGCTTTGTCTCTTCATATAGGCTGTCTGCAGAGATCTGCAGGATGGTTGTTACCCTGTCAAGACACAGATGTGATTTCCTTCGTGAGAGAAGCAGATTCTCATAGCTTGGATTAAGGGAAGGCAATCATTGGCTCATTTGTTACTTCTGAAAGTGATATTTTCACTGAAGTGAAACAGCTGCCAAGGTGTGTTGACTCTATACTCTCATTTTAGTTTCCTGACTCTTGAAAATGCAAAGTTAAATGTTAGCCATACTCCTAAAGAGAATTAATATTAATGCAGAGAAAGATGATAGTTCAGTGTTTATGGCCTTCAGTTGACAAATTTGTTTCCAGGTAGGCAGAATGATGAGCTAGCTACAAAGAGCCTATGCCCAGCAATTCAGTCATTTTTCTCTCATCATTTTCCTTTGGCTTCTTCATTAAATGTTCATTCATGTGCTATACAGGGCATTACTCTCTTGAGCAGTGAAAGAGTAATACCTCGCTCTGGAACAATTTCAAATGCTTAAGTGCTTAGAAGGAAAACCCCTAAATGGATCCTGGAGAATGATTGGCATTGGAACCGGAGTTTGAATCCCATCTTCACCACTTTCTAGGCTCTTCTTGATCTTCAGGATATCCCTTGAAAATTTCTAAGAATCTGTCATTTCTTCTCTGAAATGAAAATGAAGGATGCTACCACCTATTTGTCATTATTAGATGTGACAGTGTATAGAAGGGAGCTTTGTTATATGTAAAATATTGTACAAATGATTATTACTGCACTTTGATTTCTTTAAAAGATGTTTATGTGCAAGATTGCCTAAACGCATGACTTAGGGGTGTGTGTGTGTACTGGAGAAAGCTTTCAGCAACACAACACCATGGGATTTGGATATTTTATAACATTGCCTATGTGATGAGTAATCTTGTTCATTCAGTGACTGTTTGTTGAGTGCCTCCTAAGTACCTGGCATTTTTCTAGGTGCTGGGGATAAATTGGCAAATATGATAGGCAACATCCATGATCTTATGGTATTTACATTCTTGTGATGGGGAGAAATACAGTAAACATAAAAAAATCAGATACTTTATGATAGTGTATATACTCTGGAGAAAATAAAACAAGTCATGTACTAGAGAAAGTAGCCTTTGGGGGTCTGGAACAATGAGGATGTGAAGACTGTCTGGTGAAGACTGGGAAAATTGTTCTATGTGGCAGGTGCAAAGAAACAGAAGTAGGGAAGGGCTTGGGATATTTGAAACATGGAAAAATGGATGTTGTATTTAGACCCTGAGGAAGAGGAGAGAAGGAAATATGATTAAAGAGAGAAGCAACAACTAGTTCAGAGGATCCAGTAGGCTATGGTAAGGAGTTAGGATTTTACTATACTTGCTATGAGAGACCTATAGCAGGTTTTAAGTATGCTTTATATATTACTAAACATGGAAAACTAAATAGTACCTATTCAAATAATCACAGATTTTTTTAAAAAAGTGTTTTATTCTCCACTTCATCCATCCGCATGATCTAGGAAAGAAGTTTAAACCCATAGAGGGCGCCAAAGGACCTTTAAAAGACCTTTCAGCACCTATGTTAGGGGAGAGGGCTCTGGTTGTTCCTTTAGAGTCTGCTAAAAGGTGACTCAACCTATGAAACCGTGGTTTATCTATAATTTCTACCCAAACAGAAAGTTGAATGAGCTTGGTTTACATTTATCAGGACCTTGGTTTTCACAGTGGAGGATTGTTTATGATGGGGTGGGAGTGGGAAGACATTTGGGGGTTATTTTTAATCTTCTCCCATCTGGTAGTATTTGAGTAGAGTATAAAACAAATATGGAGCCAAAATTTACTTTCTGGATTCATTTGGCAAGAAAAATATGTCTATAGTTAGAACTTTGAAAATATTCATAATTTGCCGCTTAGGATGTGTTATTCCAAATACTATTCAAACTTACTTACAAAGTCTTTTAGTAGTGTGTACCAAAAAAGGCTGCTGCACAAAAAGCAGTAGGTTATAATCAATGGAATTTTCTTCACATGATCAGATAGCTATGATATATTGTTGAAACAACTCATAGTGAGTTCTATGAAAAAGGAGAAGCAGAGAAGGAAAAGGAAGAGGACGAGAGGGGAAAGGTAAAAGGATGAGAGGGGGAAAGTAAGACAGGGAAGAAAAGATCTGCTGATGTCCACATATATGACAAAGAAAATGCAGATGACAATGAGAGAGCTTGGAAGAAAGTAGATTTAGATTACTGGCATTTAGATTTATGTGTAAACAGGATTGAGAAACACAGTTAATACATGTATAATTTTATATAATACCAAACGGAGAATATGATCCCTCCTTCCCAAACTGAGATTCATTTATTATATGTGGGTATTAAAGTTCCCTGATGATTTTTAGAAAACAGCCATTATTGCCTTTAACAAGTAAAGATTCAGCAGATCAGCCCTTACTCAAAGTCTCTCATCTCCCTATTTCATGCCTGATGATCACAGCCAGGTACTTTATATCCTCTATACTTTACCCAGAGAGACTTCAAAAAGAACTGTAAAAGCAGCCAACCAGATAAATAACTTAAGCAAACGAATGTAGAGCCATCAGAGAATAGACAGGATCCCAAATTGAATAGAAGCCCCAAAGGTCAATGATGGGTAAAGCACTCTAACACTGCTAGTGTCCTAAAAATTGTGAGCAATTTTCAGTGGCAGTGTACCTGTTTATTCTAAGACCCATCTATTCAAACTCCACCATAAGGAAGAGGAGTTTTAAGCTTCTAATAGAGCAAAAATGACACAGAAACAGGTACATATATACAAAGAAGCCCTCATCTCTGCACATCACATCAGCTTTTTACTTGAAACCACTTCAGTTGACATGTTTCCCTCATTTTTAGAAGCCCTCAGATTCACTCTCCTGTTACCTATCAGACATTTGTTAAAAAAATAAAAATGCCAGGTTATTAATTATCTATTGGTTTTAATATAATCAATAGAACCATTGTCTACCTTCTCATCCATAGACAATGTGAATTTTATTCACCTAAACACATCTGCATTTGATGGAGAAGGATAGAATAAAAGGGGGATAAAAAAGAGGCTTAAAGAGTGAGATTTCACTTAAATATTTTAAACTATTAAAATATCTACATCAAAATGTTCTTTTGCAATTAATCAAAACTTGCATTTTTTTTTGGGGGGGCAACCTGGGTTGGATCCTGTCATGAGAGAAGGTATCATCTTAAAGCACCAAGGCAATAAAAAAATTCCCAAATAAAACATGTCGTAGGATTATTGTTGAAGGATTGGGTGAGACAACATGTACAGTGCCAGCACTGGCAATTAGTATGTGTTTAACAAATGTTGGTTTCTTGGAGAACTGAGGGTTTGTAGCATGGAGATACACAGAAACCCGACTCTGAATCCCAGAGTCTCCTATGACACCCTGCTGTGACTCTTATGAGTAAAGCTGTTAAGGAATGGGTCACCTTCTAAATTGGGATACTTCTCCTCCCTTCTGTCTCCTGCTCCAGACACTGCGGACCCAGGGGTGGGGGGTGGGGGGGTGAGAAGTAGAAAGAAGACTTTCTTAGCTGATGTCAGAGAAGAATTACTCATAGAATCAGAGTAGAAGGGTAGAGGTGCTAGAAAGTTTTAGAGGTCATTTAGTTCCACTTCCTCTAAGAAGAGAGAGAGAGTCCATCCCACTAATATCCAAGGCCTCCTAGGTGCAAGGCACTGTGCCATGCTGGAGAAGGGGGTGCAGAGAGTGAGGCAACCCTGGCTCTCTGGAAACTATATTATAAATAAACAGAAGGGAAAAAGAAAGGCAGGCGTGTGTTACCTGGTTGATGGAAATGACTGCCAGCCGAGGGATGACCACTTCGAGGATCACCTGCAGCAGCGAGGTCCCTAGGCCAGCCAGGATGGCCCAGGTCAGCGGCAGCGGCAGCATGCTATAGGTGGCGAAGAGCGTGAAGAGCACGTAGCCTATGCCGTCGCCCAGGAGCCCGTAGCCGAGGCCTGCTGCCAGGATCTGGGTGGTCATGGCCACCCAGGTGACCACACCGCTGTACTGAAGGTATGTGTGCGAGGTGGTGTCCTTCCTGACCACCACCAGGGCACAGATCACCACCTCAATGCCGGTGAAGAAGCCCAGCAGGATGCCCTTGAGCGGGTCCATGGGGGCCGAGGCCAGGCTCAAGTGGAGGACCAAGAGGGTGAGTTTGGTCAGCACGTCCAGCACGTTCATCACCACCTCCGATTTGCGCCTCTGGCCCAGAAAATACCGCTGGTAGAGGCGCTCCAGATCCCGAGACTTGAAGGAGTTGCGCAGGGTGGGGAAAATGACCCCTCGGTAGCTATAGCCCCCATTGAGGAAGAAATCCGAGTTGCTTGGGGCACAGTCAAGGTGGAGGAAGCCCAGGTCGCCCCCGCCACCGCTGCCGCTGGCACTGCCGCTCCCGCTGCGTTCGGGGAAGACTTTGGTGCCGCCAGTGCTGTGCGCTCGCTCCCCTGGGCCCAGCGAGTAGAGGGGCAACGCCGAGTCGCCGGACAGCTGCGGCGCATGGTGGTTGGAGCCGCTGCCCGCAGGGTTCGAGGCTTTGCCCGAGCCTCCGCTCCCGCCGCCGCCGCCGCCGCCGCCGCCCCGGTGCCCGTGAATGAAGCGCTGCTCGGTGATGTGCCGCACCGCCGTTTGCCACAACAGCCGTTGCGGCCGGGAGCCGCTCCCTCCGTTGCCGGCCGGGGGCGTCGGGTGTATGGTGTAGAGTTCCTCGCTGCCGCCAAGGCAGCGCACATCGGAGAGCTCCATGGCGTTGGGCCGCAGGGAGGGAGGCGTAGAACCTGGAGAGGCAGTTGAAGGAAGGAATTCCTAAAGATTGGAAGAAGCCCGGTTGGAGGTTGCAGCAAGTCCTTCTATCCTAGGCTGCCCTGTTGCAGGAGCCCTGGGCAGAGGGACCCCTCAGGTCAGGTCATACTGTGCCCAGGGGCATAAGGCGCTCGGAAGATCGCAGCAGACCCCTGCGTCCTTGCGCGCCGCCCTCCCGCCAGCCCGCGCAGCTTGGGTACGCAGCAGCGGTGGTGGCTATTTGTCCGCAGGAGCCGCGGCGCTCTGAGCCACGCAGCCCACTTCCCGGCTCAGGCTGCTTGGTTGGTTCTAGGCTCAGCGTCTTGGCTCAGTCTTGCTCCCCAAGAGGCGCCTGAGCGCCGTGCTTCTGCTGCGCGTCGGGCGGGTCCTGGCTGCGGCACCGGGCTCTGGACACCCGCTGCTCAGCGGCTGCAGGGGGGCTGGCCGGGGGTGACCGGCGGTAGCGATGGGTGCGAAGTTAGCAGCTGTGGCTGGATTCATCACCCTTCGGAGAACTCCATTGCGGCCGGGATGGGGAGCTGGGGCGGAGCTGGGGGCGGGGGCAACGATGGGGAGAAGGGAGGGTGGAATGTGAGGTGGCGGAGCGCCCCGAGGGAGGGTTGGAGAGGTGGTAGCCTCAGCGCTAACAAGTCACCAAACAGTTAATTTTAAGGAAGGGGTGTGCTGAGTCTCCCTCCTGGGCTCCTTTCTGGTTCCAGAGCGAGGACTGACAGCGCAGCGCTGGCTCTGGCCAGAAGCATCCCTTGGGGAGGGGGGTGGGAGGACACTAGCCCCAGGGTTCCAACCTCGGCGGCTATAAGGCGAGGTTAACGCTTCCAGTTGTGCTTCCGAGGGGTCGCAGCACACAGTTCCCATGTCCTTCACTTTGCTCTTTGAAGTCCATTTGGCCCGGAGCTAGGAGGAGCGGGAGGCGAGGGAAGGAAAAAGTGGGGTGGGCTCCAAAGCCAACAGCTCTGAGAATGAAGCGAAGCCACTGGTGCGGATCTTTGAAGCTGAGAACCGAAGCTTGGCGGTGCGGCGAATACCGGGTTTGGACGAGAAGGGAGGCCGAGGACGCGTGGAAGTAGACAGAGACGTCTCTGGAGCCAGGGAAGCGGCGGCGCGTGCCACCCTGGTGCTCTGAAGAGCGCTGCGGGCATCGGGAGACTGGGAAGAATTTGGAGACCTGTCAGAGCGGTCAGACACCCGCTGCGACTTAAACCCGCCCCCGCGCCAAGCCACGCCCCCGGAACCCGGGGTGAGGTGGGGGGGTGGCGGGGAACTGGTACCCAGATCTAGCCAGGACGCCCCAGGTCTGGAAGGCAGCCGCGCGCGCTGGCCAGCGAGGGAGAGGACCACGGCGGGCCGGGGCGGGCGGCGGGAGCCCGGGCCTTCCCTCCGCGCTACTATCCAGCGTTCCAGCTGGCCGCGCCGGCCGGTTCCTCCGCTGTTCTTTTTTAGGCACTGGCTCGTGTCCTCTGCAGGTGCGGAGCCAGGACTCGTAGGCCGCTTTGCCATGGACTGCGAGAGCCCTGCGCGACGGAATAGAGGGTCTCCTTTCTGCCCTCCCCACACGCGCTTCTTGTGGCAAAACCAACTTTCCATCTAAAAGCAAAAGCCCCCAAGAAGCTGCAAACGAACAGGCAGGCAGCTTCCTGCGGGAGTGTCTTTACTACATCGATCCGGAGGGGTGAGGGCGCGAGGCATCAAAATGGGGACGTCCCCTGTCTGCCTCGCACACTAAGTTTCTTCCTGCTTACACTAAGGGTCGGGGAGGAGAACGTGGGGAAAGGCATTTCCGGGGGCTCGCCTTGAGTCCAGTTTTCCCGCCTGCCCGGGCTCCACCGAGCGGTCACGGACAAAGCCTGCGGCGGCGCTCGCGGCGGGCCAAGTCGCAGCGCGGTGGGCGCGTTGTGCCAGCGCCAACGCCAAGCCCAGCGCGGTCCCCCCGGGTTCCGGGTCGGTCGGGTCCGCACGGCAATGCTGCCGCTGCAGTTCGGCGCCCGGATGCAGGTGGCTGAGCCTTGGTGGCCACCAACTCCGCCACCACAACTGCGACTGCAGCCGGTGTAGCCCGGGCCCTGAGCACAGTCAGCTGATGGCCAATGACGTCAGGCCCTGGGCGCTTTCGTGGCTCCCCGTGGCGTCCCATGAAAGCCCAAATGACCACCTCGTCTCTCTGCCCCCTTGGCTCTCCCTGAGTGAGCGATTTCCCTTGCTCTCCAGAAGAGAAACTCCCCTCCCTCCCACCTGCCCTGAGCCAGAATAGCTTTCTATTCCCCCTCCCTTTCAATCACACACTGTCTCCAGGGTTATTTGTTTCCGCTGTGTCCCAGAAACACAGGTTTTAATTCTTTGCTTTTCAATTCTTTCTTTCCCACGCATATGGGCTTCGGTTTAAACCCAGAACAGGTCACCTACCTTGCACAGAGAATCCCAGAAGGAAGACGAAAGAATTCTCTAACATTTTTCCCCATTCCTAACCAGTGAATTTCTAGAATTTGATAGACATCCTGAAAAAAAGACTCCTTTAATTCCAATCCTTTAAAGTTGTATTCTGCCATCCCTCAAGAAAGGGAACAAAATTAAATGCTTGATTTTTAAATAGAAAGAAGGCAGATTCTATTTTTAACCTGGCTTTGCAGATAAGTTAATTTGTTAACTGTAAAGAACTCCAGCTGGCCTATCCCAAGATTTGGAAGTTAAGGGCAAAGCACCTCAAAAAACCGAGTTTTCCAGTTATCTAAGCCTTAATGAAATAACCCCAGCAATCACATCCCTTTGAAAGAAAAGCTTCTTGCTTCTTTGCTGAATTCCTTGGACTCATCAACCTCACCAGCCCTCCTGGAACTCTGAGGTGGGTAATAAGCCTCTTGACTTACGGAGGGAGCCCAGACAGGGCAATTGGGAGGGTTTTCCTGTAGACTCTGAGCCAGGATGTATGGCAAGCTGTGTCTGCTCTCTGCCAGCATTGCCCCAGGTCATCTGTGTTAATGACCATATTAGCAAACTTGGCAGTGGAGGACATCTCTTTATTTTCTCAATTCTTTCTCCTTGGGGCCCTGAGTACTCAGCCTGAATAAATGATGGGTTGAATGCAGATGAAACTTTCCTACAAAAATCTTTCTCCAACCTGGACAGATCCCAGGATGATTTATTCAGCAGCAAAAGGAGGTGGGCCAAGGAGGGGGAGATTGGACCCAGTCAGATAAAATGACTCAGGCTGATGAATGAATACCGCATACTACAGAAAGAAACTCAAAGAATTTCATGAACTCAGAGGTTGAAGCTAATGCATCAGGGAGAAAACATCACATCTGTTTGGCTGACTCTGAATGTTTCTTTGCTGGAGGAGTGTTACCATAGGTTGTTTTAAAGTAAGAACATGGATGACACAATTAGATTCATTTATTCCTGCATATTTATTAAGGCTGGGCTCCGCTATGATCCAGGGACAGTGTTTTGACAATTCAGTGTCGTTTTTGTACACAGTTTCCTCCTCCTGGATTGCTCCCCCATTTCCCTCCCTCAATACACTGCTCACTTCATCCTTCAGAGTCTGAGCAATATTGTCTCTGCTTGAAGCCTTTCCTGATATCCCCAGTGAGAATTAATGACTTCCTTCTCTGTGATCCAATAGTCTATTCTGGGTACTTTTAGGTAGTCCTTACTACAGGTACTGTAGTATTTCCCATTTGCTATCATTTCTACCCATGAAACAGTGAGCTCCTTGAAGGGGTGACTGCTTTTTTCTTGGGCCTATATCCCCCAGCTTCTAGCAACTGTAGTTTACATTGAGATAACAATAAGGTTAGCAACAATATATTGAGTGCCTAATGCATAGGTGTTTGACTCTGCCTTGACATCTTTTACAAACATCTCATTTAATCATCCCAGCAATTCTATGCACTAGGTTCTTCTCTGTTTATTATTCCCATTTTACTGATGAGGAAACTGAGTACTGAGGCTTCATGTGGCTAAGTACCTTGCCCAGGATCTCATGGTTAGTAAGTAGACAGTGAAATTGCAATGATAAAATTTGAATTGTATAAGTCCAGCATCCAAATATTTAATAAAAATGCTGTAATAAGCAGTCAATGACTAATTTAAATAGGGCTGATACAAATAAAAATGTCAAATATATTTTGCCTTTCCAGAGGCATTAAACAAGAAACTTCTGAGATATTTAGACTTTAAGAAATCTGTTCAGATGAGCCTAAATGACAGATGAAGGTAGCAGAATTTATTCTTGTTTGGATGAAGGACCTATTCATTTTGGCTCAGTTCAAGTGTTAGAGATTATTTCTATAATTTGTGAAAAAACAGATTTTCATATATTGTACTTAACCAAAATAATTGACTTGGTCTAATTTATTTCATTTGGGTGGGTGTGGTGGTGGTGGGGGGAAACATCTTCTTGCCGCATTGGAAAACAACGTATTTGTTCTGTGACACTGCTGCATACCACTAGCTACATTTACAGTAGACATGTTTAAGAAAAGGAAATTTGTGGAGGGGGGCATGGGCAATATACGTAACCGTAATATTTGTACCCCCATAATATACTGAAATAAAAAAAAATAAAAAAAAAAAGGAAATTTGTTTTCTACCCTGATGTACCTTTGACTCCCTAGGTTGATTATATTAATATATACATTTAAATTTTATAAGAGCTGTGCCATTTGCAAAATGCCCAGAGAAACCCTAACATACTGAAGACATATAAAATATTAACATGTAGAAGAAAAGATGGACTCAGTTCAGGAAAGGGACTTGAAACCAGACAGATCCTATTTCCCAAGGGAATGAGGGTGTTTGTGACAAGGCAGCTTCCAAAGTTGGAAATCCTTAAAGGAAAATTACATACTTGCCTAGCCTGGAAACACTGCTTTTAGGAAATATCAAAGGCATCAACTGCTTTGACAGAACTCCAAGAAAAGCCAACATCTTAAGTAAGAAGGGCTCATCCATGAAAAAGTCTATGAATTAAAATTTTATACTCACATTTCATCTGTAATGCAGCACCATGCACAGAAGAGTAAACAAAATGTCTGTTTTACTCCTATCTCCTATTTTCTCTGCTTTGGAAAATACACCAGAAGAAAAAAAATCTTTGCAGACATTTTGGATCTTCACAGGAACTAGTTTAAATTAGATTCTGGTGCCTGGAAGGAGAAGAGAGTCTCTCATCAGTGGGAAAACAACACCGAGCCGAGAAAGGCAGTGCTCATCAGTCAGGCAAGTCAGAGAAACCTTCAAGGGAAATAGACATAAACATTTTCTTCTTCTTAAAAGATGATTTCCTTGTCTCTGGCTTAACTAGAGGATGAGCTAACTGTGGCATCACTAATTAAGACTTTATGTACTGAATTCCTAAATTTTCACACACTCACACTCACATATGCATACCATTGGAGAAATGATTAAAAACTACATTAAGAAGCATTAATAATGAAAAATAGTAATAAAAGAAAAAGTAAGTGGGGTGACAGCTAGTTTACTCAAGTTCCTAAACCTTCTTTTGGCCATGGTTTAACACTTCCTTTTTAATCTGACATACATATGAAGTCTTGGGCAAAATGAGCAGACTCGGTGGGAAATAAACCAAAATGTTTGTACCCCCATAATATTCTGAAATAAAAAACAATCAATTTCCCCTATTCTCTTTTAAAAAATATTCATTTGTTATTTTAGTTTCACAAAACTTTTTATTTTTTAAAAAGTTTTATCCTATTACTATTTTCTCCCTGGAGACCTTTGGTGTTTATGTAGATTATTTAAGCTAACACTTTATAAATAACATTATAATGCAAATATATTATAGGCATTGATATAGTTTCATATATGCATCTAGTTCGTTAATTTAGTGTGAAAATCTCTCTCACCAGGGTAGAAACACAGCCAAGAGTTCCTCTTAAATACCTTCTTCTTAACAGAAATAAAAAAGAAAAACAATCTTTCTAGAAGCCAGTAGAAGACTTCCACATTTATTCCATTGGCCAGAACTGTATCCCATGCTTATTCCTAAGCGAGGACCTAGGGCCACCTTCTCAGTGATCAAGAGATCTTATACAAAGAAGCATGTGGAAACTGTGGATCTTGGACAGGCAACAGAGATATTTTTATAGCTCCTACTAGCTCTTTGCTTAGCACACTGTACATCTCAATCTCAGCTGTGTTCAGTCACCTCCTCTTTGCCTGTCTGTAGAATCCAGATTCTAAGATGACTCCAGTGATCCCCCCCACCTCCTTGGATAGTCTCATTCAACACTGTATTATAATTAGTCTGTGGGCCAATACAGTACAACACAAATGGTGGCATGTCACTTCCAACGCTCAGTCTAAAGACGTTGTGGCTTATGCCTTACTCTCTCTTGGAGAACCGCCCACTCTTGGGGAAGCCAGCCACTGTATTGGATATTCAGGCAGCCATATAGAGGAGTCTATGTAGCAAGGAGCTGAGGCCTCATACCATCAATGGGCAAGAAACTGATACTTCTTTCCAGCAGTCATTTGAGTCAATCATCTTGGAAGAGAATTTTCTAGCCCCAATCAAGCCATCAGATGACTATATCTCCAGCTGAAAGCTTGGCCACAACCTCATCAAAGACTGAGTAAAAATCATTTAATTATGCTGCTCTTGAATTTCTGTCACACATATAATACACTGTAGGACAATAAATGTTTATTGTTTTATGCCCTTAAGTTTGGGGTTATTTGTTATGCAGCAGTAGGTAACTAATACACTACCTGACTGCCCCAGGAGCCTATAAGTTTCTTTAAACAAAAAATAAGACCACAGCAACAATAGCAACAGCCTTCAGTTATATGCTAGTTTTGTAAGAATAGCAGAAAGACATTTCTTTGTTTTTAATTCATTATATATAGAAAGGAGAATTCTTATGTGGTTCCAGTGGTCATTTTTATTTCAGTACAGTCATGAGTGACTTGGGATAGGAGCCGGCACGTGAATGTGATAATATCACTTCTTTGTTTAAAACCATTCACTCGCTTCCTGATGTATTTTGGAATATTCCACACTTCTTACAATTAGTTAATTAGTTAATGGACAAATGATTGTCCATTAATTAACTGATGCACAACTGGATATATACTGTGGAGATAGCAGGAGAAGACATTTGAACCAGGATTTGAAAGATAAATAGGCACTGAAGCTCAATTATTAGCTAAGAAGCAAAAGTAAAGAGGACAAGCTGCTCTGAACTGTTGCTTGGTGTTCCTCCCTCTGTCTAGAGCTTGTCTGGGTCATTGCTTAGCAGCCTCATTTCATCTCATTCAGAAGTCACCTCCTCAGAGAAGTGATCCTTGACCAAGCTACTTAAGTTTCTTGCTGCCAGAATTTTCCAAACAAAATTATTTGCTTATTTTCTGTATAGTACATCTTACCATCTGCAATATCTTATTTAGTGGTTGGTTTACTTGTTTTCTGCCTTCTCTTCTTACTGGAATGTAAGCTCTTTGAAGGCAAGCACCATTCCATTTTATTCACCCCTCTCTCCACAGTGCTTGGCAGTAGTAGGAGCTCAGTGAATAGTTTTTGAATGAATAAGTGAAAAATGACTCAATCTTGGTAACTAACTGGCTAGTGACTCTGACATAGGCAAAGGATAAGAGCAGAGTTAGCCAGATTAGGAGAAAATCTTTACTTTTCATGAGCTGGAACGGAGCAAACAAAATAAGGAGAGGAGAGTCTACAACATTAGCAATGTTTCCCTGGGCTCTAATTGAGACACTACTTCTTCATTGAGTAATCCCTCCCAAGGAGAATGAGACCAGGGCTTTAGAATACCTCCTATTATTGGAACTAGTGCTAATACTTTACCTAAATTATTTGATTTCATTCTGGTAAGAACCTTAGGAAGCTACTTTGAACTCATTTGTATGCATCTGGAGTAACTCCCCCACTCAGATATGAACTGTGAGAGAGTTGAGCTCCAACTTCTCTCCAAAGACTAGGCAAGTATTGATTAGTAATATTTTTGGGTACAAGTGACAGTATACCTGACTAACTAGCTTAAGTAGATAGTGGCTTATTTTTCTCATGGTAGATGGTTGCAAGCATTGAGTCAGAATCTCAAAGGTGCTTGGATGAAAATTCTGGGTCTCATGGTCATAATATGGCTACTTAGGTCCAGTCATTGCATCTGCATTGAAATTAGGAAGAAAAAGATGAGGGCAGAACTGTGCCTGCCAGCCTTGTCCATCTGTTCTCTTTTTATTAGAAGATGACACCTTTTCCTCAAACCATTTCCTTCATGGACTCTAGTTAGATATCATTGGCTATAACTGGAACAAGTGACCATGTAAAACTACAAGGGAAGCTAGGGAAATAAGAAATGGGATTGACATGGCTGGCTCACTCCTCCAGACTTGGCCATAGTGATAAGAGAAATCCACTTGGGGCTATAATTAAGACAGAAAGAAGAATTGATTCCCAGGTGACAGCTAAACTGTGTTGCAAAAATAAATAAATAAATAAATAAGGCAAAAAGTGCCACAAATATAAAAAGCAAAAACTCTCTAAATTTACTTATAGTTTAATCAAATGATTGATGCCACTGCAAACTGATTTAAAGTGCTCAAATATCTGAAAATGTTCAGGTATCACGGTTGGCCATATCTTTCCTCCTTTGCTGACAGTCAAAACAACTATCAAATAGGATAGGCTGATCCCTTTTTTCTCTCCTGGCTTCTTCAGTCTTCTGTTTTATTGTGTGTTCCTCACTAGCAAATATGTTAAGAGAAAGATAGTCATTGCAATAACAAACAACAAACACCTTTATCATGTTGCCACTTCAAATTCTATTCTAGTGTTTTAGTCTTTTAAAAATTTTCCAGTCTTGCTAGACATCCAGAGAACACTCAAATCTACTGTCTGAGATGACTTTGGTTGGTAAAAAGAGGGAGTGAGGAAAAGAGGAAGCCTGGAGGAGAGGATAGGAGGGAGGAAGGAAAGAGAGGAGGAAAGAAAGAGAGGTAGAGGAAAGAAAGGAAGGGAAGGAGAGAGGGAGAGAGGAGGGATAAAAAGTGGAGCAGATTTGTGAAAGAACAAGATATGAAAGAAGAGGAAGGAAGAATAGAAGAAATGACGCAAGAAAGGCAAAAGGGAGAGAAGGAAGTGTGAACCCAGTGCTTCCAAATACTTTATTATATTTAATCTGCATAACAATCTTGCAAGGTAGAAATCACAATTCCCATAGCACAGATGTGGAGATCTAGCTTCACGAAGCTCACACAGCGATTCATTTGGATGATTCAGGAGTGGAACCCAGTATCGGCAGAAGCTTTACCAGGAATGATGGAAAACAAATGGAGCCTGCAGGAGTCAGGCCAGAAAAGGAAAGAAACAGGGAGGGACAAGACAAAGTAGCCAGAGTTATGATCCAAGGGGACATGTGGTGTTCTTTTGTCTTCATTAAAGCTGTGGTTACTCTTTAATGACTGTGCACACTATTAGTCATATTGATTAATTAGATTTCGGTGTACTCCTTACAAATCCCAGGAGGATTGCCAATAAATAGCATTCAGACATCAGGGCATGGGACCCGGAAGGAGGTCATGATGAACAAAGCAGAGTTCTTTGGCTTAGGTTCTTGGTAAAGCTGATGGCTCCAAGGCAAGATTTGGTAATGAGTTCTCCATGTGCCCAGAGCCTAAGACCCTAACCAAAGTTGGGGAGTTCCCATGGTGATCTGGAATGGCATGAGGGCCCTGAATGAGGTCCCAACCTAGGATGCGACTTTATCTCAGGCCCTGAAAATCACAAAGGACCACAAATTTACCCTTGCTGTTATAGCTCCCTGAGGTTGTCTACAACATCTTCTGTTGGTGTGATCTGGGAAAATCCAGAAGGTGCCCAAACTAAAGCTTGAAGAATGGCAGTGAGTTGCTTGGAAGAACTTCCAGGAGACAATTGGAAACACCATTTTAAGACATGAGATGATACAACACTCTTGATGGTATAGAAGACAATATTTTCTGGGAAATATGGGCACTGATGTTGAAAAATTATTCGGCAGAGTACCACTTTAAAAGTTTCAGGACTGTATTTCCCAATTTGTATCACTTATGTTTTCCCTTTTGCATGTATCCAAGTGTGATATATGATATTATTTAGTGATATTTAAAATTCTTTTTCAATAAGTACATCAAGTTTCAAAGTGATAAAAACATTGCTTTATAGTTTAATTAGCAGAATTTAAAAACTTTTAGTAAGGCATAAAATAATGGTGTTAAGTTCTAAGAAATACAGTACAATGTGGTCATAATTAAGCTACTGACAGCAGGAAAAACTTTGGAGACTCATATCCTTTCATTTTATAGATGAGGTAACTGAAGCACAGAAAGGTAAAAAGAGTTTTGCACAATTATGGCATCAGCTCATAGCAAAGCCAGCACTGGAACCATGTCTACTCATTGCAGGACTGATAAATACATCAAAGTGGGATGAACACAGTCCCAAAGTTAAATCTGGCTACAAATCTTAACTCTTCCCCTTGGCAGCTACGTGACCTTCGACGTGTTACCTAACTGCTCTCTACTTCAGTGTCTTCATCTTCGAATTGAGACTAATAATACATATCCTCAAATATATCTAGGATACAAATGAAATGTAACACTGAAAAGTCACTGGCACAGGTGAACATTCATTCTGTAGTGGGTCAGAGTGTGATTACGAAGCTGCCAACTGTTACTTTCTTTTCAGATTCCAACTTTTGGAGAAGGCTAAACTTTTCTTCCCTCTCCTCTTCCTTCTTTCCTGTCCTTTTTCCTTCTTTCCCTCTGTTCCTCTCTGTCTGTTATTAAGAAAAAATGCTTTAAACGACTTTTGTTTCTGCAAAGATAAGGCAAACTTCTACTGATTCTGGAATGGGGGATTTCAGGAGGATTAGGTGGATCTGTATAATAATGTCAAGTTGTCTCTCTGCAAGAATATTCTGGTCTGGGTAGGGAGGGATACTAGCACTAGTAAATTGTGTGTGTGTGTGTGTGTGTTAGAGAGAGAGAGAATTAAGTAGGATAATATATGCACATAGGTGCCCAATACATGTAATCTGTTGCTGCTATTGTTATTATGGCCCTGATGCTATTGATTACCAGAGTTGCAGAAATTGAGTTTCAGAAAGATTAAGTGACCTGTCTAATATATCAGTGGAACCTAGATTTTATTTTAGGTGGAGGTGAGTAAGCTCCTACATGCAAATGACCCTGAATCCGGACTTGACAACGCAACTGTCAAGATAGCAGAGCACCAGGCAAACTACCTCCATCCTGATCACCTGGTGGATGGCACTGATGACTACAGGACTTTAAGCTCTGGTGACCCTTCAGAACTAGTTGTGGAATACTATGTGTAATATGCTTGTTCACAACCAAAGTGTGTGTGTGTGAGAGAGAGAGTGCATGTGCTGACCCTTTTTTCCCCATCCCAGTTAACTCTTGAAGTATAGTCAAAGGAATTGTTGTCGAGAAAATTCTAGCCAAATGGGAAACTGAGCACTTCATGGGAAATCAGAAAATCTGCAGGACCTTTCAGAATAATTCAGCCAAATTCTTACAGACACACAGGAGGAAAAGGCTGACAGAGTTTGGACAAGCTGCAAATTAAAACTGGAGCTACACAAACTCTGCCACTTCATTCATTAGTGTCCAAAGCATTTGTTCACTGTCACAAATTTAATTAGTCACTAAAAGACTGAACGAGCCCTGCACATACCACAGGTTGATACCACCTTAGAAAGCAGTTAAGTGAAATATCCAGATAAAAACTGGGGTTGGTTGAATGTATTATAATATGCAAAGTTCTTCAATATTCTTTTAGTTATTTATGCATTCATTTATTCACTCATTCATTCCACTATTCAAACATAACAAACCAACCAATCATAGCTATCACAATAATGAACTGTGCTTTCTGAGGAAGGAGAGTACTGAACAACAGGTGGTTCTTGTTCTATTAGGTGCTTTGCCCATGTTTAAGTTTGGGGTTAGAGAACTGGAGGGGTTCTGTATCAATCTAAGGCTCATGGAGCAGTTTGAGAAAATCAGAGGAAAGACAGAAAGAACTGGGGGCTAAAAGCATTCCTCAGAAGGTGTCCCCTAGGTCTTCATTAAATTTCTCAGAACTCACGAAGTACTCAATGTGGGTAAATTTCTTGAAGAAATTATTAAAGTTGGAGCTGATTTTTGCATCTAAAAATGAATTACATATCATAGAGATAATACATGTGGATCTTACGGCTGAGTCAGAGGGACCACAGGTATAGAATCCTCTGGGAATTAATAGAGGGTGGGGGAAGTATGGTATCTATTATGTCTATTCACAAACATTTTTTGTTTTATTCTGGAAACATGATTATATCTAGCTTCCCCTTCCTCTTTGAAATTTGACATGACCCTGTGACTTGGCAAAGCCAGTGAAATATGAACAGAAACACCGTGTGTCTCTTCCTGGGAGGTTTATGAGCCTGTGTGTGAATCTCCGTGCTCCCTTGCCACCGTGGCAATGTCTGAGGAATCAGGTATCAAGAAGGAACCTCTGTCTTCTGGAGTCTCTGAGAACTACAAGGGGCAGATCCTCCTGCCAACTGTGAGTAAACATGTCACATGAATAAGAAATAATTCTTATTTATATCAAGCCATTGAGATTTGGGTCTGTTTGTTATTATGGAATAACCCATCCTATCTTGACTAACACTGGAAGTTTGAATTTCACAGTGGGAGTCAGTGATGCCCAGATCTTCAGCATCGAGGGACTCCAGCAAATATGGGGATTACCAAATAAACACTCACTGAGTACCTACTTGTTCCCAGCTATGTTGGAATCTGGTGTACAAATATGATGTTCTTTCTCCTCTCAAGCAGCGTACAATAGAGAGGGTGAGACAAATGAATAAAATAGTGGCTAGAGGTCCCTGGTGCTCAGTGTGCTGTTGGACTACAGGGAAAGGGCGTATTCACCACACTGGAAAGATCATGGAAGTTCCCATCAAGAAGTACTGCTGGGGCTAGTCCTTATACTCATGTGAAAGTGAGTTAAGACAAGAAGGTGGAAGGTATTCCGAGTAGGCAGAACATGAGTGTGAGGCGCAGACAAATTGAAAATCTTGGCTCATTTGGGGAACTGCAAAGATATTTCGTATTAATATTTGAGTGAAGCAGCTGAATGAAGCTAGGGAGGTAGCTAGACCTCCTGGGGTGCGGCATAAGGGAGCTTGAATTTCATTTGGCGTATCAGAGGATGGTACTGAAGACTTTCATTCTATGTAGTCCTCATAGCAATCCTATGAGGCAAGTATTATCACCCCATAGATAGGGATAAACTGAGGTTCAAAGACGGCAAATGAAATGCTTTGATTCCATGCAACTAGTAAGCAACCAGTTGAGACTTGAATACTAGTCTCTGGACTTTTCCATTTCTTGTCTCACTTTCTCCCTTTTTCAGGACACTCTGGCCACAACGACCCATATTTCTCCTTCAACTCTTCGGGGTCTTTCAGATGTTAGGGCTTTTGGCTTGCCTTTGCCTCTGGCTGTTCACTGGGTTCCCCTATCTTCCATAGACTGCCTTTATTTTGCCATATAATCTCCCTTTTTATGCCATTATTTTGTTATCTTGACTTTCAGTAATATCTGAATAACACTTTTATATAGGAGAAAACACACAGTTCCTGAGGAAAATATTCCAAATTGATTGAGAAATGTGAGGAAATAAAATCAAAGATAACATTTCAGAATTTTAGAGTTATGTGGCCTCACGTATAATTTTAGATCATGTCTTTGGTTTATAAAGGGAAAACTGAATCACAGATCTTAACTGACATGTATAAGGCCACATATAAGGTAATTGAGGAATTTAATTCTTCAGATTCCTATTTTAAAGTTTTTCCTATGCAGAAAAATTAAGAAATAAAAAAGAGAGAAAATAGAGGAGGTATCTTCCATTCAAAGAAATATATAACCACTTTTAAGGGACATTACTGATGGGATTTATAATGAATCATGATTTCCAGTTGATAACTGTTCAACCAAACAAAAGCTACCAATTGAATTATATTGAACTCTTTATTATCTGATAAAGGCTGTGGAATATGAATGAGCTTTATTTCTATGAATGTGCTTCTGAGGTGTTACTTGGATGCAACTGCATCTTCAGTTGTTATTTTCAACCCAAATATATATAATATTTTGTTGACTCATGTTCACCTTTAAATTTGAAAGCTCAGTTGTTTTCTCAGTAGCTAAAATTCCCACACTACTTGGACAAGGGTTTAGAAGATAGAGCTATGTTCTTTGCCTGACACACAAGGCCACTTGTGCAAGCACCAGGCCTATTGATTTAAATCTTATTACCATCCCTTCTGGAATGTCAGCACACTTGATGTGCTAATTCTGGATTTACAGGTCTTTCATGGACACATGCTTCTGTCTTTCTCTGTACTGAGGGTGAAGTAGGTCCCTCTAAGCCAGTGTTTTCCAGAATGTGGTTTGAATGGAGTGGGTCACTAGGAGGGCTTTGTGGTCTGGTCCTGATGGGCAGCAAGATCCCATGGCTGTTGGCTTCATCAGATCATAGGAGCTTTTGGGCAAAGGGTAGGAGCTGATAGCTAAGGTCAAGTGGGTCCACTGCAGACAATGACCAGAATAAGCAGCACCTGACTCTTCTTTTTCTACTGTGAAATGAGAAAGTCAGGCAGGGAAACTCAGTCAGGGAGCATTTTTCCACCCATTGTGGACCAGATGCTTGCATAGTCTAGGAAGAAGTTCATGTTCCAGGTGCTCTGGGAATGTGGCCTGCAGGCTGGATGGTAGGAGGGATGGAAAAGCTGGAATGCAAACTTCTGCAAGGACTAGAAGCCACGACTCCAGGGGCCAGCCCAGAGTCTCAGTTCTCACAAATATTGGATCCTTCTGTTCTATTTGTGGTTGATGTGCTCTCCTTATGATGGTTCTTTTGTGCTATTTCTGTCCAAACTAGCTGTAAGCATAATCATTTTAACAATTCATGTGTATTTTCAGATGAGAACTTCTTCATTGTTTTGAAATACTCTGTGAAAATGTTGGATTGCATTTGAAACCCATTCACATTATCACAAGAAATGTCCTCATTACTTTCATCGATGAAAGAAGAGAAAGGTCTTCTGAATTCTGTAAATTTAATTTCAGCTGTTGCAAATATTGAATGGTTTATTAAATTGTTTAACATTTTATTATCACCTACTTGAACAAAGATGGTTTTTAGTTGTGGTGACTATTAAAAACTTTGAAAAGAGCCTCATTAAAAAATATCAATTAGAAATTGTATGTGGCCAACTCAAGCACAAAATCCACAATGAAATAAAAGTTATCATCACAGAAACAAGTTCAAGTTGCCTATTAGAATTTTGATGGGATTTTCTGTGTGTTTTACACAAGCTTAATATTTAATATATTCTGTAATACTTTGTATTTTGTCTTTTCTTATCATAATTATGTTTTATAAATGAAATTTAATGAATTTTTCTCTACAACCAACATAACTGCACTCAATAATAGTATCATGTTTCCTATTGCAGTAAAAAAATCCTACATTACACTGCATTGCACAGTATTAAATAATGCTTTTACAATTTTCTATTGTGGTAATAATAATGATCCTTGTTATAAGTGATGTACAGTTTGTTTGAACATAAAACTCTCACTAGCTTACACAACAATCTGGTGAGTAAGGCAGATTGTTTTCTGTCTTTGTCAAGATGAGGACAAGGAAGTGGTGAGGTTGTATCTTGCCTGCATTCATTCTAAAAGTAAATGGCCCATCTTTTTTTATTCTTGCTGTTGTGCTTTGCAGACTCAAGAAAAGTTCTTCAAGAAGAGAGGTGACTCCATCCAAACCAGAAAATTAAGATGATGTTGGTTATTGTGAATATGCTTATCATTATTATTTTTTTAAAATATGTAATCTCAGAAATCCATGCAAGTACTCGTTGTAATATGTTACTAAACATTATAGCAGGGATAATGAAAGAATAGTCCAGCTATGTGTAGAAGAGGCTTTGCTCTGGACAATGGAATACGTGGCTGATAGGAAAAAGTGCTTCACTATGTCTCAGGAGAGGATATAAAAAGGTACACAATCCAGGAAAGTGTAAAGTGATGCACTCAGGAGAAAAACAATACAAGCCCATGCATAACCCACATATTTCAGGACACATGAGGTTAGGGGCAAAACTAGGTTGATTATAACAGTCAGCCTCACTCCTTCTCTGGCTTTGTTGCATTGCTATGGTAAGGCATCTTGTTATATTCAACTTAAAATCTGTCTGCATTTTCTTTCAACTCTACCATCTCTTCTTCAGTTCAAGCTAGGCTATCTTTTCATTGGTCTCCCTGCATCCTTTCTCTCCTTTGTTTAGTCTCTTCTCTACCAGCTGCATGATCTTTTAGTGATGCTAATCTGGTCAACAATTTAATGCACAACAAATCTGCTACACCCCTCTGGTAGCTTCCTATTGCTTTCATGGTTAAGGCAGAAATCCCCAGCATGGACTTCATGGCCTCCTTTGAGCCGGCCTCTGTCTATCTCTCCAGCTGGCCCTGAGTGACATCTTTCATAACATCCTCTGGGCATCTGTTCCTTAGCACCAATGGGCCTCTGCCCACCACTGCTCCTGTTTATGTTTTCCTTTTCCCCTCTTACATCCTCAATAACTGCTTTTTATCTTTAATATCTCCACTTCATTGTTATATCCTCAGAGAATTTTTCTCTGACCCTCTGATTTGGTCAACAACTCCTACCATGGGCTCTGCAAAGATAACATAACTTTTTCTTGATTGTGCTTTTCACATTTAAAATTTTTCATTGACTTGGTGATTCTTTGATTAATGTCTATTTTTCTGATCAGGCCATTTAAGCACTATGAGAAAGAAATGTGTCCCTTTTTTTTGCTCACTACTATGATCTCAGAACCCAATATTGGGTCTGGTCCAATGTAAATGCTTAGGACATTTCAGCTGCTATTTGTTCTTAATCAGTTTTTAGTGGATCCTATTGGTGCCCTTCTGATGAGCTGCTTGGCACTGGTCACTTATCCTTTCCCCGACTTTGGCTCCTGCCATTTCTTTAGTAGCAAACCTAGCTATTGCTTGCATCACTGATGTCCTGCTACTTCCTCCTTTGGGGACAAGAGTTAGGCTTCAGCATGACCTTCGTGGAGCCCCCAGTGCTGAGAACCACAGCAGCAACAGAGCTTAGATCTGACCCCACTGGACCTGGGAGGCTCCAGCTTTCCAAGAGGCTGTCCAGAGAAGCCAGGTAACATAGCTAAGAACCATGGAGGAGTTGGTACCCCATGGGGTGAACTTGGACCAGTGAGAGACAGAAACAAGAAAGAATTGGTGCAGAAGTTGCCCACCCTTATTCCCTCTGAGGCAGTGAAACACAGTGGTCCCATTCAGTTTTTACAGGGACATCTCCCATGACCATTATATTTTGTCTGAAACTTGGAGCTGTTTAGTAATTTCCACCTTGCATTTGTTTTCCATTTTTCCCTCTTTTTCTTCCCATTTGTTCCTTTCTCTTGTGCCCTGACATTGTACCTCCATTAAAGGTTAGCCATTAAGATTTGCCTCAGGATGTTTTCCAGGAAAAATAGGCTTAGATAATTTTTATTATTGTTTTAAATATCATCATATTCTTCGCTAGGGGCATGAAGTTAAACAACTAGAAGATATTGGACTTCGTTCATGCATGTATTGACTAAATATTTATTGAAGTCACACTAGGAGACAAACTTCATTCCTGGCCTCTTCAGTACCAAGATGCAGAGAAAGTTATTCCTGAACTTTAAGCAGGTCACTTTTAAGTGAAGCAGACATGGAAACAAGCAATCTAGAGACTGTAATAAGTATTCAATAAGACATAACCATTACCTTCCCCCATAGCTGTCAGGAGGGTTTTCCCAGAGGATGCTCACATGTGAGGAGAATCCTAAAGGATGAGATGGGATTTTCCAAAAACAAAGTGGGCCAAAGAGAAAGTAGTAAGTCTCTCCAGGCAGAGGGAGATACAGACACACACAAATAGAGGTGAGGAAGATCATACTATATCTGGAGAAACTGCAAGAGTTTATTTAGATGAAATGAACCTGGGAGGACTTTGTGCTCAGAGCTACAAAGAAACATTACCTTTACATCGTGGCCTGAGAACCGCATTTCTGAGAAACACAGTAAAGAAGGTCCAGTGAAATATCCAAATAAAATGAAGAAGATGATTCAGGGACCTGGTATAAATAAATTCTACCTATTTATTCCATGCTTCATTTTGTAGAAGGATTTCAGGCACTCTGAACTGCTTAAGTTCAGAAATAAGAAGAATGAGATTTGATATAATCATAAAACATGCCACTTTAGATCAGGCAGGACAGGTAGAGGGGCAACTGTTTCTGGAAACTAACTCAGAGAATGAAGTGGTGAATCTAGCATAGTTGAAATCAGATCTGGTTTTGGTACCCTCTTCCTCGATAGGGCATACTTATTTTCAGTAATAATCATGAAATGGAGTGCATGTTTTTCATGAATAAACTAAAATTTGTATGTGCCAAATAAAAATATTCACTTTGCATTTTACACTGTTTCATTGTTTGAAATTTTAAACAGAAATGAACACCGCACATGGCCGCAAAATGACAGAATTGAAGCAACTCAAATTCCTTTTTTTCATCTTTGCCATCACTGTGTTACCACCATTTATTTTTTACCCATTGGTTAAATATAGGAACATGTACTACTGTAGGGATTAGAGATGTAATCCACACTTGTACCTGAAATGAGCCCAAATGAGCCCTAATTACAAATTTACTCTCAAAATCCATGTGTGCAGCTTGGTCTGCCTGTGTTAGGAACCCACTTTGGAATTGGAAGTTATCTGAATTAACTTCCATTTTGTTAATGGACAATGAACATGCGCTAATTTGAAGCTTATATACATGTTTGTAAAACTCAGCAGCAATTGTTCAGAACTTGGAACAACAAATAATTTGGGGGATGTGTATTTTCTCCCTGACATCATTTGGAATTGCCAGTGCATGGTGACAATAAACACAGGCTGACGTTTAGCCAGGTGTGTTATTGTTTTTAAATCCTTTAAGACAATGCACTTCCTATTGCCTGCACCCAGGACAGACTGCTTCCTGGTTCCATGCTGGGTGCCATGAGAATTTATGTGCATGGGTTTTGGAGCTAAATGAACTGGTTCAAATCCTGCCTCCTCCATTTCCTTGCTGTAAGATCTCTGGAAAGGTAATTAACCTCTGAGTGCCCCAGTTTCCTCACCTGAAAAAATGCAAACACAGTAGTAACTATCTTATAAAATTGTAATGAAGGTTGCATAAGTTAATACATAAAGTACTACTATGAGTGCCTGGAGCATAAGAAGCACAGAATACTCATTAGGTCTTAGATAATCTGGCTCAAGAAGGTAAAGGAAGACAGTGAGCAGAGAACTGAGCTGACAGAAGAGAGAGGACAGAAACCCAAGTCTGTTTGATTTTAATTCAGTTCTCCAATCTCTAAACAGTATGAATCAATGTGATTGTGCTGGCAAAATGAATGGCTGTTCAACAGGACCTGAAGAGTCAGAACTTTGAAGGATAAGAAAAGTTGTTATAGGGAAATTTGTTTATGCAATTGTCACATACTGGTTTTTCAACGTTGGAGAAGGTACATAAACTTCTCTGACTCAGTTTGGCATGAGGTGTTATTATAAAGAAAATGAGATGATACATCTACAGCAGCCACTCACTGTTTGTAACTGTCTGCTGCTCAAAAATCAATGATTTTATTACCATTATTATTATACATGGATGCAGTTCAGTAGAAATATAATATGAGCTAAAAATGAAAGCCACAAGTACAGTTTTAAATTTTTAGCAGCCACATTACAAAAAATAAAAAGAAATAAGTGAAATAATAATGTATTTTATTTAATACAATATAGCCAAATATTATCACCATCTAATTAATATAAAAATTAGTAATGAGATATTTTACTCTTTTCCCACTTCCTTACTTCCTAGTACTGCACACTAGAGCATATCTCAATTTGAACTGGTTACATTGCAAATGCTCAATAGGCACAGGTGACTAATGGCTACTGTTTTATATGGGGCTGGCATTAAGAGTTTTCCTAAAAGGTGGCATAGGCTGAGGATATAAAGAGTTACCAAAAACTTTTGATGATGCCATGTGCCACATTTATATTTTGGATAGTCAAGTGAAGTCAGAGATGTCTGAAGGGCATGAACCTTGAAGTATTTGATCTAATATAGGGATGTGTGTGTGTATATATATATATTTATATACATATATATATTTCCAGCAATGTAGCAAAGATTTTTGTAACTGTCCACTTAGAGTTTAGTGTTAGGGAACAAAATTAGAAAAACACTTTTTCCTGAAGAACAGATATGCTTCCTTCATTGATCAGATTTTGAGGCATGTATCTATGGAGGTTGATTGCATTGCCCTATGAGGAAGCTCATAGCTAAGTTGAGCTTTCTACGATAATGGTTATCTTTAGCCAAAGTTTTCTACTTGTGCTACTCTTGGCTCTTGCTTTTTGTCCTAATTAATTTTGCCTAATTAATTTTTTCATAGTTATTTACTATCACTTATTAAAAATTATTTAAGGAGAATAAATAATATATAAAGGAATTAATCAATAAAGCACCCCCAAAAGCATCCCTTGCTACCTTCTTCAGACAGAACATTGGACTGAATGAATGACACCTTTAAGAGACATGACTTAGAGTTTAGTATTCTTATAACAGTAATTAAACCTCCAACTATAGATTCAGAGATTGTCAGAGCCTGAAAGGTTTGAGAGATGACCTAGTCTGACTCCTTTAATTAATAGAGTCCCAGAGAAGTTCAGCAACCTTCTTACAGGCTTCATGCTGGCTAATGGCAGAGCCGGGCTTTAGACTGGCCTTCTTCCCGATATATATGAACTGTTCCCCAAATCCATTTCAATAAGGTTCTGATGAGCTAATCTCCAAAGAATCAGGTCTTTTTGGTGGGTGGGCAGAGGCTGGGACAATTTAAACTTTGACATTTGTTGGAGTGTCAGACACAGGGTAATACAGACTTATTTATTATTTGCTAAGGACAAACAGTGCTGTATCTGATTGATGCACCCTGTGAAGGAGCCTGGGTTCTCCATTCCTAATAATAGAACCATTATTCATGTGAGATAATGCTCCACCGGGAGTTTAGACTATGAACATTTGTTTATCAACTACACTTGATAAAATTGCAAACATGCTTATTGTTGTCTAAGGTTGGGGAGGCTGCAAGTAGTAGACCACTTACCTGAACAGAACCTTCATCCAGACGGACAGAGATTACAATGAGTATTTTATGTTGTGTAATCATGCAAAATAAATTTCAGTCTCTCCAAGAGGCAATATTTAAATTGTTTAAGAGTTATGCAATGGGGCAAAATAAGAATACAAGAAAATCTATTGGTTCTTACATGAAATATTATGAGGAAAGAAACAAACCCCTGGTGAAGAGAAAACATGTCTCTGGTGGGGAGGAGGTATAAATGCCCCATCGAGCATAGTGAACTCATCTATTGGACCTATAATTGAAAGGGGGGTGGCAGGTAAGGCGAAGTAAAATGTGACTCTAAGCCATTAATTGTTAAAAACATGAACAAACACAATATAGATGGGTAGAATCTGGTCAGGCTTCCTGGAAACACATCTGATATGTATTCAGGAGGTTTACTGGGAGTACACTATGAGGAAAGTGCAGAAAGGCAGAATTTGGGCAGAGGGAGAAGTTATATTGGAATCTCAGTTAACACAGAGAACTCAGCCTAAAGCACAAGGGACTCTGGAGCTAGAATGCTCCTTAGGGTCGGCCCAGCATGAGGTAAGGGGCCTGGTTTTTGTACCTCTATGTAGACCAGTCACTGGATGAAGGCTGCCACAAGAATGGGGATACAAACTTGGGGTGAGCACATGCCTTTGGCTGAAGGCAATTCCTAGAGAGAGGCAAAGTGGTGATCTTCTACCAGGCAGCACTCCTGACAGCTGGTAAGATGAGTACATCAGTCCTGAAGGGGAGCTGGGTGGCACGGCACAGAATCCACCATAATCCGCTCATTGCTCTACTCAGATCTGCATGCTTCTTAGGTTAAGGTCAGTCCACCTGAGACCGACTTTCCCAGGATCCCAGATGGCATCTTGTTTTGGGGGAACTTATAAGAAAAGGTTAGCAGAATAAACTATAACCCTTGATTTTGCAGCTGATCTTGGGGTTGTAGCTGAATAGCATTGTCTTCCTCATCAATCTGGTTTCTCTTCACCTTTAGCTGGCACCCATGCTGGTCTAGATGTGCTGGTTTTAATCAGTGACACAGATTGTCATCGCTGAGGAGTCTGAGCTGTTTTTCACTACATTCTTCTTGGGCAGTGGCTTCAGAACTTGACTACTTGCTCTCAAGATTGGGCAAGGAGTAAACATGATGCTCTGTGGACACTTAAGTATCAAACCCATTCTTTCCTACACCCATTGTGAAACAGTAGGGATCTGTGACAGATAATCAGGGACAATCATCTAACTCATCTAGATAATTAGTCAATTACCCCCACCAGGACGGTGAGTCCTTCCTTACTTGCTTGTGTCTTAATGAAGGAAGTCTGATGTGACTGGATGACAGCCATAGCCTAAAGTTCTGTGGAACTTTTACTAAGTCTCCTGGTGAGGAATTTTGTTGTGAGGATGTTTAGGTAAAGGGGGTGAGTGATGTCTATGGTAGGCTCCCATGGGTATGCTCTCAGTTACACCAATCCAGGGGACAGACATGCTTCTATTCCATCTAAGGCAGTATAGATGTTTGGAGGGAAGCACATGACAACCGCTTTGCATTTTTAGTTACCTATTCTTTTTGGATCAAGAGCATGCCCAGCAACTGAAGACTATAAAAGTATGTTCCAAATCTTCGAGAATGGGTGACAAGAATAGATAAGAAACTCATGACTTCAGTCAAAGGAGCTAAGATTCAGGGCAGTTTCCAACTCTAGCACAGGAATGGAAATGTATTCAGGAAACCGTGGTTGATATGGACTGGGTGGCGGTGGAAGGCAATTTGGAGAAAGGCTATAGCATGAGAATTTGCCTAATTTTGCAGAAAGAGCAAAGTCTACAAAGTCAGACAGGTTCAAGTATGAAGTTTGGTTCTGCTGTCACCCAACTCTCTGGTTTTCACAGAGACTCAGTTTCTTCATCTGTAAGAAGGGGATATAAACATATCTTACATGTCATTATACTTGTTTACTGAATGGTGAAATTTAGAGATAAAGTCTGTAAAATGTACATCTTAGCTTCTGTCCCAGTCCTGCATAATAAATACCCATCCACTGTCCATTTTATTTGAGTTATGCAGACAGCCTTTGAGACTCACACTTCCTACCTAGGAAATTAGAGGGGACAGGAAGAACAGCAAACGGAGAACAAGGTTTCCCTAAGTTATCAGTTTCATGCTATCCTTAAATATGTTTGAAGTAAAAATGGCAGAGGAGGGATGCTGAGGCTCAGACCCAATGTTAGTAAACACACAGACGTAGATGAAATTATGAACAATTTGCAGTGAGGCTGCTGCTGATGCAATGACAGGGAGCGAGCACCAGCTTCCTCAGCTCAAGCATCACACAGTGAAGTAAAGGAGAGCATGAGATATACGTGCAGGGGTCCTCAAACTTTTTAAACAGGGGGCCAGTTCACTGTCCCTCAGACTGTTGGAGGGCCATTGGAGAGTGCGGCGCACATTCCACACATGCGCATTGTGGGCCTGGGACGAGTCGGATGCTAAGCAGGACAGGCAGCAGGCAGTGGCGGCAAAAACACCTGTTGGGCTGGATAAATGTCCTCGGTGGGCAGCATGTGGCCCACGGGCCGTAGTTTGAGGACGCCTGCCTAGGGCTTGGTGAAATTAAAGTTCAATGTAATATGATATTTTGCTTTTTAGTGGCTGCTTAAAACTAGAAAAGATTAATAAAACGTGGTATATGTGCACCATGGAGTTCTACTCAGCCACAAAAACCAATGGTGATCTAGCACCTTTTGTATTATCCTGGATAGAGCTGGAGTCCATTCTCCTAAGTGAAGTATCACAAGAATGGAAAAACAAGCACCACATGTACTCACCATCAAATTGGTATTAACTGACCAACACTTAAGTGCACATATAGTAGTAACATTCATTGGGTGTCAGACAGGTGGGGGGGGTGGGTATATTCACACCTAATAGGTGCACTGTGCACCGTGTGGGGGATGGTCACGCTTGAAGCTCTGACTTGGGTGGGGCAAAGGCAATATATGTAAACTAAACATTTTTACCCCTGTAATATGCTGCAATAAAAAAATTTTTAAAAAAACTAGAAAAGGTCAGAACTAGAGGTTTGTGCCTTCTGTGAACTCACTCATAGTATAGATGAGAACTTCAAGAAGCAGAGGAGTGAGGGCTGGGCATGCCCAGTGGTAAAGAAGCCTAATTATTCAGTTTCCCCTGTAATTCCTGGGAGGACATAACTCTAATTTTAATTAATTAATTAAATATTTATTTCACCTCTACTTTGCTCCAGGAGCTATGCTAGGGGCAGGAGATTCCAACATGCTTGAGGCCATAGATTGTCTTTGAAGAAGAAGCCATCTGTTAGAGTTGACAGGTTGTGGTCTCAGAGATCATTGAACCTGGGCTTGAATTCCGATGCCAACACTACATAGCTCAGTGGCCTCAGCTTCTCCATATGTACAACTGAGTTAGTAGTTTGCAAGTTGCAAGGTGAGTGTAGAGATCGGAGTTTATATATTAATGTGCTTTGCATAGTGCAAAGCACAGAGCAGGTGTAAAATCTATGGTAATTATTATTGTTATTACTACTATTATTTAGTGCCTCTTGATCTAGTAAGAAGTGTGGAGAGAAATAACAGAGTGTGAATCCTCCTCCCGAAATAAGGTGATGGAAAAACAAAAGCCTTTATTCCATGGGCAGTCTGTTGGAAAACCTAGAAGCACACAGGTGCTGGCAGGGATTTTGGTAGCTATCTGGAGCTTTTGTTCTTATTATTATCTCTTAAAAGTCTGGTCCTTATAATGCTTGGAGTCTCTGATTCCAATTTTAAGGGCAGAGAAAGCTTCTGAGAGGGCCACAGATATACATTTTACTATGCAATTTAATGTCCTACTTCTCAAATACAATACAGGTCTTGCTACCTCTTTGTTCGCATCCCCTTGGTTTACTCTGTCCATGTAGAGACCCCCAGTAGGGACCACCCTGTGCACACAAACAGCTACAAGTTCAAAATCAAAATGATTTTATTTGCTTCAATCCTGACAGCCACACAATGTAATCTGTATAACTTTGAAAGGTTAACCTGTCACATGCTGTTGGCAAAGGGGCTGGAGGCAGAGTGTTTGCTTCATGAGATCTGGGATGATGTAAAGTTAGGAAGGTCCCAATGGAAGGGACCCTCCAGTGTGCCATGGCATAGATCACACCTGGTGCTTGCAGTCCCTGTGGCCACGTAGGAGGACAGCTCTCCCACTCTGACACCGGTGATCAAACATCCTTTTCCTTTTCAAAGTGAAAATTGCTTTATTGCTATTTGTGACTGTAACAATAGTCCTACCATATTGCAATAATTTCAGACAATCTAGAAAATCAAAAAGAAGTAAAAAATTTTTGGGTTTCTCCAATTCTATAGGTTGTCTATTCTGTTGATTACTTCCTTTTCAGTACAGAAACTTTTTAGCTTCATTAAGTCACATTTATTATTGTTGTTGCTATATTTTCTTTTGGGGTCTTACTCATAAATTATTTGCCTAGGTCAATGTCTAGAAGAGTTTTACCTATAATTTTTTCTAGAATTTTTATGGTGTCATGTCTTAAATTTAAGTCTTTCATCCATCTTGAGTTAATTTTTGTATATGGTGAGAGATAGGGCTCCTGTTTCATTCTTCCGCATATGGCTATCCAGTTTTCCCAGTACCACTTATTGAATAGGAGGTCCTTTGCCCAGTGTATGTTTCTTCTATCAGTTGATCATAGCTATATTGTTTTGTTCTGGGTTCTCTATTCTGTTCCATTGGTCTATGGTCTACATTTATACCAATATCATGCTCTTTTGGTTATTATAGCCTGATAGTATAATTTGAAGTCATGTAATGTGATGCCTCCAGATTTGTGGGTGAGGGGTGAGGGTGGGAGGAGGGTGAGGGATGAAAATCTACCTGTTGGATACAATGTACACTATTCTGGTGACAAGTACTTTGAAAGCCCTGACTTCTACATGATACAATTCATCCATGTAACAAACAACACTTGTACCCCATATATTTTTTTAAAATTAAAAAAAAGGTTTTTGGTTCTGAGCCTAGCTGCCTGGAGTTGAATCTGGGCCCTGTTACTTATTAGCTATGTGTTTTGGGGAGAGTATCTTAAGTTTTATGCTTAGAATTGCTTTGGGTATTCATGTTCTGTTTTTAGTTCCATATGACGTTTTTCCAGATCTGTGAAAAATGATGTTGGTATTTTGATGAGAATTACACTGAATCATTCACAAATTATACATCTCACAAAGGACTAATGTCAAGAATCTACAAAGAACTCAAACTAATCTGCAATAAAAAAACAAATAGCCCCATCAAAATGTGAGCAAAAGACTTGAATAGATATTTCTCAGAAGAAGATAGACAAATGGACAAAAAAATGTGAAAAAAAATTATCTAAATAACTAATTATCAAGGAAATGTAAATTAAAACCACAATGAGATACCACTTTACCCGTGTTAGAATTTCCATTATTAAAGTAAAATAACAGCAGATATTGGCCTGGATGTGGTTAAAAGGGAACACTTATATAATGTTGCTGGTGATGTAACTAGTACAGCTGCTATGGAATCAGTATGGGGATTCCTCAGAGAACTAACAGTAGACCTACCATTCAATCCAGCAATCCTGCTACTGGGTATCTATCTACAGGAAAAGAAGTCATTTTATAAAAAAAAACCTGCACCTGAATGTTAATTGCAATTGCAGAACAATTCACAGTTGCAAGGATATGTAAGCAACCTAAGTGTCCATCAATTGATGAGTGGATAAAGAAAATGTGGTGTGTGTGTGTACACACACACACATAGACACACACACAAACACACATACTATGGAGTACTACTCAGCCATAAAAAGGAATGAAATAATGTCTTTTGCAGCAACTTGGATGGACCTGGAGACCATTATCCCAAGTGAAGTATCTCAGGAAAAACAAATGCCACATATTCTCACTTACAAGTCGGAGCTAAACAAGAGATACATATGGTCACTAAAGTGGTATAATGGACATTGAAAACTAAGAAGGGGTGAGGGTGGGAGGAGGGTGAGGGATGAAAATCTACCTGTTGGATACAATGTACACTATTCTGGTGACAGGTACACTGAAAGCCCTGACTTCAACATGATACAATTCATCCATGTAACAAAAAACACTTGTACTCCATATATTTTTTTGAAATTAAAAAGAAGTTTTTTGGTTCTGAGCCTGGCTGCCTGAGGTTGAATCTGGGCCCTGTTACTTATTAGTTATGTGTTTTTGGGAGAGTATCTTAAGTTCTATGCTTCAGTATCATTAATAAAAAGTGAATAATAAAAAAGATATCTCATTGGGTTGGTACATAGTTTAGGTGAAGTATTGCACTTAAATTCTTCAGAATAATATTCAGCTTTAAGTAAACGTTAGCTATTAATTTTGCTATGCTTGTACCTAGCCTTCCATTCATGAATTTAAAAGACAGCTTTATATGTAAATAAATCATATTAATCATGCTATTTTGAAACTGCTCTAAAAAATTTAGCACATTATTGGATCTATTTCAACATCAATGCATATAAACCATTGTCATCATTTAAAATAGCATCATTTTAAATAATAGCAATGTGGATTGTGGAGCCAGAAGTTCTAGGTTTGAACTCTGTTCTTCCTTTCCCAGCTGTGTTGCCTGAATGGGGAAGCAATTTAACTGCTCTCTTCCTCAGTTTCCTCTTATGTAAAATGAGGGTTAATAATAATACCTTCCTCATAGAATCATTAGCAGGATAAGGTAAGTAAATATTAATTTGTAAAGAACTTAGGACATAGAAAGTTTATATAAAGATTTGTTAAAAAGAGGGAAAGAGAAAGAAGGAAGCAGAGTAAGGGATGTTGGATGCTTTGCCACCCTCGTATCTCTCCCAGTTCTTTAGTAACAGAGGCCTCTTCCCTATAGGACACCTGTAGGGGGACACCTGCCCCCCTCCCCTAATCTGTTTACAGCAGGGTCCTAGAACCAGGATAAGAAGTTTCCGCTAGCACAGTGATGAAGTTAGAGTTGACCTGCAAAAGCTTCCTATAGTTCAATTTCATAGAAGCTGGTCCAGAATCCTCCCTCAAGCTTTTCGGCAGGATCTACAAGGAAAGGCTGCCGCTCTTTGGTGTAGCCAATGGGCAAGAATCTTGAGATACTCATGGCCGCTTGCTCTGATAACACCATTTCATATCCCAAGTCAAACTCCTCACCTCTTCCTACACCCCAAACCTGCTCCGCCCACCCCCTTCCTTATCTCCATCCTCATAGCATCTCAAAGAACTTGATTCCTGTAACCCACACTATACAAACAATCCATCAGCATATTCTGTTGTAAGTTCCTTCAAACAAATCCAGAGTCCAGCCACACTCACCATCTCCTCTGATGGCAGCCTGGGTCAAGCCACTGCTGAACCTCTCAGGGAGGACCACAGAGCCTCTCCTTGTTATCCTTGACCCCTGCCTGGGAAAGTCTATATTGTGATCCTTTAAACAGGCACTCAAAGTACTGCAATGACTCCCCCTTTTGTCTTGAGCGAAAATCAAAGCCCTTACCATGGTCTACAAGAGTCCATCTAATTTGGTTCCTCATTATCTCTTTGACTTCTTCTCCTACAGCTTTCTCTCAAGCTCACTTCTCTCTAGCCCCAATGTCTCTCTTACTGTTCTGGGAATACACTGGCCATATATCTGCACTGGGATGTTGAATTCCATTGGTTTTGCCTGGAATAGTCTTTTCCCCAACATTCCCTTGGCTAATTCCTTTGCCTCCTTCAAGTTCTTACTCAAAGCTCATCTCTATGAGGCATGCACTAATCAACAGGTTAATTAATTCTGCAACTTATGCACATCTCACTAGCCTATTTACATATTCTATTGTATTTTTTTTCCAACAGCAGTTATTACCTTTTATCATTCTGCATAATTTACTGGCTCATCATCTTTATTGTTCATGGCCTACTCCCTCACCACATCACATATTATAAAATACAAGCATTTTGGAACAAAATTCTTTTTATCATTTTGTTCTTTAATGCATCTCAAGAGCCTCAACCAGGGCCTGATATATAACAGATGCATAATACGCATTTATTGACTTAATCATTTGGGTTCATAGTACATCAGTACATGAAGCCAGATCGACCCTTGGGATTTTTGGTTATGTAAACACAATAAATTATTTATTTTACCTTTGCTAGTATGAATTGGTATTCTATCACTTCTAAGAAAAAGAGATTTAAAAAATTACATAATATACTATTGTTTGGCTATACCCTTGATGTCCTGGTGATAAATATTTATGTGATTGCCAAATGTCTTCACAATAAATTATACTCATGAACATTCTTGAATATATAAATTTGTAACTAGCCCAATTATTTTTTTCTAAGGATAAATTCCTTCCAATAAAAATTATAGAAGTAAAATTCCTGAATCAAAGATTTTTGAAATATATTGCTGAATTATACTCTAGAATGGATATTCCAATTTATAATTCTGCCAGCAATAGAATAGGGTGTTCCTTTCCTCACACTTTGGCCAACACCAAGAATAATAATATCTCATTGTAGTTTAAATTTGAGTTTCCTTAATAAGTAATGAGGATGAATATTTTTAATGTTTACAATCATCTGAAAATTTTTATCATATCCTTTGCCTGTTTTTATCTATTCAGAAATTGAATAATAAAAACATTCCTTCACATTTATTAATGTTATAAAAATGTGTTAGCATGTATAGACAAATGACCAGCATTTAGTAAGCACCTATATCTGCTAAGCACTGAGCTAAGAACTTTACCTAATTTTTCTTTAATATTCACAGAAAAGCAAAGCAAGCACAATGATATCCATTTAACATGAGCCTACTGAGGCACAAGAGAGGATAAGGAGTGTTTCCAAAAGATACCAGCCACTTTGTGGTACAGCTGATATTAGAGCTAAGCTTCCTTGGCTTCCAGTCAAGTGTATCCCTTGGGTGCACCTGCTTATCACCATTCCTTTTTGTGGTATAAACTGGGACATGTGGAACTCACTGTGTTAGGAAGTTGAGGATCTCCTATTGATCCTCATAGAGAGCAAGGGAGTGTGCTATAAGGTGGGCATGTAGAAGAAGCGGAGAGAGGGAAGCAGGATATCAATTCGTATATGTCATTCTGGGATGATGTTTGGGTAGTCATCAGTATTTCTGCTTCACAGGGTCATATCTATATACAAGAACCTCTGTCTAAGAGGATGACCTATTAATAGCCCTCAAAATCTTGGGATTTCCTTCCAGAAGGATTATATTGATGTTTATATGTCAAGATCAAGCAGTTTTGGAGTCCATATTTGGATCAATCCAGGAACAGGAGAGCAGTGTAGGACATCAACCTTTGTCCAAGATATTTATAGTGGTGGCACTTTGGTTGTTCATGATGGAAATCCATCTAAGGAATTTATTGGATGCCATATAGACTGTAAAGAAGAGGAAGATTAACTAGAACCAGGGACTTAATTAATAACCAGCCCCTCTTCTTCACCCACCCTTGTTTCTTCTTGCATGTCTCCTTTCTTTCCATTTCTGCTTTACTGCTCTAGACTGTAGAGAAGAGACTCTCTCTTTTAATATTTCTGTCTAAAGAAAGAAATAGATTAAAAGAGAAAGCGTCTCTCTGTCTCTTTTTCTCTTTCCTTTTCTTTCTCCCTCTCTCATTCCCTTTTATGAGCTGAAGTGTATCCTCCCAAAATTCGCATATTGCAGCCCTAATCCTTATGTAGAACCTACAAGTATATACTTGGAGATGGAGCCTTTAAAGAGATGATTAAGTTAAAATGAGGCCCTTAGCATGGGTCATAATTCAATCCCACTGCTGTTTTTTAAAAAAGAAGAAATTTGGACATAAAAAGAGACACTAGAGTGTGTATGCACAGAGGAAAGACCATGTGAGGACATAGGGAAGAAAGTGGCCATCTGCAAGCCAATGATACAGGTCTCAGAAGAAACCTTCAGAGAGAGCCTGGCCCTTATGACACCTTGATTTTGGACTTCCAGCTTCCAGAACTATGAGAAAATAAATTTGTGTTGTTTAGCCACCCAGTCCATGGTATTTAGTTATGGCAATCCTAGTAAACCCTGCAAACCCCTCTTCTCTCTCCCCCTTTTATCTTTCTTTCCCTAATCTTCCTTCCTCCTTCCTCTGTTACAGTTTGAAAAATCCCTCTGATTGGACCACCTTGAGTTATGTACTCAATCATTATAGCCAAAGGTCAAGGTACCAAAAATTCCCACTAGAACCATAGAGTTAAAGTGGGGCAGGGGAAGGATGAATAACTCTCTCCACACATACTTCAGAAGGGGGCAAACCTTCCTCAAGGTGGGGAAAGAGGGATGGACAGAAGGCATGTGTGGCTATCTACTAGACTCTAGGAGGCTATGTCAAAGGCCACCACTGATTTGTCAGGTAAAGGATACTGAGAGGTTTTCCAGGGTCAAACACAAATATTCTAAATCAGGGGGTCAAATTTAATAAAAATTAGGAAGAAGTGGCCAGGTATATAAAAACAAAACAAAGCAAAACAAACATGCAAACAAATAAACAAAATCCAAGGTGTCAGCCTAGAGGTGGCATGAATCAATGGATATATTTTGCTACATAATTATTTACCTGGAGGGACAGGTTTTACTAGTACAGCTATAAGAGTTAAAACATTTTATCCTGATACAAGTCCAGGGTTGAAGTACTAAGGTCTATGAGCCTCCAATACCTTGGATTCAATATGGAAGAAATGATTCCTGTCTCATCTATGATATTTGGCACATAATAGATACTTGATAAATACATATCTGGCATCAATCTTTACAACATAATAATTACAATGCTTTTGGAACGATGTACTATAACATTGTAAAATATTATTCTCCTTTGAAGAAATCATTCAGATCCCTAGAACTTAGGAAAAATGCAAAGATGTGGAGAAAGAGATCTAAGTTTATTTGTTAATTTTTAATATGAAACACATTTCACTTATTTTAGCTTGGCATGAAAAGTATGTTATCACAAAATATTGTAAAATAGTGAGGTACACATTATTAGTGCTCATCACTATTCAGTTTTTCTTTTTTTCCTGGACATTTAGTGACTGGACTTTCTAGCCCCCTTGCGGTTAGGCAGAGTCATGTGATAAGTTCTGACCAATGAATCAGAAAGAAGAGTAGCCACATTGCTTCTAGGTTAAGACTGTGAGAAGCTCCTGCACCATTCTCATACTAGTTTTACTTTTCTCCCACAGTAGTGCTCTAGTTTGAACATGTTCCCCCAAATTTCATGTGTTAGAAACTTAACTTATCAATGTGTTAGTATTGGGGGTGAGCCTAGTGGAAACCATTTGGGTTGTGAAGACTTTGCCTTTGTGAGTGAGAACTAACACTTATTAGTTAGTTTCCATGGAAGAGGGTAGTTATCGTGAGACCTTGATGTTATAAAAGGTGAGTTCAGTTTCTTTAGCTGTCTCTTGCTTCCTCTCTTGCCACGTGATGCCTTCCACCATGTTATAAAGCAGCAGGGGGCCCTTACCAGATGCTGGCACCATGCTCTTGGATTTCCCAGCATCCAGAACTGTGAGCCAAAATAAACCTCTTTTCTCTGTAAATTACCCAGTCTGTGGTATTCTGCTATAGCAATGAAGATGGACTACCACAAATGGTATTCATGGAGAAGATCTGATATTGTGTTGGCAGAGCCCTGTAGAGTTGCCCAAACCCAAGCTGGCACTGCATAAGTGAGAAATAAACTTTTGTTGTGTGAAATCTCAGGTTTGAGAATTTTTCTTAAACCAGCACAATACAGGCAATGCTCAGGAATGCAGGGGCCTGGATACTACAATTCTAAAGTACTATTCCCTGACTCTTGGTATCAGACTCCAGTTAAAGCCTCTTTCATTTACCCAAAACACAACTCGACCGTTGCTGGCCTTTGCTAAGATGTGACTTTCTCTGCCTAGAGTCTCTGTCCCTAGATGGCGATTGTTTTGTAAAATCATTATGCCACTTTGTTTCTTTCTAATACACTGTTTCTATTCTGTTATTGTACTTTAATACAGTTTGTGATAATCAGTATCTCCCTTTTCCTCCTTTTAAATGATACAAGAACTTTAGAATTCTTTAATACTTCCAATCTTTCACCAATCATCTTATATGTTGATTTTTAAATATTAGTTTCTCCTTGTTTTTATATTTCTAAATTGATCAAAACCATGGTTGTCTAATTAATTTGTATTATTGACATTTACCTACAATTTTATCCATTTTTTAAATTTACCATTCTCCTTACAGCACATATCTTCCTTTTTCTTTTTCATGAAGTAAATCATTTAGCATGTTTTTGATTTTGTTTTTGTGAAGGTCTGTTAGTGGTTACATCTCTCAAAGTTTGTCTTACAATTTCTTTATTATTCCTTCACTCATGAATGATAGTTTAAATAGGTATATAATTCTAGGCTGATAGTTGTTTTCTTTTAAACCTTTGATGACATTGTTTTATTGTTTATTAGTTTCTAATGTTGCTGTAGAGAAGCTATGCTGGCCGGAAATATATTATTTCTTAGCTGATCTGTTTTTCTTTTCCTCCTTGGTTGCTTCCAAGACCTCCTATTTGTCTTTAGTTTCTTAAATCTTTCACTAAGATGTCTATATTAGGATTTATTTTTGTTTGTCCTTTGCAGAACTCAATGATATTCTTAATATGAACATTCCCACTTTTCCTCGATTCTGGAAAATTGTCAGGTATCGTCATATCTGGCCTCTCTCCATTTTGTAATGTTCTCTCCTTGTGTAATTACTGATAGACACATGTTGGAATGACACACTCTATCCAGTTCCTACATCTTTTGTTCTATTTTCTGCATTCTGGGTATTTTCCTCAGATCTATTTTTCACTATTACATAGTTCTCTTTAAAGAGTTAGTTGTGGCTAATTTGCTCTTTAACTTGTCCATTGAGTTTGCAATTTCAATGACTATTTTGTTTATTTATGGAAGTTCTATTTGTCTGTTCTTTCTTTCATAGTGTTCTTTTCTTATGTTTCTAATTTGTTCTTTTATGTCTGTGATTTCTCAACACATTTATTTTATAGTCTCAATCTTATGTTTCTAACATTTGGAATACTTGGTGTTCTAAACAAATTTCTTTTGTCTTCTGACATTAATCATAGTTTGCTTGCCTTTTATATGGAAAAGAAGTTTAGTAATGAGTTGAGAAAGCATTTTGAGTCCAGAATACATGAGTTTGAATCTCAACCTTGCCATTTATTAGCTGAGTTATCTTGAAATAGTTACAGAAACATTAACTTTTCATGCCTCACTTTCCTCAAATATAAAACAAGCATATTAATAGAACCTATTTTATTGACACATTATATATTAATTTGATATTATATTTAAAACAATTAAAAGATCCTAACACATAATAATTGCTCAAAAATGTTATCTCTCTGTCATCACCACCACCACCACCACCACCATCATCGTCATCATCAATTTGGTTTATGCACTCATCTTTAGTGGACTTCATCTGGTTTGGTGGGGTACTCCTGCATGGTGGTTTTTCATTTGTTTCTCTCAGGCAGCTCAGGAGACACTTCAGTCTGGACCCATGCCATATTTTAATTTATTGGGCTTTGTGTTCTAAGCACATTGTGAATTGTGAATTGAACCCCCAAACCTGCAGATCAGCAGGCACATATTAGGCCCAATAAACAGTAACTCTTTGTTGGTCTGTCTACATGGCTCTCAGTCTTTCTGTATTTCACTACTTTTCTATTATCCCTGTTTCTCTCCCACCTCACCTACTTATATGTCTTTCTTCTTTGGCTTTATTTTACCACTTTTTATAAACTTATTGCAAGAATCCATTACTTTATTCCCAGAGTCTGGCTCAATTCTTGATACAAAGTAAGAACACATTGAATATCTGAATAAATGATGACATTTCCCCCTTTGCGGAAAAGGCAATTTGCTGTTTTGTATCTAAGCTGAAAATGTACCACCTATTAGAAGACACCCTTACTACCATGATATTCCTACTACTTTCACCATTACTAAAGGTATGGTATTAGTTGCTTACATGCCTTTAACACTCATTCTCTGCCAGGGACTTTACTGTAATATATGCACAAATTCATAAAATCCTCATAATCATCTTAGAGGAAGGATACTATCCTTACTTCCCTTTTACTGATAAGGAAATGGAAAAGTTAAATAACTTGTTTTAGATGAGTATTTCTCAGTTGGGGACAATTCTATTCTCTCCCCAGGGGACATTTGGCAATGTCTGGAAATATTTTTGGTTTCCACAGCAAGAGAGGGGGATGCTACTGTCATCTGTTCAGTAGAGTCTAGGGATGTTACTAAACATCTTGTAATGTACAGGTTTATACACTTATAATTTTAAAAATCTGGCCTTGGTTGTTAACAGAGCTGAAGTTGAGAAAAGCTGGGCTAAATAGTGAACAGAGATTCTTTTCATTACTTTTGATATCATATACACTTTATTTTGCATGCTGTTATATTTTTGTAAATAGTATGTATATATTGTTTACGTCTATTCTTTCATTCTTTATCTCTTCACAGGTGAGTTTAGTTAATTTACATTTATGAACTTATTGTTAGAGTAAATATTATATCTACCATCTTAATTTATTATCATAGTCTGTTACTTAAATCTTTTGTTTCTTTCAAAAGATGATATTAATATCAAGGGCCATAAGTCCTACTTAACATCCTTGTGGATAATGGAAGGACAATATGGTGAGAAAATATTAATTGAAAATTAAATATTTTAGGGGAGGAGAACCCTCCCTGTTGGCTATCTATAAAATGAGATGAGGGGTTGTTGGATTGGAGAATTAAAAATTCTAACATGATGATTATAGTAATAAATTGTACTGTATTTGGAATTCATTCTAAATGAGTATAAGCATTTCTGGTTTTATTGCGCTTTGCTTTATTGAACTTTGCAGATATTGCAGTTCTTACAAATTGAAGGTTTGTGGCAAGCCTGCATTGGGCAATATTCACATCATTTTTCTAACAGCATGTGGTTACTTTGTGTTTCTGTGTCACATTTTGGTAATTCTTGCAGTACTTCAAACTTTATTGTTATTTTTGTGTCCATTCTGGTGATCTTCAATCAGTGATCTTTGATGTTACTAGTGTAATTATTTTGAATGCCACGAATCATGCCCAGATAAGGTGGTGAACTTCATTGGTAAATGTTATGTGCGTTGTGACTGCTCCATTGACTAGTTATTTCCCTATCTCGCTCTCTCTCCTCAGGCCTCCTTACTCCCTGAGATATTACAATATTTAAATTAGGTCAATTAATAACCTTACGATGACCTGTAAGTGTTCAAGTGAAAGAAGGGTTGCATACCACTCACTTTCAATCAAAAACTAGAAATGATTAAGCTTAGGAAGGAATGTCAAAACTGAGATAGGCCAAAGGCCAGGCCTCCTGTGCCAGTTAGCTGAGTTGTGAATGCAAAATAAAAATATTTGAAGGAAATTTAAAAAACTACTGCTGTTGACACAGTTTTATTGCTGATATAGAGAAAGTTTGAATGGTCTGTATAGAAGACCAAACCAGTCACAACATTCCCTTAAGCCAAAGTCTAATCCAGAGCAAGGCCCTAACTCTCTTCAATTCTATGAGAGAGGTGAGAAAGCTGCATAAGAAAAACTTGAAGTTAGCAGAGGTTGGTTCATGTGGTCTAAGGAAAAAAGCCATTTTCATAACATTAAAGTGCAAAGTAAAGCAGCAAGTGCTGATGTAGAAGCTGTAGCATGTTATCCAGAAGATCTAAGATCATTGATGAAGGTGGCTACACTAAACAATAGATTTTCAATGTAGATGGGAAAGCCCCAAACTGCAAGAACATGCTGTCTAGGACTTTCTTAGCTTGAGAGAAGTTGATACCTGGCTTCAAAGCTTCGAATGACAGGCTGACTCTCTTGTGAGGGGTTAATTTGCAGCTAGTGACATTAAATTGCAGTCAATGTTCACTTACCATTCCAAAAATCCTGAAACCCCTAAGAATTATGCTAAATCTACTCTATTTGTACTCTACAAATGGACCAACGAAGCCTGGATGATAGCACATCTCTTTATAGCATGGTTTACTCAATATTTTCAGCCCACTATTGAGACCCACTGCTCAGAAGAAAATGTTTCTTTAAAAATTACTGTTCACTGATAATGCACTTAATCACCAATGAGCAGTGATGGAGATATACAAGGAGATTGATATTATCTTCATGCCAGCTAATACAACATCTATTTTATAGCTCATGGGGGTAATTTTAACTTTCAGTTCTTCTTTGAGAAATACATTTTGTAGAGCTGGAGCTGTCATAGTGATTCCCCTGATGGATCTGAGAAAAGTAAATTGAAAATCTTTCGCAAAGTCTTTGTCATTCTAGATGCCATTGAGAACATCTGTGATTTGTGGGAGGAGGTCAAAATATCAACATGAACAAGAGTTTGGAAGAAATTTATTACAACCCTCATGGATGACTTTAAGGAGTTAAAGATTTCAGTAGAGGAACTAACTGCAGACATAGAGGAAACAGCAATAGAACTACAGTTAGAAGTGGAGCCCAAAAATGTGACTGAAGTGCTGCAATCACATGATCAAACCTGAACCAATGAGGAGTTGCTTCTTATGGACCAGCAAAGAACGTGGTTTCTTGAAATGAAATCTGCTCCTGTCGAAGATGCTGTGAACATTATTGAAATGACAACAAAGGATTTAGAATATTATATAAACTCAGCTGATAAAGCAGCAGCAGGGTTTGAGAGCACTGACACCAATTTTGAAAAAAAGTTCTGTTGTGGGTAAAATGCCATCAAATAGCATTACACGCTACAGTGAGATCTTTGGTGAAAGAAAGAGTCAATGGATGCAGCAAACTTCATTGTTGTCTTCTTTCAAGCCACTCCAACCTTCAGGAACCACCATCCTGATCAGTTGGCAGCCATCAACAACAAGGCAAGACTCTATTTCAGCAAAAAGATTATGACTCATTGAAGGCTCAGATGATTGATAGCGTGATTTTAGAAATAATGCATTTTTAAATTAAGGCAGGTGCATTTTTTAGACATAATGCTATTGCACACTTAATAAACCACAGTATAGTATAAACACAACTTTTACATCCACTGGGAAACCAAAAAATTTATGTGACTCACTTTATTGCAGTATTCACTTTATGGAGGTGGTCTAGAACTGAACCAGCAGTATCTCCAGTGTATGCCTATAGATTTTAGCTGCTTTTGCCACACAAGTAAAAAATAAATAGGTGACCATGAGATGATAGATATGTTAATTTGTTTCATTATGGTAACCCTTTCACTATTCATAACATCATGTTGTGTTGCTTAAATATAAATAATAAAATTTACTTTAAAATTAGATATATAAGCAGTTTTTTTTAGCAGATACTTTACTGCCACTCTTTGAATATTGATGTGCCTTCTCCCCCACACACTAACTTTTATACATTCTTGAAGATAGACAGGACCATATGGCTTCTTCTGGCCAAAATCACTTCTGGACTGACACATTTAAGGCTACTTTGTGATGCTTTTTCTATCTCTTTTCCTGCCAGGAATAACAAGTAAGCTTTCTTTTGAGATGATATAACTTTCTTCAGTCCAGGTCAGTCAGAGACCCTGGATGACATCTCATGTGAGTAAACAGAAAAACTTTTATTGTATGAAGCCACTGAGATTTTTGAGTTTGTTTTGTTATTATAGCACAGTCCAGTTATATCTTCTCAGATCAGAGTTAGCCGAGAGAAAGTTTGAGTCAGACTTTTTTCCATCTTTACTGAGGTATAATTGACAAATAAAAAAATATATATTCAACGTATACAATGTAATGATTTGATATATATATATGTGTACATTGTGTAAAGATTACCATATTCAAGTTAATTAACACATCTAGCCCCTTTGCAAAGGAACAGAATTATAGAATTGTAGGTACAGAGAGAGGATGGTGAAATTATTCACCACCTTCTTTATGTTCCTACATCATTTAGTTCTCACTTCAAATATAGCATGTGTTCTATATGCTATATTCCAGTGTATATTTTCACAGTGTTCAGTTCCACTAGACTGTGAGATCCTTATTCAGGATTTTATGTCAGGATGATGCCTTATTTATCCTCACAGCCACAGACCTGATATGGTGCTAGGCACAGAGTAGGTTCATAAATGTTGAGCAGAATCATGAATGTGTAAATAGAGAAAAGCAACTGACACAGGACCCCACATGCAATTGGATGTTCAGCAAATACTTGGTTGACTGAATGAATAAATGAGTATCTGAATGCATGAAAGAGTGAATGAGGTTATTGTATAGCAGGAAAAGGGAGTGGAAGTTACAAGGGTTGTAAACTGGACCTTAAAAGCAAGAGTGAGAGGGCCTCCAAGAGAAACTCTAAATATTTAATGGTCTCTGTGATGCACTCAACAGCATTATATTTTCTTGGACACAGTAAGAGAGGTGTCTGGAAACCAGTTGCCACGCCCTGGTGATGGTGTCCTTGGCAGTGGTTGGGGAGAGGTAAGGTTTCCCTGGACTCATGGGGGTGGGGGAGCTTTACTTAGTGAAGATTCAGGGCAAGCAGAAGCGTATATTAGGAAAGAAGCTGCTATAACACCAGTTATAAGTCTAGGGCTTAGAGAAACCTGTCAAACCTGGATGAGGGAGGACAGGCACAGGGACAAAAGATAATGCTTCTGGAGACTGAACTAACTTGATAAGGTGTTCCAGGTGTGGCTTGGAGTCTGTGAGGTAGTGGTGGTCCAGGACGTAGGAAAGTAGCCTGGATAGAGGGCTGAGCCTGGATACTGCTTTGGGGTCCAACTTCCAGACAGTGTCTTCTTGGCAACCAGGAGCACTCCCCCTATAGACATCCTGTAACCTGAGCAGCCTGAGTGAGTCAGGGATGTCTTACTTCTATACATCTGCTCTGAGATTGCTACTAGAAATGATTTCCTCCAATGTCTGTTTTATTTTGATGTCATACTTGATTTATTAACAATTGTGAGATGGAGTGAGATAGTTGGTGTGACCAAGCCTGGAACCATAGTTGATCCTGAGCTGCGAGGGATGTGGGGCAAGGAATGTACTCTGACTGTAATAATGAAAGGTCCTCACGTTTAGTGGACAGTTCCTAGATTCTTGGGTGCTCTGCTAAGGATATTTCCATAAAAGCATGAATCCTGAATTTAAATCCTATATTGAGAATTGTGAGAATCATTTAAACTTCTCAGGCTTCACCTTCCTCATTTCAGAAATGAGGATAACAGTGCTATTACATCATGGGTCTGCTGTGAGTATGAATGAGTTAATATAAATAAAAATCTTAGAACAACCTGGCATATGGTGAGCTCTCAGTCATTGTTATTGGTTTTTGTTGTTACTGTTTAATCCTCACCACTATTCAGTGGGTCCCATTGATATTTTTACTTTCCCTATGCATAAATTGGGAGCAAGTTTGTTTGGCCTGTAAGTGATGCAGCTAGGATAGGAAACTATGCCTGTCTGAAGCTGGACCCTGGGCTCTGAGACACTGGGTTCAATTGTGTCTCCCAAATCTATGGAACCAACTTCAGAATGTGACCTTATTTGGAAATAAGGTATTTGTAGATAGAATTAGTTAAGATGAGACGTACTGGATTAGAATGGGTCTTAAATCCGATATGACTTGTGTCCTTATAAGAAGAGAAGATGCACAGAGGTAAGCCCAGGGACAGCCATGCAAAGGGGGAGGCAGAGACAGGGCTGTTGGAGCAGCAAGCTAAGGAGCTCCAAGAGTCACTGGAAGCCACCAAATGTTAGGATTAGGCAAGGAAGAATCTTCCCTAGAACCTTCAGAGGGATCACGGCCCTGCCTACACCTTGACTTCAGATTTCTGGCCTCCAGATTGAGGAGGAAGTAAGTTTCTGCTGTCCTAAGCCACCCAGTTTGTTTGTTATGTCAGCCTTAGGAAACTAAGATTGCCACTCTTCTCCTTGCATCTGTTTTGGGGGATAGAGGGTATGGGATTCTCTGTGCAGTCTTTCCTGCGCCTGACTGGCAAGGTTATTTTTAACTTTATCTTGTGAAGCTCATATTGAGGGATTTTCTCACTTTTCAATAGGAGTTAGACTTTACACCCCAACACGCAAGTTTTTAAAATGGCAGAGTTGCAGTAACGGCTTGTGAAGATGACTAGAGGGTAAGAAAGTTTTTGCCTGTGATGGCTGTAGTCTTTGGGAAAAATCCATCAGCATCACCATCATCATCAAAATAATTCCAAACATTATCATGCCAAGTTGTATCAGTCTACTTTGTGGTGTTATAAAGAAATGCCTGAGCCTGGGTAATTTATAAAAAGAGGTTTATCTGGCTCACAGTTCTGCAGACTGTACAAGAAGCATCTCACCAACATCTGCTTCTAATGAAGGCTTCAGGGAGCTTCCAATCAAGGCTGAAGGCAAAGGGGGAGCAGGCATGTCACACGATGAGAGAGGGAGATGGAGGAGGTGGTGCCAGGCTCTTTGAACAACCAGCTCTGATGTGACCTAAAAAGCAAGAACTCACTCATTATCACAGGGAGGGCACCAAGCCATTTATGAGGGACCCGCCCCTATGACATAAACACCTCCCACCAGACCCCACGTTCAACACTGGGCATCAAATTTCAACATGAGATTTGGAGGGGTCAAATATCCAAACTACATCACAAGCCCTAAACTAGGCCCATTAAGTGAACTGTCTCATTTAATCCTCATTAGACATCACAGGATGGCTACTATTATCCCCATTTTACAGATGAAACACTGGCTCAGAGTGTAAGCAGGGTGTCACACTGGGATGAAGTATTGGTGGGCTCTTGTCCCACTCCCTTAATCATTAGCTCTGACACAAGGGAGCTTCTCTGAAAACTTCTGCGGAAATAAAATCACTGGAATAAGCAAACCTGGTTTGCACCTAATAGTCTACATTCTTTATTCTATCAGATGAGGATAAAAATCATTCTGTCCACCTTGAGTCCAGCACACTTTAAATGGCTGGAACTCAGTAAAATCAAATTGCTGTTTTCAGCTTAACAACTTCAAAAAAACAATAAAGAAAAAGAGAGAATAATCACAGGTTAGTTTGGAATCAGTAGTCAGTACTTTTGTATATTTCACTGAGAAAATTTATCAAAATGATGTCAGGGAGTATTTCCGTGGCTCAATGTAGGCAAGATTTTTCATAGAGAATCAACAAAATACAAAACTTATACTAGGAAGGAAAATGACAATTTAGTGAGTGCCTTCAAAGTTCCAGACCCTGCTTTATACATGGTTTCACATTAATTCTTACCACAACCCACAAGATAGGTATCAAATATCCCTATTTTATAGATAATCAAAGCGGGGCTTGGAAACATCATGTGACCTTCTTTAAGGAAAAAAATCCTCATGTCTCTGGCTCCAAATAATACCTATAATTAACATGCACTATGCCCTTATATTCCAGAAACTATTTTAAAGGATTTAACATAGATTGACTCATTTAATCCTCACAGCAACTCTAAGAGGTAAGTTTTGTTACTATCCCCATTTTAAGACGGAGGCATTCAGGTGGGTTAAATCACTGTCCCAGGTCACCATGTGTCAGAACCAGGTTCTGAACCCAGGTGGCCTGGTTCCAGAGTCTGTGCTTTTTGAACCTTTACGCTATCAAACAAGCAGCATGCAGCAGAAGCAGAAGTAGCAGCAGTTATAGCAGTAATAATAATAATAAATGAAATGTGGCTAGGTTAAGAAAGGTGTTTTTGTCAGAATTTCTGTTCCATGGTCTGCCCAGACTTGAGAGAATAGTAGAGGAGTAGGTCGGACCATAGAGATAGAAGTATTCGAATTTTCTGGTAGGGAGGGATGGGGTGGTGAGGATAGGTAGGAGAGGGAGGAGGGCAGGCAGGAGGCAGGAGTTTGTGTGCATTAACATAGCTCAGCCATGTGGAGTAGATGTTGAAAAGGAGCCTGAGTAGATGTAGGGCTGGCCAGAAGCAACACTGGACTATGCTGGAGCCCAAGATGTGGAAGAGATCAAGAGAATGTAAAAAGCCTCTATTTCCTAAATTGTTAAAAAAAAAAAAAAGTGATAAAACCACCCTCCAGACTCCCAGGTGAATGTCTCCCTCTAGAGTTTTGCAATGTTGGGGCCTAGAAAGCATTTCTGGTCTGGACTTCTGCAGTGGCTTCTTAGGTGGGCCCCCCAACCCCATACATGTCCCTCCACCAGCCTTTCTCCACACGACAGACAGGAGCACATCAAGACATGGGTCAGATCCCACCCCTCCTTCTTAAAACCCCTTGACTGAAGGTGAGGAGGCTGCAGAATCAAGCACTCTGCATTCCCCCAGAGAGACTAGACCTAGTGTCTGACAGAGTCTGCTGGAGTCAGCTTAAAGAGCCTCAGTGCTACATGGTATCCTTCACCAGACATCCCTCCATAACACAAAGTGCATGACCAGGGTCTTCTGTGGGTATAGTGAGAGATTGTGAAAAGAGCATGATCTTTGAGGCTAGACTAGCAAGGGCTAGTAGTATAGACCTTGGGAAACTCACATAGTTTCTCCAAGCCTCAGTTTCTGGATCTGTAAAATGGGGGCAGCAACACTTCTTTCAGAATGACTGTGCTCACACAGCCTGCCGTTGATCTACTGAAGCAGCCATCAGTCTGTATCATTATTACTTTCTTAGCTGGCTGTTATCACTGTGATACTCTAAGTTGCACTAGGGCATTGTGAAAATCAGCCGTGTTTACTGCTGTCTCCTCAAATGCCTGGCACAGGGCCTGAAACAGAGTAGTATTGAACTGGTATTTGAAGACTGCCCAGCCACAGTCTGCAATAGTAGGGATCATGTCTTATCAACCACTGCATTCCTAGCTCCTAGTACATACACCAAGGGTTATTGTCTTTCTCCTCGCTCTTTCTCATTGTTGGGGCCTCTGCAGAGACCATCCTAGAGACAGCAAATCAGGACAAGCATAGTTTAGGAGGTTTGAGAGATGGACATAGGCCACAGTGGTGGGGGAGTTTCAGACTCGTCATCTTTAGGGGTGACATATTAGTTTTCCACTCCAAAACAAATAACCCCAAACTTAATGGCTGAAGACATCACACATTTATTAGGCTGTGGTTTCTGTGCGTCAAGAGTCTGGGCACAGCTTAGCTGGAGCTTCTTCAGAGTCTCACAAAAGTTCCAGGACTACGTTTTCATCTGAGCCTCGACTGGGGGAGGATCTGCTTCCACGCTCATGTGGTTGTTGGCAGCATTCAGTTTCTTGTGAACTGCCGGAGTGAGGGCCTCAGCTTCTTGTTTCTATTGGCCAGAAGCCACCCTCAGTTCCTAGAGGCTTCAGTCAATCCTTCTCCAGATGGGTTCCATTTGTCCCAAGAGATCCAGATTCTCCCCGCTCTGTGCCCCATGGAGTGCATCAGCTGAGCTCTCTGCCTTCCAGCTTCTGGTTGGGTTGGACCAATGGGAGGCACTGGCAGGAAAGACAGAGAAGGGGGAGATTGAGTCTGTGTTTCTGTTCTTCTGGATGTATATCTCTCAGGCCTTGAGCAGGCTTCACCCCCCGCGCCCCCAAGAAAATATTACAGCATTTCTTTCTCCAGGTACCTTCAGCTCCAGCTCCTATCTCTGGATCCTGGTAACTGTTTCTCCCCTTGCTACCCAGAGGAAGGGTTGTAATGGCTCCCAGTTTTGTTACTCCACAGGGGCTTCAACATCCGTATCATGTTCCCTTAACCTGCTCACATTTTGAACATATTTCCTCTGTGAACTCTCCCTATTTACCCCACTTGCATGTGTTGTTTGTCCAGGATCCTGAGCTAACCTCCTTTCAGAAACACAGACTGACCTTAACCTGGTACAGGCTGAATATCCCTTATCCAAAATGCTTGAAACTAGAAGTGTTTTGGATTTTAGATTTTTTTGGATTTTGGAATATTTGCATTATACTTACTGGTTCAGCATTCCTAATCTCAAAATTCAAAATTTTAAATACTCCAATGAGCATTTCCTTTGAGTGTCATGTCAGCACTCAAAAGGTTTTGATTTTGGATTTTTGGATTAGGGATGCTCTGGCTGTACTCAGTGGCATTAACCATTCCCTCTCCCTACTACTTTTGCCCCTCTGTGTAGTGACTCACCATTCCTACACCCATCGCACTGAATTGTAATTGAGTGCTTTGCATGTTTCTGACTGTGAGTTTTTGAAGAGTAGAGACCAGGTGTTAGATACCATCCCCTTGGGTCACAATATTTGGGAGACACTACTGACATTTGTCTGTAAGACATTCTGCATGATCAGTACAATCCTTGCAAGAACCTGAAACATTTTCTAGTACCTCACCATTCATGTTGGTGAAAAATCCATTTGTAATGCTCAAAATATGGAATCCAGCTCTGCTTTGCACACAAACAGAAAGTGGCTTTTTGCACACTACTTTTATTTTTTTCTTTTGTAACTTTACCAAGACAGTTCACTACTTTGAAAATCAAGTCTTTGATGGCAGAGCTTATATTCAGCTGGTGTTCACTGGGTTGGCCCCACTGGTTTTGATGCTGGCCTCCATCCTGACTGGTTTTGTATTAGTCACATACATACCAGCTCTTAAATATTATGAAAATTGTCTCTCACAAATTCCTGCCCATTGTGGTGTTTGAGTCACCAGCATGTTTAGCTGTTACACTCACTGTCATTTCTCAAATGTATGTAAATTAATATACATACATGTTAGTTTCTTATTGCTGCTGTAGAAAATTGCCACCCACCTGGTGGCTTACGACAACAAAGATGTATGATCTTTTATTAACTTTGGAGGTTAGAAGTCTGGAAGGGATCACTCTAGGATAAGATCAAAGTGCTGGCAGGGCTGTGTTCTTTCTGGAGGCTCTGTGAGAGCATCCGTTTCCTTGCCTTTTCCAGATTCTAAAGACTGCCTGTGTTCCTTAGCTTGTGACCTTCTTCCATCCTCAAACCCGCCAATGTCTGCTTGAGTCTTTCTCACACTGCATCCCTCTGATATATCCTCCTTCTCCTCTTTTACTTATAAGGACCCTTGTGATTAGACTGGGTCCACCTGGATAATGCAGGATAATCTTCCCATTTCAAGGTCATATTTTTCCCCCAGTGCTTCATTCCTGAGGTTATTAATGTAAAATTCACTTTGTAATCTTGATATTCCATTGCCACATCACATAATATATTCATGGGTTCAAGGGTTAAGAAGTTAACATCATCTACTACAACATAGCTATTCACATAGCTCTTCTTTAAAAATATCAAACAGAAAGGTGTCAGCAACAATCCATTAAAAATTGTCTTGCTTCTTTTAAATCCTTTCATGTTCTTTATAAGTAAGGGTAAGCACCTAACAACATCACATCTTTTAGTGTAATTCTCCTTTATACTACACTTAAAGGATTATATCAATTTTATATTTTTAAATTATGTGTAAGAGAAGGTTATGTTATACATGAACTTCATTTCAGAGCAGTAAAAGAGTCATTGGATTTATTTGTAATAAGATGGAGTGTTGGATGTGACGGGTCTGAGAATTACTGTATTATATACACCTTGTATCTTCGTGATCCCATGATTGTGGCTGGCACACAGCAGGAGCTTAGGAAGTGTTTGGGGACTGATTGAATGGGTGGATAAATAAATAACCTGCCTTCAACATCAGTATAGGTTGCTTGGTGGACACTTGCTGTGTGTTGTTTGAATGGCATCGCTTTAAGCAGAGATCACAATCTCTACGCCACTGACTTCTGTGATTGGGGACAATTTATGTAACATTCTATTCCTTGAGAATAAGACAAATTTTACACAGAGGGATCTCCTTTTGCAGGTGGCCTTTTTGGGGAGATGAAACAGTTTCTTGTTCGCTCAGTGTAAATCTCCTAAGGAAAGGATTATAGCTTGATACTAATGAGCTCAGGAATGGAGCACTGAAAAAAGAAAAAAAAAACAAGCTAAGAGTTCTCAATATTATTTGAGAATACAATGGTCTCCCCTTATTTGCAGGGCATATGTTCTAAGACCTCCAGTGGATGCCTGAAACCATGAATAGTGCCAAACCCTATACATAATATGTTTTTTTCTATGCATACATATCTATAATAAAGTTTAATTTAAAAATTAAGTACAATAAGAGATTAATAATAACTACTAATAAAATAGAGCAATTATAATAACATTAATACATTATAATAAAAGTTACGTGAATGTAGTTTGTCTATTTCTCAAAATATCATATTGTGCTGTACTACAGGTAGCTGAAATTGCTAAAAGCAGAACCAGTAAGAGGGAACGACTCCATGTTGTCGCTGGGGAACATTGATTTGCCTGATTCTTAGACTTTTTTCCTGTGCATTTTGTTGGTTGCTTCCTCTATTCTGCTCTGGAAATGATCTTACCTTCTACATATTTATCAGTTCTCTCCACCCAACCCCTATGCCTCTTCTGTGACATTGTTTCCTATCTCGCTGTGGCCCTGAGGTTGTGTGTCTCCCAGAGATTCCCACTAGCTGATAGATGTGCAATGAATGCTTCTAGGCAAATCTTTATTCACAGGCTAGATCTTTAGAACCCCAACTGTTTCATCTTATCAAAGAATAAAAGTGGATTCACAGAGGTGTAATGACTTATCTGAGGTTATAGAGGTGGTTTAGTGGCAGAGATAGACCACAAAGCCTTAAATCAGGATTCTCAGTTAGCATACAAAATTTTGTGCTTGACAGAGAGGAGGATACAAAATAAAATATTTTTTATACAAAATGGAAGGATATGGTTTCCTTGGTTAATAAAAATCCAGAGTGAATATTATGGGTATGCTGAACATACACACATAATACATATATAATTATTAATATATAATTTCATTTAAAATAATATAGACATTAAAAGGTACTATCAAAGTACAGGGATAATTTGCATAAAATATACATATTTAAGTATGAAAAGGAAACAATAAAAATGAGGGAAAAAAATGGAAAGAAGAAAAGGAGAACTCAATGTGCTGAGTAATTTATATACCGACAGCAAGTTTCTTTGACTGGCACACACTAATCTATGTAAATTGGCCTGCTTATTTAAGAAAAAGGATATGTAAATAGATGTCCACAGAAATTTGCTACCTTTCATGTTGAAGAAGAAAACAAAATGCTTAATTTTCTCTAAAATTATTACTTTTCTTTCCAGAATGTCCTCCTCAGGAAACTCTAGGGACAAATTCTTACACATCTAGCATTGTAGCCATCCATTCATCCATGTATCTGTCCTACATGTACTCTGAGCTGGGCATTGTTTAGGGTTCTGGAGTGACAAAGGTAAAAAAGACTCAGAAGGTTCTAGTCCTTGAGGAGCTCAAAGTCTAATGGGGTCAAAAGATGTACATTATCTCTTATGACCATTGGGATCCTCGTGCACTGGAGATACACGAATGCACTCAGGATGTGTCGTTATATTCACTTGTGACCAAATGGCAGTGGTGGGGCTAGTAAGGTTGACAGCTACTCTATTAACACATCTCATATCCTTGATGTTTCCATGACCATCAGTGTCCTCCTTTGGCGACTCTACCCCTGTTTTGTTGAGTTCCCTTCTCTTATGGTCTTTCCTTCATCTTATCTAAGTGCTTATTTTGAGTTCAGCATATTCAAGGGGCCTCTTGACTGTCTTCAGGGCTAACCAAGATGTGTGCAGCCTTTCTAGCTGTATCTCTCTACAGTGGTATATTGACCCTTTCACAATTTGGATCACAGGGATGAAACTGAACGAAAAAAGGGAGGAGAAAAGGGGAACTGGTTTCTATTGAAGAATTCACTTTCTAAAGGCATTTGCTTTGGGAGGCAGACATGAATTCAAAATCTCATTTAGTCCTTTTATAATTATGTGATCGTGAGTGAGTTACAACCACTTTGGAACAAGGCAGAGGGGATGCTACCTACCTGGAAGGGTTGTGAGGAGGACTGCATGAAATAACATAAGTAAAGCAAATTTATATTTCCGTCCCAGACATTTCCCTCAAACTGCAGGCTCATACAAACAACTGACTATGTGACATCTCTACTTAAACATTTGAGATTAATTTCAAAACATGTCTAATATTGAACTTTTGATCTTCTCTCCAAAACTGTTCCACACATATCTTTACCTATATTACTTAATGACTACTTTATCCTTCTAGTTGCTCAGGCCAAAACACTTGGAGTCATCTTTGAGTCTTCTCTTTGTTTCACACCCCACATTTAGTACATGAGAAAATCTTGTGGTCTCCACCTTCAATAAACAGCTGGCATCCAACATTATTATTAACTCCACTGCTACCATTCTGATCCAAGCCGTCACAGTCTTTCATCTCAGCTATTGCAAAGGGGGACTTCCTTACAAGTCCCCCTGTTTCTACATGTGTGCCCCATATACAGACATACCTCAGAGATATTGGAAATTTGGTTCCACACCACCACAATAAAGTAAATATTGCAATGAAGTGAGTCATACAAATTTTTTGTTTCCCAGTGCATATAAAAATTACTTTTACGCTATACTGCAGTCTATTATGTTTGCAATAGCATTATATCTAAAAAACAATGTACATATCTTAATTAAAAACTAACTTATTTCTAAAACATAGTAATGATTATCTGAGACTTCAGCAAGTTGCAATTCTTTTGCTGGTGGAGGGTCCTTCCTTTATGTTGATGTCTGCTGACTGCTCAGGGTGATGGTTCCTGACGGTTGGGGTGGCTGTGGCAATTTCTTAAAGTAAGGAAACAATGAAGTTTTCCACATCAATAGACTCTTTGACTCATGAAAGATTTCTCTGTAGTATGTGATGCTATTTGATAGCATGATACTTTCAATAGAACTTTTTATCAAATTGGAGTCAATCCTCTCAAACCCTGCTGTTGTTTTATCAACTAAGTTTATGTAATATTGCAAATCCTTTTTTGCAATTTCAACAATGTTCACAGCATCTTTACCAGAAGTAGATTTCATCTTAAGAAACCATTTTCTTTGCTCACCCATAAGAAACAACTCTTTATCAGTTCAAGTTTTATCATGAGATTGCTGCAATGCAGTTACATTGTTGGTCCCCACTTCTAATTCTAGTTCTCTTGCTATTTCCACCACATCTGTAGTTAGTTTCTCTACTGAATCCTTGAACCCTCAAAGTTATCCATGAATGTTGGAATCAACTTCTTCCAAATTCTTGTTCATGTTGTTATTTTGACTTCCTTTCTTGAATCACTAATGTTCTTAATGGCATTGAGAATGGTGATTTCTTTTCAGAAGGTTTTCAACTTACTTTTACTTTATCATTCATGTATTCACTAGAGTAGCCCTTTTAATTTCCTTCAGAAACTTTTCCTTTTAAAAAAAAAAACGTTTTCCTTTGCATTCACAACTTGGCTAATGGTTTGGCACAAGAGGCCTAACTTTTGGCATATCTCAGCTTTTTACACAGTTTTCTTAGTAAGCCTAATCATTTCTAGCTTTTGACTGAAAGTGATAGACATGCAACTCTTTTTTTTCACTTGAATACTTAGAGGCCATTATAGGGTAATTAACTGGCATAATGTTGTGTCTCAGGGAATAGGGAGGCCCGGGGTGGGGGTGGTGACCAGCCAATGATGCAGCCAATCAAAACACACACACACCATTTATCAATTAAGTTTGCCATCTTACATAGGTGTAGTTGGTGGCATCATAAAACAATTACTTTAGTAACATCAAAGATCACTGATTGCAGATCTCCATAAAATATATATTAGTAATGAAGAAGTTTGAGATATTGGGAGAATTACCAAAATGTGATACAGAGACGGAAAAATGGTGCTGATAGACTTGATGGACACAGGGTTGCCACAAATCTTCAATTTGTGAAAACATGCAATCTGGCAAAGTGCAATAAAGAGAAGTACAATAAAACAAGGTGTGCCTAGTGTTTGTTCTCAGCAGAGAAGACAATGTTATTTTTGAAAATCTTAACTCAGGTCATGTCACAGCTCAAACCCTGTAATGACTCTCCATTTCATCCAGAGTAAAAGCAAAGCCTTCACAATAACCTATGGGGCATGAAATGGCCCCTCGTTTCTTTTATGACCTCAGCTTTCTCCTCTCCTCTTGCCTTGCACTTTCTGATCTGACCATCCTGGCCTCCTCACTGCTCCTTGACTTGTCCTTGTGGGGCCTTTGTGCTAGCTGTCCCTCTGCTTGAAACTCTATTTTACATGCATTTGCATGGCTCATTTTCCACTTCCTTTAAGTCCTTGCCCAAATGTCCTCTTCTTAATAAAACCTAACGTGACCTTAAAATTTAACACTACAGTTCCCTCCCCAGCCCTTCTTCTTTTTTAAAGCTGTTTCTTACACGCTAGAAAATGTGTTGATTTTTTTCTGTTTATTGTTAAAACACACAGTGATCTTTGTGTATTTTGCATATAGATGTGTCTAAATATGTGTCTAGAAACATAGTAGGGATTTCATAGTATTTGTCAAGTAAGAACATCTGGCCTAGAGCCAGGGTTCAGTCGTGATTAGTTTTCCATCGCCTGCCTAAACTTCAAGTGAAAGCTACAGAATGTTTGTGGGAGTCAAAAGAGGAGATGGTCCCCCAGCCATCTTTCATTCCTGTCCTTGCAGTGACAAGTCCCCAGTAAGACTGCGAGACTGCTGATGCTCCTGAGGTGACATTTTCCACCTGGGGAGGCATTCGTTGTTCTTGGCATGGGTTTATCTATTGTTAGGACAAATGCCATGTCTCTTGTCCTCCTCATGCCAGATGCTGCCTTCCACGGTATCTCATGAACAGAGGTATTGTGCTCATCACCGGGGAACTCTGATCCTCTGTTCTGTTTCCTCTTCTCGGTTGCAGCCACTGTCATGCAGGCCCTTGGTGTCACAGTTTTTTTTTGTTGAAAGGATTTCTCTTTGCTTAGTTGTGAGAAGTTTCTGCCTTCCTGGTTACATCCATTGCAACGCCACAGCCTGCTTGGGCTGTCTTCTAGGACTGACTCCTCCTGAAGTCAAAGGCCTTGCAAAGGACGAGATGAATGATGGGCTATTAACAGCATTTCATTGCCCAAACAATGCGCTTTATATTACAGTTTACAAAGCACCTTCCTGTTCGTTGACTCATTTGTTCTCACAAAGCAATTAGTCCCACTTGTGATCGTTGAACGTAAATGGCATTTAGAATCAGACAGCCCCGCATTGATATCTGAGCTTGTGCACTTACCAGCTGTGTGATCTTGGATGTCCTTCATGGCCTCTCAGAGCCTTATTTGGATCAGGGCTAATGACAGAGTGATCATAAAATGTAACATCCAAACCCAGGTATTTTTTATCTCAAAACTGATTCGTTTTTAATAATGTTAGGATATAAGCATGTGCTGGCTCTGTTCTGGGCCTATAAGTTACATGATCACTCTTGCTAGTAATGATACTTCTATCACCTATAATGCTAATGATAATACTAATGTTAATGCTATAACAAAAACAACTACTACTACCATTACTAATACTAATGATACATTCTTATATCCCTGAGTGATTGTGATGATTAGAAAGTAGATGTTAAAAACACATACTGTTAAATGTTCTGTAAATGTTCATTGCCTAACCAAAACCTGAGGAGAGAGATCAGGTAGTGCATACCTGAACATGTAGCAACTCTGGTTCAGAGATGCTAGGGTCCAGGTTCACCAGCTGATAACTGGCAAAGCAGAGTTTCTGTCAGTTTAAAATGGATGCATGTGTCTCTTTTGTTGCAATATCCAGAGGCATGTTGTTATCCATCTGGAAGTCAGCCCTGCCTGTTTGCTTAGTGGTGAACTCCTTGTGAAGGCAGGGCTTGGGTGTTCATCACACTCGATGTGCATACGTAGCAGTGATTAGCTGCTCATGTTATTTGAGAGTAAAGCTCTGAATGAATAGTATGTACGACAGGTACTTCCTTCTCCCTAAGACGGCAAGTAGAAGGAAATACTCAGAATATAGGGTACAATCTGGGTAAGAGATTCTATATAAGCTGAAAGTGTCAGAAGTCCAGAATAATGACCTTAAATCTTTCTAGTCTGTTTATACTTGTGTTGCCAGCTTTTAGCATGGTGCTTGCATGCTTGCACTTGGAAGGTTCTTAATGTTGTTGAATGAATGAATGAATCAAATGCATAGTTTCAGTGTGTCTTACACAAAGAGGAAGGTGTAGATTTTCCTAGGAAACAGTCAATCAGTTGTGGACTTTTAGCCAAGAGGACTAAACATGGCAAAGGCATGGCAGATGGTAGTATACAACACCAGCTGTGGGTCTGCTCCCCCATCTGCTGCAGTTTGATGTATGGCCTCATGCATCACTGGCCTCCTGCAGCAGGAGATATTGGTTGCTAATTTGTTGGCACTGGGTTGACCTGAGCCTTCTCAAAGGTGTAACAGAACTCTATCCAAACCACACATTTTCAGCTATTCATCTCTTAATACTTTAACTTTTCATAACATTTCAGTTAAAGCAATCTCTAGAAAATTTAGTACAGCTGACATAAACAATTATTCCATGCTCAAAGTGACTTACTTGTGTAAAGGAAGACTAAACCATTATTTCCCAAACTGATGTCCCATGGAACACTAACCCAAAAAGATGCTCCATGAAGAAAGGGTCCCATGGAAAATAAGATGAGAATATGTGGTATACTATTTTTCCCCACTTAAAACTTCCCAGTGCACCTTAGAGACTTTGAGAAGTCAATAAAGAAACATTCTTTAATAAAGAAACCTCCTATTTAACTTTGTGAAACATAGAATTCTTTGCCCTTATTTTATCTGGCCTCCCTCCCTCCTTTCTCACCTAATAATATCTTGCATTTCCAGTGTTTAGTTTGACACACATTGGGAAATGCTGGGCTGGGAGAATTTCCAATGTTCTCTTCAACTCTAAAATTTTACTGATCTATTTCAGGAGAGAAGCCAGTGGCCTACCTGGAGAGCCCTGAGTAAATGCTAATGGTTCCTGACCCATATTTTGAGAATTTTTATTATATTTTATAGCTGAGCTTAGGTTGCTGGAACAGATTATTTAGAAAACATGAACCATTGTCATCAAAAGCATCTCCTGAAGAGCAGTGGTCTCTAAGAGACTGAGTGATGGGTTATTGATACGAGTTCTGTGTCTGCTCATTTTGAACAAAATCTGTGTAGAGAGGAATTCTGTCTCAGAGGAAGCCTTGAGACACATGGGGTTCCCTGCACCAGAGGACTCAGCAGGGGAGGGGTTTGGGGAATTATTTATTACATCTTAGTGTCTGGTTTGGGGCTGGAGGGAAGGTTGTGTTTGTGGTCTTGCCCACATGCCTGGGATCCTCACACAGTAAGCACTGGTACCTTTAATTAACTCAGAGCAGGCAGTCTGTGGTCCAGGAGGATGTGTCTTCTATCTTTATTTCTTACTTTGTTAGGTCATTCTAATGAGCCTTATTATTGTTTTTAAAATTACCCATGGCAGCTTTTCCAGGTCATTGCTGCGGGGCTTCCGTGGAGACATGGACTGTGTGTAATGAGGAAAAGGGCAACTGCAGCTCTTGATCTTTCCTCTACTAGCAGCACCCTTAACTGTGAGTTCATTAAACAACATGTCAGTGACAAAGGCCCTGGGCAGACTGTGTAGCAGTCTCTTGTCTTCACCAGAAGCTGGTTTCAGTTGGGATGGCTCTTTGAGATTGGGTTCAAAACCGTTTCGTGGGAAGGCAGTGGTAGAGAGAAGCTGATCACAGCAGGACACAGACAAACTGGTTCCATCATGGATCCTGTAATCTCCCACCTGGGGCTTTGAGCAGATCCTAGACATTGGAGATTCAGACAAAGTCCTGCTCTCATGGAATGTGTATTCTCACGGCTGTGTTCAGGGGAGAGAAGGGGAAGTGGGGAGAGACAATGCACAAACATAAATGAATAAGGTGATTTCAAATGGTTATAAATGCTGTGAAGAAAAAAGAATGCAAAGAAGTAAGAGAAAGTAAGCAGGAGTGGGTATGGGGTGGCCACTGGGTGAGCAGAGAAGGCTGCCTGGAGAGCTGGCCTTTGCACTGAAGCCTGCATGACAGGGATGGGCAGCACCTTCCCTGCAGAGGGAACAGTAGCAACTGCCCTACCTTGGGGATAAACGAGGCAGCTTCAAGGAACAAGATGTCCCTGGTGGCCAGAATTTATGGAATAAGTGAGTGAGTGGTGAGACTGTTTTTTCCATGTGCAGTCTGAAGCCATTGAGGATTTTCGGCAAAGTCATAATACGATGTGATTTATGCCTTAAAATGTTAGTTCTGGCTGTATGAGGATAGATAACAGGGATCGGGGGAAGAGCAGAAGTAGAGAGATAAGAGAGCTGGCTTGCTTCTCCAGGCTGGAGAAGAGGTGGCCTGGGTTGGTGGTGGTAAACAAGCTATAATCCTAAGCAGATGATGTAGTGTTTGCCACACACCTAGTCAGTAAATGCTCATTGGCTATTGTTAACATTATTATTTAATCTTTAGCTCCATGCCCCATAGAGTTCCTAGTTACCTTTACATTCCTTGTGTGTAAAGGGGGCAAATGTTGTCATGCTTCTGGAAGGAAGCTCTTTTCTTGGTCCAGGGGGCTGGAAGTGGCAGGCCAAAGGTGCCATGAGGGGGCCGTGGCAGGGTCAAGAATGCTCCTGGAAGCCCAGTGGGCCATGTGGTTGCTCATTTTGCCTCCAGGGTTAGCCTAGGAGGGGAGCAGTCCTCTGAAGAATGCACCAGAGCTAACTGGCCTGGAGAAGGTATGTGGGACATGTCTTCTTTCAGGCTATCATTGTCCCTATTCGGGGTGTATATAATTGCCTATAAATAAACATCTTCTGGGGCGGATCCCATATAATAAATCATTTTACTTTTCACTACATCTTGCATCCTTTGGGATTTTTAATGAAAGGCTCTACTTTTAAATACTTCTTTTATCTAGCTCAAAATCTCATGGGCAAAAATTACCTTTATTGTTGCTTTCTCCTGATTCATCTGCAATTGATTGAGTCCTAGGCTCCTCTCACTAATAGATTCCATTCTCCCACCACCTTCTTTCAAATCTATCCCTGCTAAGCATGGACTTTCACTCCCATACCCTTATCCATATCTACCTTTCTCTTTATCTACCCGCAGAGAAAGATGAGGAGAAAAGGATACATCAGAAAAGGATACATCACTAGTGTCATGGCAATGACAGTAGTGACAGGCCATTGTGCCTTTCTTCCAAGAGCATTTTAGCAAGAAAGGGCCAATCAACTACCAGAGGACATACCTTTCAGGAATATTGGATGCGTCTCAAATATACTTAGATATTTGAGGATTCCTACTGAAATAGCAACCCTATTCTTCTTGCAGTCTTCATTTCATGTGTTATCTCCACACACATTCATACAACTCTAATTAGAAGCTATTTTACTAGTTTGGCCACACAGGATTTGAAGTAGATTTTTTATTATTTTGGTACTGTGTTTACTTAAGATATAGAAGCAGAAAGATGCATGGAAAGAACAATGGATTGGGAGACAGGAAGCCTCTGTTGTAGTTTTGGCTATGATACTACATATAATTTTCACTTTCTGTATTTCATTGTTTCTTTTTTTTATTTCAGCATATTATGGGGATAGAAATGTTTAGGTTTCGTGTGTTGCCTTCTGCTTCATCCCCCCAGAGTCAGAGCTTCAAGCATGTCCATTCCCCAGATGGTGTGCATTGCACCCATTATGTATGTCTATACGCCTCCCCTCCTCCCCTGTATTTCATTGTTTCTTATTTGAGATGACTTAAGTTTTATCTGTGAGCTTCCATCCGATGCTAACATTATAGGACACTAGGCTTTATCAGCTGACTTCTTAGAGGACTGGTAGTAAAAGGCCTGGACTTCAAGGATACATGAAAAACTTGCACTTGTGGAATTCTCCCTTTCACATCATAAGAAAAACTCACAGCTTTTTAAAGAGAAACAAAAAGAAAGACATACAGCCTCCCCGCCAAACACATTGATCAGGTAACTGGGTTGGGATAATTTGGAAATGGCCAGAGAAAAAATTGTAGGCATTTATGAATTACTCCAGGGAAAGGGCTGCTGGCCACTCTTTGGAGAGTGGAATGGTTCTTTATTGAAAATATAAAGACCTACCAGATTTAATTCTAGTCATACGGGAAAGGAGAACTTAATTTAAAAAAAAAAAGAAAGAAAGAACATGGGAAATGTCTTCTAATACTTCTGCCTTTGATACAGTTGGGTTTCTAAGGCTTGATAACAGAAAATACCTCCCTTTGCTCTTAGAATAAACTCCAACCCCCTTCTCACCCCCTCCAAAGGCCCTCTGGGATCTGCTCTGGCTCCCTCTGCATCACCAGCACTGGAAGCTCCTATCCTTGTCACCCTTCTCTAGCCACATGCTCTTCTTTTGGTGCCTCAAACATATGGAACTTGCTCCCATGTCAGGCACTTTACACCACTCCTGCTCCCCCTAAATCCTCAGCATACCATCCAGTGTTTTTTTCTTTCAAAAAAACTTACTACTATCTAAAATTATCTTTTGATGTTGCTTATGTCTCACGGAATTCCTGGAAAAACAGATACCATCACTTTATTTTACAAGTGAAAGGACCTCAATCTCAGGGAGTTGATGAGATTTGTGCAATTTCAAGATGAGACTCAAACTCAGTCCAAAGGTCTTTCCCCCACACCATCCTGCCTGCCCTGGGGAATTATATACATTTTAGGAGCTCACTTAAATTTTCTTCTATTCATTCTGTAATTATATGTATTTTGCCTTGCTCTCTATGCTATAAATTACTTATAGACAGTTACTCATTAATAGAATAGATATTTCTGTTGTATCCTTCACAATATTTGAATATAGACACATGAGATCAGTGCTGAAGGTGTGAGCAACTGCATAAGGCTCTGTAATTGAAAATTCTGCCTATTCATACCTCAATCATCATCCAGTTAGATATTGTGCTGGACAGAAGTTATTCTTCTCTGCAGCTCTGGGACCTAACTCAGGGCTAGGCAAATTTAAGACTGACATGATGTCCCATGGGAAAAATTTCAACTGATTTTGTCTTTGGGCTGAATGTTGCCTGTTTCTCGTAGTAATTAGGGGTGAGAAATGCCTCTATTTTTCATTTCATGGCATTATGGGACAAAGGGGCATATGTTTCCAGACAAGATTAAAAGAGGCTCCAAAAGCTCTCCTGTAGGGCAGAATGAGAATATATGCAACACTATGGCCACACTAGGAGTCATAACCCTAGATGATAATTAAGCCTAAGAGACAACATAGCCAATTCACACCAGTAATTTTTGGAGACATTTCAGAATTGAAGAGGATTTGTGAAAAACCTGTTTTCTTCTCCCCTTAGGTGACCAAGATTGGCTTGGATGGCAACGTTTCTGTTTAGCTGAACACATGGGAGTCCTTTGCTGATTTCTGGAGAGGTGTGTAAAGGTCAGTATGAAGTATGGCAGAATATGGGGAGGACACATGGATTGAGAAGGAGGAGAGGGCATGTGTGGCTCTAGGATCTTGAAGGGCAGCATGATGTCTTTTGTCAGAAACTTTGGTTGTGCTCTGCTAAGCTGGAATTGAAGAAGCAGAAGGAGACTTAATGCAAGTAATATGCTGTGCAATTGGGGAAAGCTGATGGGTCAGCTTCCATATGGCTAAGAAATTTCACTTACTCTAGTTCTTGATTTTGTGTGTTCCCAGCTAAAATATACCAACAGATCAAAGATATTGGGAAGAATAATCTTTACAATCACCCCTCAATTCCTGTTTGGCTTAGAGAAAGTTTTGAGACCACAGAGTATAGGAGTATAGAATTTGTCTAGACATATTTTAAACCTCTTAGTGAGAATTAGAGAATGTCAGAGCTAGGAAGAAACTTAGAATTCTCAAAACACCTCCACTTTTTAAGTTTTTTATGGAGAAGGGAAGTGAGGCCCAAACTAGCTTTAAGCAATGTTTTACCCACCAGCCACATGTGGCCAGTCTGAATTGAGATAAGCCGAGATACACACCAGATTTCACTTATAAGAAAAAATGTAAAAGATCTCATTAGTAAGTATTAATTTATTGTTAAATAATAGTAGCTTGGATTTATTGGGCTTAAATTAAGAGAATTAATTTAAACCTTATTTTACCTCTTTCTTTTTACTTGTTAAATGTGGCTACTAAGAAATTTTTAATTACATGTGTGGGTTGTATTATATCTCAAGCAGAAGAAAACAACTTGTCTAAATCCATAGAACCAATTAAAGTTGAGACTAGAAACTAGGTTTCCTGGCTTGGGTTATCTTTCCCTCCCCCGCTTTGTGGTCCTGCACATGTGCTTGGTTCATGATCACGTCTCATCACTGGTCCTGATCCTCCACTGGCCTCTGCCCACAGCCTCCATCCACCCCTGACCTCCGCAATGTCCATAGAAGCCAGTTTTCTAAGTGGGGTGACTCTATCCCTAAACAACAGCAAAATCTGTTCCATAAAGTTTAGGGTATGTTTGGGACTTGTGGTAGTTTAATAATTTGGGATTCCTTCAAATCTGCATTTTAAAAATATTTGTTCAACATTCAGTGAGATAAAAGATACATCACAATTTTATTATTAAAATTACGTACTACTTGCTTTTGTTCAAAAATAAGGGCTTTATAACAGTCACATGAATATGAAAGAGTTATTTCTTATTTGAAATGATATTTTATTTCATAGATTTTTAAGACCATAATTAAACTTTTAATTTATTTAGAATTGCAAAGAAAGTTGAAGTACAACAAACAAATTGCTGAAATCAAATAGGGAAGACAGTTTACATTAGAAACCCTTTCAAAATAGTGAAAAGTCTAAAACACAGTACTTTGAGAGGTATTATAATTTTATTATTTTCAAATAAACAAAATTACTTCAACTTCTTAAAAATCAGCCATTTTGAGATATAATTCACACACCACACAATTCATCCATTTATAATGTTCAATTGTTTTTAGTGTATTCACAGATATGTGCAACCATCATCACAATTTTATTATATTTTCATCAACTCAAAATGAGAACATGTACCTTTTAGTTTTCACCTCCCTACCTCCATTTTTCCGTAGTCCTAAGGAAACTTTTTATCTCTATAGATTTCCCCATTTTGGAATTTATTATAAATGGAATTATATAACATGTGGTATTTCACAGTTTTCATATCACTCAGGACTGGATATTGGTCACTCATACTTCTAATGACACAAGCTACTTACAAATAGTTTCTACAATCATAGCAACATTCCATATTTTGGTTGCTTTCAGCATTTCAAGTGTAACAGTTAGTTTCGAGTTACTGTCATTGGTGTTGCTGCCTCTAGTGGTGCAATTTAATTTTCAGTGCTTTGCTGCAAAATTTCTAAGTAGAAATAACGAAGAAAGCACCAGTAAGTATTCTTTTATTTCCCCTTTAGGACACTTTTATTGGTGGAAGTAGAACTTATGTCATTTTCTTCAGTTCTATAAGTTCGGGATAATGCTTTGCGCTTACTGGCAGCTGTTCTAATCTACTGCCGTCCTGTTTTACTGCCCTTGGAGATGGATGCCCCAATGATCACCTCCTTATTCCATCTTAGTGTGGGCTGAGTTTTTTCTTTCTGTGAACATGACTATCCTCCTTTCGAACTTTATCCTCCTGTAGTCCCAAACTTCTTGTTATTTCTTAGGACACTTTGTTCTTTTATGTGTCAGAGAAATGGGAGTCATTAAGAAGTTTTAATGAATTGTGCTGCCATAAACATATGGGTGCAGATGTCTTTATAATAGAATG
>VBSM01001124.1:68543874-68574716 GCA_008086735.1 Cheirogaleus medius
GTAATCCTAACAATATTTGTACCCCCATTATATGATGAAATAAAAAAAAAGAAGTTTTAACGAATGGAGTGACAGTCTAATTTGTATTTGTGAAAGATGGCTCTTCTAGATGCTTATGGCAGACCATTCTGGAAGAGCATTAAGACTAGCCGGATGCACAGATGCCTGAGCAACAATAGTAGCAGTAGAACGGAGAGCAGAAATTGATAGTTGCTGGTGATCGAACACAGAAAAGAGACTAAAGCATCAGTGGTAATCACCAAACTTGGTAGACGGCACCTTCCTTCACTGCAATAGAGTATGCAGGAGACGAAACACATCTGGAGTAGAAAAGGGGTCATTTGTTTAGCCTGAGTTTAATGGGCCTGAGTGAAATCTAAGTGCTGAGTTGGCAGTTAGGTATACACGTCCCAAGAAAGATTTTGGTTAGATATGGATTTGCCAGTATTCAGCATGTTGATGGTTACAATCACTCAGGAAAGTAGGGAGATGTTTATGAGAAACATCTGTGAGGCTGAGGTTTAAATGATGAGCAGAATAACAGGAAATCATACAAGAGGCTGAGGTAGGTCAGCCACAAAGCTTGGAGAAACCGTTGGAAGAATGTGATCATGGAAGCCAAGGGAAAAAGTTACTTCAAGAAGGAGGCAGGTGTTCATGTAAATTAAGGAGTGAATGTGCCCGTTGGCTTTATGTCAAGGAGGTCATTGATGAGCTTGCGTACGGCAGTGTAAGTGGAGGTGGGCTTGCTGTGAGATTCCAGCAGATTGAGGAATTTCACTGAGGCAAGGACATGGTGACAATAAATACAAAGAAGCTGGCTACATACGCTGTAGCTTGAGGATGAAATGGAGTAAAATGAAATTATTTTTGAGTTGAGAGCAAATCCCATTAGCATCCTATGTTGGCCTCTGTCATAGAATTTATTACGTTGTATTTATGTCTATCTCCACAGCATTTGACCTTGAACTCCTTAAGGACAGGGATTTTGTTTTGTCCATCTTAGAATCCACAGTTCCCTGAAATACCATGAATAGGCAATATTTGTCATAGTTGTTGTCAAAGGCTGTTTAATAAGAGAATGAATAAAAGGGAAATATCTAGGGGTATTTATTTAGGGGTAAACAAAATGTGCTGTTTACTTCTTGGCACTGTATTTAAAAGGAATAACTATCAAACATCAAAGGAGATCGCCCAAGATTTTCTTTGCTGAATCCAATGTCTTTAGTTTCTGTGTGCTCAGTGTCTAACACAATGCACAACACATAGTAGGTATTCTCAAAAGATTTTTCACTTGAAATAACATTGAAGTGACTAAATGGATAATAGATAGGGCATATGCTTATTTTGAATTAGACCCGGTGAAGAGAAGATTCAGGGGTTCACAATCACTTTCTTGACATATTTGAGGGTCTGTGAGGAACAATGAAGAGTAACTGTCTTTTCTATGACCCCAAGGAATAGGAGCAGAACAAAGAAAGGAAGTAAGCAATATATCAGTCAGCAACTGAGTTTAATTATTGTTCATGTCTGAGTATTCTGTTTACTTCATTTCAGTAAAATTGTTATGCATTTATAATAAAAAATCATTATTTGTGTTCTATTGACAATAATATTCTAAGAGATTAAAATATGAAATAGATTTCTATTTAAAGTATACCAAATTTGAATATATTTCCATAAATAAGCTAAATGCAAATGAAAATGTAAATTATATTTCTATAAAATGCAAACATTTGAAAAATTAAAATTATTTTGAATTTTTTTTCCAATAAAGTTAATTTGTACATTTAATATTGCTTATTAAAATAGAAATATAAAATATGTTTAATTTAATTAATAGGAAAATTTTAGTAAAATATTCAAATATAACTATTTTAGTTAATTTTTAATGTAATTGAATCTTATTAAAACACATTTATAAAAATAAAATATTCACATTTCTTGTATTCAATGCCTACCAAGTTGCCTATGTAAGGAATTGGGATAACATTCCACACATTACATCTAAACTTAAAAACATACAATTTTAAGAGTGCAATGCATGGTTTAATATTGCATTCAGTTGTACTGAATACTGAGTACCTTTAATATCACAAATTGGAAAACAGATTCAAGAAAAATGGATGTTTGACATTCTCGAGAAACTGGTGCTTTATTATGCCAAAACTATTGCATTCATGAGAAGAAGAAATTGACAAGGTAATTATTTTATCTTTTCCCTTCCTTAAGCATTTTCCCTGCTCAAGTCCTTCATGTAAAGTTATGTTCCCCTCCAAAGTCAGGAGTGGCTCCATTCACAAACCTCCGTGAAACTTAGACTTGGCTATCTTTTATTTCAAGAATATGTGATAAGAGATGCTGAGAAACACTCCCTTGAGGCCTGAACAAACAGTGTCTGTGAAAGCTGATGTTTAGGTTTATGGGTTGTGCTGTGCCATTGTTGAGTATAGAATCTCGAGAGACAGAGGTGCACAAATGTGCTTTAATAAATGTTCTTTTTATGTGCATTCGTGGTATTCAGGATCTTCTGAAGCACAGAGCTCAGGGAAAGGCCACCTCTTGAGCCAGGGTATAAAGGAAATATGAAGCAGATATGGAAGATCAGCACCCAACCTCCTTCCATGTACACTTATTTTTGTAAAACTGGTAATCTAAAAGTTACATTTCCCAGACTCTCTTACAAGTAGGGTTCTGGTTAAATTTAGTTTCTGCCAGCAGTTGCACTCACATGAGATTTGGAAGACAGACATTAATCAGAAGGTATCTTTCTGCTGCTACTGCTGTGGCAGCTGGCAAGCTGAGTCATGGAGATGCTGGGCTTTATGTAGCAGTGTTCCAGGTTCCATTGAGGTTATTGGCCTCTGGTTTTTGCTAGCGCAGAGTTTGCATGCATGAAGTGACCCAGGTGATCCCTGGGACACAGACAAGGTGGCATCTTCCTGGAGCCAACAGGTGCTGGGGCACCCTCCCCACTCTCTCCTTTTCATTTGTGGCAGAGGTAGCAGCTCTCTCCTGGAGAGCCTGCCTTATGCCCTAAAGAGCAGAAGGGAGCAGAGGCTTGAGAAGGGAGATGAAGTTCAGTACAAAGAAGAAAGGAAGAGGGAGCCAACGTTTCGTGGGTGACCACTTTTCGTGTCCTCTAGCACATAATTGCATTTTAGACCTTATCTCATTTAATGTTATCAACCCATTTTTTAATGGGTAAATGATACAGTAAAGCACCTAACATATATTGAGGTCCAACTATTAACAGGCCCTATCCAATTGCTTGTAAATTTACCATCTCAATGAGCCCTCACAGCAAAGCTTTGAACTATTGATCTTCATTTTACAAATGAGGAAATTAAAGCACAGCAAGATTAACATCACATGGTCAATAAGTGGCAAAAGTGATTTGGGGCCTCTTATTGTCTCCAACTTCAAAACTCTGTTTCCTACCACATGAGGGATGGAGATGCCATCAAAGAATGTGGGTGACTCAGTTAACTCCTTGTAGACTACTGGGGCAAGCCATGTTATATCTTCTCCCGCAAATCTACACTGTGTTCTTTGCCTCTGAAAAGTAATGGTAGATCAAACTTTGTAAAAATTGTTTATTGATTTTATTTATTATTAAATGATATTTATTATGAAATTTATTTGAAATAATTTTGATAACACATGAAAGCAACATAAAAATTATTTGAATCCCATTACTTCCAAATGTCTGCTATGTACATTTTGGTGTACCTTCATTCTTCTAGGTTTTATTTTCCCATGTAAATGAATGCACACAATTACACTTATGCAGCTCACACACTCTTTAATAACCTGCTCTTTTTACTTAACAATTGCTCATAATGATTTCCTATGTCATTATTTTTCCTTAAGCATCAGTTTAATAGCCACCGGGTATTCCATTTAATTGATATGTCATGATTTATTTCACTGGTCTCATGGTTCTGAGTATTTCTTTTCACATTTTCTTTTTGGCTGTCACACACGATGCTGCATTGATCATACACACTGATATTTCTATGCATGCTTAATGATTTCTTTAGAAATGGAATTTTGGGGTCAAAATACATTAGGGTTTCATATGTATTACCATACTGCCTTCCAAAGGATGCATCTTACATTTTCATCTATGTTATATAAAAGTGTACACCCTTCCTCCTTCCATTGCTGCAATTATTGTCTTTAAAAACAAGCTAAAAGTATTTATCATCTTAAGGAGCAACTTATCCTTAATTAAGTTAAAGCCATGTTAACATTGAAGTATGTGGGGGAAACACTGGTTTTTCCTATCACTTTCACCCGATATCTGTGTGACTTAGAAAAGAATGCTACTTGCTTATTCTTATCCTACAGTTAATACTGCCTGTTAAGACTTGTCCTCTCCTCACACCTGAGTCAAGTTTGATCTTCATCATCAAGATGTGATGGCATGATGTCTGGTTAAAACCTTTTTTTTTTTTTTTTGCCTCAGTCTGGGCTTCCCGGAATCCAGGCCTTTTTGGACAGTGTGAGAAATGTTTGATCAGTTTAAAAGAAGAGGCAGAAAAAAATTTCTAAATATCTGAGCTATGTCAGTAAATTCTCAGAACTAGCTTTAGTGTACCTATTTTGAAAAATCAGTGTTTCTACCTAACAGTTTGATGTTATTTTCCAAATTCCTTTTGTTATGATCAGAATCAATGTTCACTGGGCCATTTAGCTGGGCTAGATAGAGAATTCTTCCATGAGGTCTTTGGCTAGTAATATATATGATAGGGGAAAAGACAAGTGTAGTTAGGACCTAAAGGTTGGCAGGCAACCTGAAAGTCACCTGGTCCAATCTCTCTCCTAGTCTTGCACCTGAGATTCCTCTGGCAAAGAGTTCGGCATGATAGTTATATGTATGCCATGCAGTTCCCAGCACCCGACATGCATTTTCTCATGTGTTCTCACACAATAATGGCCTGAAACGGTGGTCTATTATTGTTGCCATTTTCCATATGAGAAAAGGGAGATGCAGAAAGATTGTTTTGTCTAAATCCATACAGCGAGTAAATGGCAGAATCCAGAAGCAAACCCCAGGAGCTTTATTCCAGAGCCCACACTTCTTTCACCTTGTTCTTCACTCTGTTGTGGAAAGTAGCTATGCTTTGAGTCATCCAGGAAGACTCAAGTTTGATCCCAGCTCGTGATCACCTCCCCGATCTGCTCTCCAAGCTGTGTTGTGTTCTAGGGTTTACCAGTGGTAGTGTGATGCAGGGAGAGAGGATGGAGCTCCATGCCATCCCAGTCTTGTCTCCTCTACTTCCTCACTCAAGCCTTTGGGCAAATTTCACAACCTCTCTGAAGCCTCATCTTCCTCATCTGCATAGTGAGGATCATAATAATCACAACATTATTTAGTCGTTAATTTGTAATAATAACTTAGAAAAGTGGCTAACAAACAGATGTTTTATTCTTCCTTTTTACCCACTTTGTTATGAGAGTCCGTACCTCAAATACCCATGGCTCAACTTGGTCTCACCTTCTCTTGATTTATTCTTAACTCTATTATTTTTTACTAATAATAGTAATAAATGTCTAACTTGATATCAGCTTTACATAAATCATCCTGGTCCATTATCACATATAATTCTCACTATAATTCTCTAAGAACAGCAGTGATGTTATCATCATCATTTTACAGGAGGAGGAAGGGAGGCTCAGGATGATCAGGAGACCTGACCAAAGTCAGCAACTCCATGTGATTGAATCTGTGCCTTGAAAACAGGTCATCTGACACCATGGCACGGACTCTTTCCACCATAACGTACCTTCTCCCACCTCTCTCATGACATATTTTCCACCCTTTCCCTACTACTCTGGATTTTTTATCCTAAGTCATGGTTATTGTCAAGAACCTCTTGGAGGTGGCTAAAACTGAGTTCAGCATTTCAAATGTGACCTGCCTTGAACAACACATTTTGTTCCCTTTTCATTCCATGATGACTGGAAGAGTGAGTTTTATTCTAGGTGCTATCTCAAATGTGTTGTATGACATTGGTCAAACTGCTTTATTTCTCTCATCCTTGGTTTGCTCATTTTCAAAAGAGAGGATTGCACCATGCCTTATACATTGTTGGCTTTCAGTAAATCTTGCTGGAATTAATGGATTAAAGAATAAATTAATGAATAAACTAAATGGCTTCTTAATTCCTTATACTTCCAAATTTTATATTAAAAGCAGACATTTAATCCTTAATACAGCTCAATTTATATGATTGACTTAATTTCTTCAAAAACACCCTAAATTAAGGAAAGATTCTAACCATTCAATAGTGAATCTCCTTCCCCTTGGCTTCATGTTTTCATGCAGAGGCTTTTCTATTACAATAACATCCTGGCTGCTTTGTCCATCTCCACTCTCAGGGAAGAAAGAGTAATTTAATTGATTGGTGAATTGCTCAGTCCATTCTGGCTCTTCTTTTGGGGATATTTCTGCCTGTAAAGGGGAAATATCTAGTCCACTCTCTCCATCATGCACCAACTTAGTGGGGCAGACTTCATAGTCCAAAGGGGAAAACAGCAATTTGGAGTTAAGTTTAGTTGAGAGAATGTTAGTAAGCCCATTGGCTGTATACAAAAGCCATGTCAAGAAATATAGCTTTTATCAGTAGCGAAGCTAATATTTGACCTCCATCTCTCCAATCCTAAGTCTAATTTAATTTGGCTCCCTAACTAGAAAAGAGTGAGGTGTTAATTACTGAATATCAAAACCTTGTCATTTGGTGAAAGCAGATAATCTTAAAGAACAAGTAATAAATAATATTTGGGGGAAAATAAAAGTTGCTGAGATAGAGGATTTGTTGGCCAGGAGCATAGTATTAGGTCCAAAGCTCTGATTTGTAGTGTTCATGAGGGATTTTGATCAGTCTTGTACCATGGGACTGGTTTTGGTTTTACAGTTGTGTAGCTGGTCCTTCTGGTGGCTTTGTCTACCAATGAGTGAGTGTATTACACATGCAAGGTAGGGTTTTAATAAGCATAGATTTTAGGATATGCTGGATGTTTAGATCTTCATTTTGGGCTGCTGTAAGTTGACCTTGAACCACACAAGTACAATTTGCCCTGGTATTCCAGGCAAGGCTGTGGCAGAGGCAGAGATTCGAACTATTTGGTCATTATGAGTGACACAGAATTTCTGCTTTTCCTGCAGTTCTCAGCCAAGAGTTAGGTTTGCAAGAGGGACTTTACTCTGTAAAAGCAGCTATGTTTCACTTGTACTACAGAGCTCCAATGTATAAAGTTCTTCCTTTAAACTGTTATTGTCAGGCCTAGGTAGGCAGAACTAAAATTATTGCTCAAAATTCTCTTTGCTGCACTAAGGACCAAATAAAGAACCTGAAGGTCCTAACCTTTTACAAATATGGGCTTGTCTGCCAGTTCCTGAGAGTTATACTCCACTATATGGTCTCAAATTGGCATGGAGTTTGTTCATTTTTAGGGTTCTTGCCAGGACTTGAGTTTCTCAATACTGAAACTGTATAGTCACCTACAGAATGGTGGTAGATTTTATTAGTAAACAAAATAAAGGGTGATCTTCACTGTAAAAAAGAATAAGCTATTTTTCTGGAGGGAATTATTGAAAATCCAGAGATTAAGAAGGTAATTAAAAATGTCCCTGTACCTAGAATATTAGCATGAAGGTATTATTTTACTTATGAAATCAAGGAAGAAATAAAATATATTGATAACTATGCTTTAGTCTTACTGTCTGGACAACAGCAATAGAGGAATGAAAATGAAGTACAGGAAGACAGTGTTAAAACAGAAACAAGACAGAGATATCCTTAGGAGAAACGATGACATCTTAGAGAAATAATCAGGCAGATATAAAAGGGAAATGAGATGTTAAGGGCTCTGATAAGGAGATATGAATGGTAATAGTAGCTTTACCTATGTAGAATTGCTCCAAAAGAGAGTGTTAGGAAAGAAGGCATTTTAGTTGTCATTAGATCAGAAAATATGACAGGTGTACAAAGAAGTATAATAAAAGAAAAAAAGAAAGATCTCAGAAAGTAGACTGGAATGACTGTGCCAAGATGCTCGGACTCACTGAGAAGTGACCATATAAATAATCCATATCAGGAAGCATCTCCTGAAGACTTGGAGAGACATGTAAGCGATCCAGAAAATGTGGACAAACCAGAGAGATCAACAGAATATATTCAAAAAAACTTCTGGGTCAATTTCATGTGACATGGATGTTATAGGTGTAAAAGAAGCTTTTGTCTATGCCACTGGAGAATGTTTAAAATCTTTCTGGATTTAAAATTCTAAGGCCACCATCTAGAGACAACTCTTCACAATTAAATGATTAGATTAATTTCATGATAGTACAGATAATCTTCCTTTTGATTTAGTGAATGTCAACTGATGAATAACATTAATTATATCTTCAGAATTTCTTTTGCCATAGAATGTAACATAATCACCAGTGTGATATTGTATTCTCAGTGCCAGGGATCAGGCTGGGATATTGTAAAGATGATTTTAGCATTCTATCTACCACGACACATCTTGTAAGGAATCTAGGCAGTGTAATGATAGATTAAGTCTAGCCTGGGTTGGATGTAGTCTGATGGGAGATTATCTCCTGGGTCAGATGATTCAACTCAGGAAATGATAATGGGTAAGATTTGTTGGGATGGTAGAAGCTTTGGATAGACCAAGAAATTATTATTTTCATAGCTCTCATGTGGGAAACCATAAGACAAAATTTAAAGGATGACATTGAAAGAACAAATATCTTGGCCAGAAAGCAGAGAAAGAAAAGAAAAAAGGCGTTATACTCCAGAAAATAGTACAACTCCCCCATTTGTTACAGAAGGAAAAGGACTGAGCAAAGAAGGAAATTAATAACTCAGTTGAGCATTCGTGTAAGCCCTAGCAGAACAGCAGAGGGAAAAGAAACATCGGAAGCATCGTTTTGTCATGGTTTTTGAAAGAGAAATATTATCCTGGTTTTTTGGCTCCTTGCTTGGCAGGATCACAAGCAGGGTTGGTGTCACAGAATGAACACAGACAGGAAGGATTTCCACACAAACGGCTTTCATTGTAGAAAAGAAGGAAGAAAGAAGAAAGCTACACAATTGTAGAAAAGAAGGAAGCTACACAAAGTGGAAATACATTCTAGATAGAGGAACAGATCAGTCTCCATGAGTGGAGAAAGATGTTAAGGACTCCCATCTGCTTTCCTTTTATTGGCCTAGTCTGGAGGAGGGCTCATGGGAGGTGTGGATGTTACCAGATGATGGATATACATAATTGTCAGGTGTTCTGTGTTTGCCTGCAGTGCCATCCCCGGATTGGTCCCTGGCTTCTCCACCCCTAGGAACTACCCTCCTAACCTATATCTGCCACCTGCAGATTTGACCCTGCCTAACAGTTCACTATTGCAAAATATCATGTAGCAGAAAGAAGGTCTACTCAAGACCAAGATCATTTAAAAGGAGCGAAGACAACACCTTGAGAAAGAGCAGTCCTCACTAGAACCCTGGAACAAACATTTCTGAAACATCAATGGCAGCCTTAATTCTGGAATATAGTGAGTATGACTTTTGAGCTGAAACAAATGTTTAGATGGAGAGATATCTTGGAGATAGATTTCTTATGATCTAAAGAATAGCAGAGAAGCAACAGCCACCATGTCAGAAATGAGCATACTTGCTCAGAAAGGTAACGTAGAGGCTGTAATACTAATATTGACAGGGGTACTCAAGAACATTGAGTCCATCATGATTAAGGTATTAATAATTAAGAGCTTGTGAATTACGAGGGGCTTCCAAAAGTATTTCTATACTTTGGTGAAAGGCGGGCGTTTCATCAATGCAGCCCTTTAAGAAAGCAGATAGCATAGATTGGTGGGACATCCCCTCCCCCAGATATGGCAAATTCATCATTAACACTTGAGGGAAGATTTCTTCTAGATGAGTTTCAGCTCAAGTCTGAACAGCTTAAATAAACTGATCAGCATCTTGGTGAACCTGATGCTCATGACCTCAGGTATCCCTGAGTCTCTGCTATCCCCTGTGGCAATTAAGTACCTGAATAAAATTTTACCTGGGTTAAGTAATTTAGGGGCTAAAGCTTCATGCTTTTTAATTTTGTGGGTGTGAGGTAGATGCCAAAATAATATTTTTATCCTTATTAATTAGTAGGCTTCTTTATAAATGGGACCTCATTAGAGATTTGGAATTGGACTTAAACAAGTTTTGAGACCCTGACAGAGATATACTCATTTTAGTTAGAGAGCCCAAGCTATAGATGCTAAGGAGATCCCTACCTTCCCCAGGCATCCAGACTCCTAGCAGTGATTATGACGAATAGGACATTGCAAGATATTTTAATTTGTTTGGATTTTACTTAAGAAACTTACTGGACTTTAAACTTTATCTTAAAATGCCAAATATTTTGGTTTAGTAATTAATTACTTTGGACTTTAACATTCAAGGGAACTTGATCTTTGAACATTGATTTCATCCTGAGACTTTGACAATGGGAGGGGTCACTGTATTTCCAACATTGTCGCATTTGGGCACCATTTAGGTTGTCATTTGATCTCATTGCAGAATTTAAACAATATTAGGGGACATAATTTGGTAGAAATAGAAAATAAATTTCCAGCTTTGGGTACAGCATGGCCTTGGAATTGATATTTGTCTGACACATTTTAGTGCTGTTTGACCCATCGTGGAGGTAAAATGTGCACAGCGTTAAAAGGAGGATAATCTTAGCATAGTTGTTAGTATTGAAGGAGTGGTTTCATGAAAAGGGAAGCAGGGATGACTTGATAGATTGATGATCTTCTCTTATAATGAGTTGGCTGTACTTTGGGAGATCTTATGTTGATGATTAAGCTCTATGAATTAAGATTTAAAAATCTTGAAATGTTAGGAAGGAGCCTTTTTTCTCCTGGCTTCATGTTTTCTATGAAAAGATGTCCGCTAGAAAAATATCCCTGGCCTCTTGTCCCACCTTTTTGATCCATCCCCATCTCCATCCCAGCCAGAGGAGGGTGGACCTTCCTGATGGGTAGGTTTGGGAAAAGGAACCTGGCAGGAATGGCTTACCCTGTTCTGGCTTTCCTTTGGGATCTGCCTGCCCTCAAGGGGAAGCCTTCTGACCTCTCGCTATCAAGTGGTTACCTTAATGGAGCAGACACCATCCCCTACAAGGAAAGTCTGAAGTTTTAGGGGCTAAGGTCATTTCAGAGGAATGTTACTAAAGCCAATTTGCATGCTCATCAAATGAAACTTTATTCATGATGCAGCTAACATGCTTATCTTCATGCCTCACCTCCTGAGTCCTCAGTTGGTTTCAATGTGCTGACTGAATGCATTGAATACATATAATGAGTTTAAAAGAAGAGGGATCTGGGTTCTAAATCTAGCCTGGCCACTCACATGCTGCCGAATGCTGGGAAGATGGTATCCATTCTCTGCATCTATAATGCCTCAGACATGCAATGAATGAGTAGGGTCCGATAATATCTAAGGTTTCTTCTAGCTTTGGCATACTATGGAATGAATGGGGGAACACTGGGGGAGGGAGTTCATGTTTGCAGTCTGAGTTGCATATTGATCAATTACTTTTGCACATCATAGTTGTTATCTATTTATTGTGGCCAGATTTGGGGAAATGGGTTCCCAAACAGTGGTGCCATATGTGGAGCCAACTCAATTAATCATTGCTATTAGGTCAGCCCAGCTGTAGCTGGTGACATTAAAAATAGAACACAGCCTTTTTTGGTCTCCCTCTCCTCTTATGTTTAGATAGTTAGGATAATTAAGATTCTGATAATCTAGACATTTTTTTTCTCAGAGAAAGAATGAAAATACTGCCAAAACCTCCAAGTGGGTCATGTTTGAATTTGGCTGTATTTAAGAAGTATGTCCACAGTTTGAATTATCTCTTTCCCTTAAGAATTATTCTGGGGCTGATATTCCTGCCTCCAACTCTGATGATTTTGTGTTTGTTTTTCTCTCTGGCTTTCTCGTTCAGCCATGCTCTCTCTATTAGATTTTAATCTCATTTATATTTCTAATCTCCATTGTACCTGGGTACCTTGGTATTCAGCTTTTAATTTTAGTATGAAGCAGAGTGAGGGAGGCAGATGAATATCAGTGCTAAATAAATCTTGGGCTTCTCTTTGTAGTTTTAAAATATTTTGGAAAATTGGAAGTTGAAAAGAGCCAGTATTTTAGGGACTTTTTCCTTTTGTGCAATTTTTCTATGGGATATAGTCCTTCATGCTCACATAGATGTGGTGATGTGAAAAGGGAGATAAATGGATCACTTTAAGATGGCACAGTAGGGAAAAGGTCTATGCTTTGGGATCTACCTCTGTAGTACTTTTATTATGACTACCTCTGGTAATAATACTTCTGATAGTTGACTGAATACCTAGCATTTATGATATGAAAAACTCTTTAATATTGAGGTCCCACTGTGTGTAAAGGACATTCATGTAAGATAACATATAGTATCTCTTCTCTGAGACCAGCAATGTGTCAGATAGATGCTGTCCTGTCTTTTGAGCCCTGAAATGAGAAACGGGTACTTTAAATTAAAATATGTGTGTGTATACACACACACACACACATATTATATATATATATATATACACACACACATATATTTATGTATATTATAATTGTAAAAAGAGTTACAAAATAAAAACACATATGGGACTTCTACTATTAATTAGGATACTCCACTATTATTCTCCTTCCCTCTAACATATCCATTTTTTCCATTTTTCAAGGTCCCAAATTTATTTCCTTAAATAGATTTTGCCTTAAGACTGATGTAATAATATCTCCGTCCTATGAACGACAATAGTGCTCCATGTGAACATTCGCTATGACACTAGGTCAATCTTTACATATGATGATGATGATGATGATGATGATGATGATGATTTTAATCCTTGTCTTACTTCCATTTCTAATCTCTGATGTTCTTGTCTGCATATTCTACATCTCTTTGTTCTCTTTATTGCCTTAGGGCCAATTGTGATGCTCTCCTCATAATAAGGAATTCTTTCTACAAAATATTTATTAAATGAATAAATTAATAAACTCATATATAACACCTACAAATACATTTTAAAGTGTCCCTTCCATAATAATATATGAGCTGATTATGTGAGGGACTTCAGAAAGTTGGTAGGAAAACGGAATTAAAAGATAGAAATAAAAAATATAAATTTTATTTCTCAACATAAGCTCCTTCAAGGTCAAGACACTTTTGAATGCAATGATACCAGCCATTTAGTCCATCTCTAAAGAATTGCATGTCTTGGGAATTTCAATGCAGTTGTTTTTACATTATTAACTAAAGAAAAATGGGTGTCCTTTACAGATTTTTTAAGATTAGGAAACAAAAAGAAGTCAGAAGGAGCCAAATCAGGACTGTAAGGTAAAGGCCTAATGATTTCCCATTGAAACTCTTGCAAAATTACCCTTGTTTGATAAGAGAAATGTGCAGGAGCATTGCCCTGGTGGAGGACTCTCTGGTGATGCTTTGTCAGGTATTTTTATGCTAAAGCTTTGGCTAATGTTCTCAAAACACTCTTATAATAAGCAGATGTTATCATTCTTTTGCCCTCCAGAAAGTCAACAAAAGGCCTTAAACATCCCCCAAAATGGTTCTCATGAACTTTGCTCTTGATTTTGCTTTGACTGGACCACGTCCACTGCTTGGTAGCCATTGCTTTGATTGTGCTTTGTCTTCAGGATCATACTGGTAACACCATGTTTCATCTCTTGTTACAAGTCTTTGAAGAAATGCTTCAGGATCTTGATTCTGGTTTAAAAGGTCTGTTGAAAGCTCTGCTTTTGTCTGTAGCTGATCTGGACTCAACAATTTTGCTAGCCACTGAGTGAAAGGTTTGCAATTTTTAAGTCAAAATTGTGTAAGCTGAACCAATTGAGATGTCTACGGTGTTGGCTATTGGTTCTGCTGTTAATAGTCTTCTTCAATTAGTGCATGAACAGGATTAACTTTTTCCTCATTAATTAATGTGGATGGTCTATGGCTGTGGGCTTCCTCTTTAGCATTGTCTCATACCTTCTTAAAACAAGTTATCCATTTGTAAACTGATGATTTCTTTGGGGGCATTGTCCCCATAAACTTTTTGGAATGCATCAGTGATTTCACTATTCTTCTACCTAAGCTTCACCATAAATTTGATGTTTGTACTTGCTTCAATCTTAATGGAATTCATATTCCTCTGATAGGGGCTCTTTTCAAGCTGATGTCTCATTCTTCTTAGTTCCTCAAAGTAGATCCAATTCAGACACATTACAACAAGTTAGTATGAGTTCATTTGCTGCAAAAAAATTAGAAAATTATGTAGTTTTTTTATAGTACACATTTTCCATGAACTTTTTGAAGTCTCCTTATATTAACTTAATTCTTATTAGAACATCTAAAATAATAACTAATATTTAATAGAATATAATCACTGCATATTTTTGCCTGGAATGCCAAAATCAAGATCATTTTTGACAGCCAGGCACAGTGGCTCATGCCTGTAATCCTAGCACTTTTGGGAGGCTGAGGCAGGTGGATCATTTGAGCTCAGGAGTTGGAGACCAGCCTGAGCAAAGGCAAGACCCCATCTCTACTAAAAATAGAAAAAATTAGCCAGGCGTGGTGATGCATGCCTGTAGTCCCAGCTACTTGGGAGGCTGAGGCAGAAGGATTGCTTGAGCTCAGGAGTTTGAGGTTGCTGTGAGCTAGGCTGATGCCATGGCACTCTAGCTGGGGCAACAGAGTGAGACTCTGTCTCAAAAAAAAAAAAAAAAAAAAAAAAAAAAAAGATCATTTTTGAGGATCCTGGACAGAAAATATGTTGAAAAACATTCCAGTATAAAAGTAAATAATATACTTAAAATATCAAATAATAAATTATACACCTGAATAAATTTAGCAGCATAACATTTTTGAAATATTAAGAGCTCTCTATCATTACTTTTTATCCTTATGTTCTTTCTTCCCTCTGTATTGGAGTATAGCTATATACACCTATCCTTTTCTTTCTCTGCTCACTGCTTAAGAGAAAGAATATGATAGAGAAATGTAGATAACAAAAGTAAGAGAGGCTTTTCTTGCCTTTTGGGCCACAAGCATTAAGATCTTTGGGAAGCAGAAAGTGCAGATATATACTAAATTTGAGAGAAAACCAAATGGATAGGCAAGAATACCCTGTCTATTCTCTCCCTACTCTCACCCCCAAAATGATTTCTCTAACTAGAGGAAGAAAGTTTAAGAGGGAATGACAGAATTTAGTTAGACCTTAATGAGTTTCTATCAAAGAAAACCTTGTCCCACCCTTCCTGGACTAAGCCTGGTAACATACACAGGCCCCGGAGAGGTTGCTGGATAGAGCGTCAAGGAGGCTGCAGGACTCCAGATAAGATACAGCAGGATGGTAGATTTTAATTGATAGGTCATCACTCAGCTTTGCAGATTCTCATGCCCCATATTGGTAGGAGTTGGCCAATTCTTCTTGGGTATTCAATAGTGACCCAAGCTTAAAAAGAGGATTGTTGTCAGTGACGGCAACATGCCTGAACCGATGATCAAGAGCCATGTGAGTAATGGACACCACAGTAGATGACACTGGACAGCTAATACTGAGGACAATGTGGTCTTCTCCTACACACACTTGTCTCTATATACACCCTCTAGAACTTTGATGATAGAAGAACACACTTCCCAAACACTTCCATAATGTCATTTCCTACATTGTTTGGGGAGACTGTCTTGCAAGTAGAGTTTTCCTTTGTTTGGTAAGCAATAAATTTAGCTTTTTGTTCAAGATCTTGATGGCTTTTCTCTTCCTTTGATTAAATTGAATTATAGAATATGAAAAAAATAAGTATTGCCTACAAGAGTTGCATACTCTGATGTGCATATAATACCAGATTCCAAAAGCTCACAATCTATTTTCAGATGTTAGCTGCTGGACCACGCAATTTTTGGAACAGTGACATATAACGTGAGAAACACACAAAGAAGCTAAGAAGCTCATTTGAAAGATCTCCGTAAATGTCACTCTTTTTATTTTATAGATGCATAAATGAAATTTGACAGAAGTTATGGAGAAGCTCACCTAGTCTTAGGGAGAATAGAGATGAATACCCTGACCCCATGTCCCAGACCAGGGCTCTTTGCTACACACTTTGACTCTGATTCTGAATGGGCTGCAGGGATTTGAAGGGTACTTCTCTTTTGCTATGTTAAGCCAGCAATTGTTGAACTTTAGGGTTCATCACAGCCATTCCCCCAAAGGGCTTAAAACAACTCCACAATTTCTGATTCTCTAGGTCTGGGGTGAAATCTAAGAATTTGTGTTTCTAACTAGTTCTCAGTTGAGGTTGACACTGTTGGCCCAGGGACCACACTTTAAGATCCACTTTCTAGGTGTTCTGACAAACAGGGCTGAGTTAGGGTTAAATGTGAGACAGGGGAAGAGGGATTGAATGAATAGACAGAGTGGACGTGACATTTTCAGGGCGTCCTGCCCCATTTCTTTGAACCCTGGGCAGAGAGGAGGCATTGTATTAATATATATTCCTTTCTTCCATATCAGTAGAGTGAATCATATTTTGGAGTCTCAAATTAGGATGTATTTTGTGACAAGTGTAAGCATACTGGAGGGGAAAGCACATTTTACTATCCTGGATAATCTTTTGCTCTGTTTAGCACAGAGTACAGCTCCAGGGCCACACACACCCAGGTTTGAAATGTGGTCCCAGTAGCTCTGTGACCTTGTATATGTTTTCTGACTTCTGTGAGCCTCTATTGCTAAACATATGAGATGAGGGGTGGGGAGAGAGTGGGAAGATAACCCTCTCAACAGCTGTATAAAATCGATATGGGGTTTCTTTATAGGATGATACAAATATTTCAGAACTAGATAGAGATGATGGTTGCACAACATTGTGAATGTACTAAGTGTCACTGAACTGTACACTTTAAAATGGCTAATTTTATGTTACATGAATGTGAATTTTTACCTCAATTTTAAAAGTATTATCTATTGCTGTGAGTGTCCACCCCGCAGAAAAAAATCTGATAACCGATGGTTCATTTCCTGCTTTTTCGCCCAATATGTCTTGATTGGCTTCATCCTGAGTGGTCATTTGGTGTTTCTAGACTCTAAGGATAAAGATACTGCCACTACTATCAATAATAGTCTCTTTATCCATTCTTATTTCTGGTTGCTTTTGCTAGTTGCTGTAATGGGACATACACTCAAACACTTATTTACTACAAAGATATATACCTCAAATCAGCACATAATATTCCACTACATATATTATAAAAGGATATAGCTCAGAGGGAGGGAGACAAAAGAACCTATTATATATTGGATGCTTTTACCTATGTCATTTTGTTTAATCTTCCTAATGACCCTGAGTGATAGATAATCTTATCCATTTTCTGGATTGATGTCAGCTGGGGCTCAGAGAGATTAAGAAATTCACTAAGAGCCAATAAATGTTGAACTGGAATCAAAGATCCACATCTCCCCAAATCTGACACCCATGTTCTTTGAATCATATGCTATTCTCTTGAGCTGGGCTGATGAGATTTCAGATGAGAGGTTGCATACCAGTGAACTTAACAGAGGAGCAGGTGTTGAAGAGGTGGATGTGGTGAGAGAGGGGATTCCAAGCAGATGGAAGGCATGGAGCTAGGAAAAGAGAGTGTGGTGGTGTGAGTAGGGCAGTGTCTACAGAGCGAAGACCTCTTCTCAGCATAAGAGAATAGCTTAAAACCAAATCATGGAGGAACACGAATGGAGAGGTGGACTGGCTCCTTTAGGCCTGCATGGCAGTACCCTATTCACAGTCTGTCCTGGACTTCTTATGTTGCTCTTAGAAAAGAATCCAAATTGCTTAACCTGGTTCACCAGGGCAGCCAGACCTGGGCTCCTACTCACCTTTGTAGTCTCTGTCACATCAATCCTTTTACTCCCTGCTCTCCAGAGTGGATTAGCTTATTTTCAGTTCTGGAATGTGCCAGGTCATCTCTCACCTCAGAGTCTTTGCATATTCTGTTCCCTTTGTTTGGAAACTTCTCTTCTACTGTCCCCTTCCCTCCATCACATCTCTCCACGCAACACACTTCCTGTCTTCTTGGCCTATCCGAAACCTGTTATCCTTCAAGTCCCTGTCCAATGTTGCTTCTTCATGAGGTGTTCCTGGAACTCTTGGTCTGGATTGCCTCCACAGCTCCCTAGGGATGCTACTTGAAATCATTTGTTTTGTTTCTGCTCACCACTCCAGATTTCAAGGCCAAAGAGTCTGGAATTGTGCCTTCCCCATTTGCCACTATATCCAAACTTCTAACATGGTACCCAGAACAAAGTAGGTGATGAATAGTTATTTACTAAATAATTTCTAATGAAAGGAGATGTTTGTTAAAAACATAAACTTCACCCCTGGTGTTGCCTTCCAGATGAAGTGACTTTTCATTATAGCCACATTTAAGCATCTCTTTACCCTCTTCTCACTTTTCCCCCTGGGAAGAAGAGTGGCTTGTTGAGTATGGGATAAAGAAGGACATTTATCCATAGCTCAGCCTTCCTTGTGGGAGCTGGCCTTCTCAAAAAGCACATAAACTTCTGTTCTGTTCTTCCTTTGCTCCCTGTTTCAAAGACCTATGCCCACTCCAGGGAAACCCAAGGCCAGTGTTCAGAATTCAGAAGCCCTTTCTTGCTATCTGCCTTAACCACCTCTTCAATTCAACCTTTGTCAGTAATAAAGTTGCCTTATGTCTCTGTCTTACTCCTTGTGTAATGTTTTAACTGGTTCAGAACGTAAGGAGGAGAAAGGATTATTTATTAGGCCTCTCAAATCCCAACAGAAGGTATGAGATTTTTATTTATTAAAGAGAGCATGGGTTTTAAAAATGTTAGAAGCAGTGCTATAGTTAATGTGGGACCTCTGAAATATAATGTACAAGGAACTAACATGATTGGATTCAGCAATCTGGCAAACATTTGTTGAGTATCTGCTCAGTACAAGGGACTACACTTGACACTGGGGGGTTACAGAGATGAATAGGAGCTATTCCAGGCTTGCTGAGAGCTCATAGTCTGTCAGCAAAGACAGACACATACATAAATAACTCTAATTCAAAAGCAGACTGTGATAAATGCTATTGTAGTGGAATAAACAACATACTATGAAGTTTAGGAAAAGGAGAAACTAACTGAGAATAAGGAGCTTAGGAGGGCTTATAGGAGAGGAACCCAATTATCCTGGGGCCCAGATGAGAGAAAGGGTGGTGGGGGGATGTCCAGTGGGACCTTTGAATTCTAATCCCTGGTTCAGAACAAGGAAAGGCTTTGAGATGTGGTCAGTAAGGGTTCACGTCCAAATTAAAAGTGCTAGAGTAAGAAACATTCCCTAAAGAACATCTAACTGTTAAAAGATAAGCAGTGTGTATGGGGTGAACTGGTGGGCAAATGGTATAATAATAACCTGAGTTGAAGAGTTCTTTGCCTATGAAAGTTCTCTGAGGTTGTTCCATGTCTCCATGTTGTTCCATAACCATGTCTCGCTCCTCTCTCTCCCACCTCAACTAGAATGGATTATTTTCTTTGTAGCCCCAAACTTATGCCCAATGCATAGATTTTTCTCCCTGAATACTTGGTGTAAGTAGGATGCATGTCCATTTACAAACTGATGTTTTTTGCGTGTTCCACATTATCGAGATGGGAAGATGTATTTCTATGGTTCACCATCACCTGTGACTCCTCTCACAGGTACCAAGGTGTAAAAGAGAGATCAAGCGTGGGGCCTGTGAATGATGGGAATCACCCCCAATCCACAAGATTCAGGACTCCAGCACATATTTTTTCCTGAATCATCTTATGCATCATGGTGCACATTGGTTGTTTTACACCTAACCAGCAGCTAATGTCTTTTCCTCGTAAACATGTCTTGATTTTTCTGGTGGTACATTTCTTCTCCTTGTTCACAGTGATTGATTCAGGTGTGGGGATAAGGCCTAAGCAGCTTCCTGGAGAAACCGTCCTGAAACTCGGTGCAGTTATTGTAACGAGGCACTCTTTTCTCTGGGGTTGCTAAACTGGTAGGACGGAAGCTTTGAGTCTGCTTGCATGAGGAGAAGACCTGCTTATGGAAATACAGCAGAAAATAGACCCAAACTATGGAGAGAGAACAATGTCCAAAGACCTCATCTGTACATTTATATAACATTCAACCAAATATGAAGCCAATATACTCACGTATTTTTAAGTTACATGAGCTAATACTTTCCTTTGGTGACTCAGGCTGACTTAAGTTAGGTTTCTATCAATTGCAACTTACTATTTCACCCAGACAGTATGCCACATCTGAAAAATTTCTTTCATGTCTTTTCATCTTATAATTTGCCACTCTTTCTTCATCTTATGATCCCACTTTCATCTTCAGACATGATGCTAGGTTGCTCTTACTTGGCTACTTCCTGGATTTCCTTTCTAAACAAACACTGACCCTGGGTACTGTGCCTGGCTCTGGGTGCTGGGTACAAGGTGAGGGCTGGAAGTAGGGTGGGGTTGCTCTGTGAGCTACCAGATGTAGAGTTCACGTGCCACTGACAACTGGCATCCATGCTTTAAATGGTTCATACCAAATTGACAAGCTTGCAGAAGCATTGGAGCCAAGGCCCTGTGTAGCCCTGGCTCTGGGAAAATAACCAGAGAGATAAGGGGATAAGGGCAATTAATCCTGGATGGCAAGTTTGAGGATGGATCCTGGGGTCTGGGGTCTGGTTTGGGGTCTGTTCAGTGAACAGAAAATAGAGTGACTCAGTAGAGCATTCTTGGAGGATATCTCAGGAGAGAGCTGGTAGTAGTAACTAAGAACCAGTTTGTAGCGGGCTCTACTAGCCAGACTGAGGAGTTTGGGATTTACAGTAAAAGAAATGGAACTTCATGACTATAACTCTTGAGGCAATGTGCAGGGGCTTAGTGACAAGAAAACTCATTAGAAGGCTCCTATTTTGATACAAGAGGACCCTGGCTTTGAGTATGGGTGCCTGGGAGAGACACCCATGAGCGAGGTGTTCCACATGGGAAGCTGTCTTTGCAGGGCAAAGGGAGGAGAGGTTGAGTTAGAGTTTAGATACGTGGAATTTCACATGCCAGAGAGTGGAAATAGTGTGGAACACACTGACTTGAAGATCCAGAGAGAGAGAGTTGAGGCGACAATTTGGAGTTAGAGGTCATTGCCTTGGAAGGACAAGGTGAGACTGTGTGTGTTACTTACATTTCTGAGGGGGAAAATGCAGAAAAAAATTGCGACTTGATTCTTTCTCTTGGTTTAGGGACGGAGACTGGTAATTCATCTAATAGCACATAAACTTCAAAAAATATACAGTGATTTGGGAGGAAACAGAGACACCTAGAATAGGATCTAATTGGCCGCAGGAATGAGTCCCTTTTGGGGAGATACTCAGAGCTCCATTCCAGCTCATTTTGACAGGAAAGCTACTCTTCTCTAAAAGACCACACACAAACTGGAGCTTTGGAAACAATTGGGGAAAAAAATGGAAAAAGGCAACTACCATACAGACGATATCATTCATATTTTTATCTTTTATTTGCAACTCTGTGGCAGAAAGCCTTACTGCAAGAAATCATGGCTGACAGATCATATCGGGTTTGTAAGGAATGTGTAGATCACTTACTGATGTCAAGAAAATAAACACTGTTGTAACAAGGCAGAAGAAACTACTGTCAGGGATTATTTATCATTAATTCCCTCTCTTTTCTTCTGTATTCCATTGGTCGTTAATGCCCGCCAACATTTTCTCTTCGATATCTCTTGGAGCAGTTTGCTAACTCATATTTACTGTGAACTTACTATGTGCCAAACTACATCAAGCATTTGTGAGAGAGAAAGAGAAATGCTTTCTACCTCGAGGTTGCTGAGAGATGAAAGAACAGAGATCAGTAAACATGACTCATTTGCTGGTGCCTACAGTAACTCTGGTGCTGTGCTAAAAGTAATGATGGAGAGATACTTTCAGTCTTGGTTGATAGAAAAGGTTTCTCCCAGGGAGTGATATTTTATATGTTATTTGTGATATGACATAAAATATGAGTAGGAATTTTCCAGTCAAAGAAACATGTGGGAAGGGCATTCCAGTTAGGGTCCTATTTGGAAAGCGTTACTTTATGAATCCATTCATTCTACCTACACTTATTAAAGACCTAGACATAGTACTAGGCACCAGGGATACAGGAATAAATGAAATGCATACAAAGAAATGAATCCTATTTTTAGAATCCATTTCTATAACCCCCAAGACATTGGTCCTACATATTTCTCTTTGTCTCTCATGAATCCTTATTTCTAGTGACGCTTCTTTTAAATAAATATGGATTATTCAAGGTTCCGTGATGGCAAAATTGAGCCCCTTCATATCATGAGCAGACCATATCACAATGAGGACATTGTTTTTAGGGCATTTTATTCATATTTTTGAAAACTCATTTTTTTCTGTTTATGGATTTAATGATCTTCCTCTCGCAAGCAGCTGGGACAAGCTGGGATGGTTGTTGTAACTTTGGATACCTAGAGCGATTAGAGGTCCTCCTGCTCAGCGCCTGAAGAAATGTTCTGATTTCACTGCTGTCACATACAATCCTGCCTTGGTCAAGATGAAACACTGTTTGAAATGACAACATAAGCCCTCTGCCCCATGTGGCAGTTGTAAAAATAGACCCATTGCTGCAGGGAGTGTGATGAATGTCATCTTTTTGTTTTGTTGGGTTTTTCGCTTTTCTTTTTCTAATTCCCTCCCTGCCCCATTCTGTGAGCCTCCAACATACACAAATAAAGTCAAGATCCTGGGGAAACAGACACATTCTGTGCAGTCTAGTGTCATGGACCATCATTGTCCTGGCTCAGTTCACTGTCTTCTGATAGCCAGGTCTAGCGAGTTTGGGCGAGGAGACTCCATGAGGAAGCGCAGAATTCATCCTGTCAGTTTCTGGCTTTTACAGGGGCAGTAACCAACGGTTGGGCTGGATTTTAGACACATAGACTAGATGTTGTGACATGGTGTGGACACAAGCCTCAAGTGACTCCGGGGGAATCCAGAGAGACTGCAAGTACCTATTGTTCTTCTGTTGTTAAACTCAGAGTATTTTCCCTGCATGGTGCCGGGTATAGATGTCTTCTGCCTTTGATCTTCCTCTTATGGGCTCTGTCATTCTTCTAGCCCAGGAGCTTGCTTATCTCTAAACAGACCACTGATCAGTTTTCAGGCCCTGCTGATTCATGCTTTGTCCTCTCTCTCCTCTCTGACCCTGCTTTCTCATCCCCACTCCCTCTAACCAAACACAGCCATCTGTCACCTCCTCTCGACATCATGTTGCCTATCTGCCTCTAGATGCTCTCACCCAATCCATACTTCCATGGCCTCCAAGGCCACCAAGGATTCTGTTCAACAGGGTTTCTATCTGTCACTTTCCTATTAAAAATAGTCAGTGGGTCCCCACAAATGCCAATCTTTTTTGTTGTTGTTGTTATGATATCCTTATTTATTTATTTATTTTTTTATTTCAGCATATTATGGGGGTAAAAATGTTAAGGTTACATATATTGCCTTTGCCCCCCGTTCCCCTCTGTGGGAAGCAATATGGAGATACCTTAAAGCGATACAAGTAAATCAACCATTTGATCCAGCAATCCCACTACTGGGCATCTACCCAAAAGAACAAAAGACACTCTATGAAAAAGACACCTGCACTCGAATGTTTATAGCAGAATGCCAGTCTTCAGGAGGGGATTTCAAACTTTTCACATTTCTTCCTCCCACTGTTCTGCATTCCTCCATCAATCTAGTGCTTCTGACCCCACAAGCTGTGCTTTCTCCTCTGTACCAGGGGAGGACTACCCTCTCTGTCCAAAGCCATTTGTCTGGCTGCCTCTGTCCTGTCTTCACAGTGTCCTTGAAACCAGCTCTGAGGGACTGCCAGATTGAGTGCCCTTAGTATTAAAAAGAGGCTTCCCCATCATCAATCTGGCAGAGTCTGTTTGCCTTCATGTGTCACATAACATTGTCCTAATCCTTCTAATGTGACATTGATGCTACTGGCATTTCCTTGGACTCAGATGCACTTTCCTAATACTTAGAGGGACAAATTAGCTTGAAGCTGGAGAGGGAAACAGAATGGCTAATTCTGTTTAGGGAAACTAGTATTTAATAAGCCCCTACTGCAAGCCAGGCTATTGTACTACTTTATTTCATGTAGTCTCTACAGATGCAGGTTTTGCACATCTGCTTAATGACTATGGAATGTCCTTATTCTGTCCAGGAAGATCATAATTTTTTTTAGAAGTTTAAATGCAACATAGGACCGAGTTCCTAATAGTCAATATGTTCTCAAGACATACTAGTTCACTGCCTTCTATACTAGTAGTGTTTTCGGCAAGCAGGGGTTTTAACTTTACAGTTACTCATAGGACTTGTACTGCAGCTGGGCTATTTTAGAAGGTGAACTCAAGTCTCCTAAGGAAAAGTATAAGAACAATAGAATGCATGCACATGTATGTGTGTATTCTTATGACAGACAGGCATGTGGGCTGCACTTCACCTTGTCTACTGAGATATATAAGTCCAGCTGTAAGAGATATTTATGCATGGATGGAATCTGACCAGCATCTAAGTGATAATGGCCATTCACTAGGCTATAGTATGTACAATAACAGAAGTGTCTACAGGGAAAATTATTCTCTTTAACATCTGAGCTGAATGCTAATGGAATCAACACAAAGATGAAGAACTTGAGTTAGAGACAAGTAAAATTATACACATACACACACTTCCCATGTATATGCATGTGCCCATCTGTCAATATATCTAACTAATACCCACCTATCTCACACCAGCCATCAGAGTATATCAACATTTCTTGTTCTTCTATATCCTGATAGGAAAAGGGCTTCAATTTACAGGTCATTGCTGCACTTTTTAATTTTATCACTACTTGCCTTAAGCCTCCCCTTTCAGATATCTGCATTCAAAAATTAAAAATAAATCCAATAGGAATACACATTGTTTTTAATTTTCTGAGGTCCCCAAGGCAGTGGTTGGAGCTGAGGAGAAATAGATTTTAATTTATTTTCAAAGCTTGAATTCTACTTATCTACTTCTGAGAAAATATAAAATACTTGGAGTTGCTCCCCTTAATTTTTGATCTGTCCTATCTCCTCTTCTGTTTCCCCTGGATGGCAAAGTTGTAAAATTCTAGAATTTGAGTGGACCTAGGAGATATTTTTGTATAATTGCTTATTTTGAAAAAGAGGAGGATGAAGTCTGGAGAGGGAAAGTGACCTGCTCAAGGTTACATGGATACCCACGTCTCTTAATTCCTGTTCAGGATATTTTGTTGTTGTTGTTGGTTTCTCTCTTTATTTTAAGGTCCTATTTTTTTAATTTCAGGATATTATGGGGGTATAAATATTTTGGTTACATGTTATGACTGACACACCCAAGCCATGATTTGAGACATTCCCTTTCTCCCCTCCCATCCTTCAAAGTGAGGTATCACAGGAAAGGAAGAATAAGCACCACATGTACTCTCCATCAAATTGGCACTAGCTGTTCAAGATATTTTAGGAAGCACTACTAATGTCTTTGCTTACACTGCTCCCCTGTCTGATGTGAAACCTGCCATCCTCATACCTCATCCTGTTCACTCCCTCCCTGGGATCACGTGGGTTCTCAAACCAGTTCCAGCCACATCATGACCCCTAAGATCCCAGACTTCACTGATCATACCTGACCAAGTCACTCTCTTTCTGCCTTAACTTCTTTGAACCAATAGACAGTAGTATTTCCTTCCTTTCCTTTCTTTATAGAGGCAAAATGTGGACAGAGCCTCATGGAAGGAAGCCTTTCATAGCATTAGTGGTTCTGACATACGTGCTAATGAACATAAGTAACTGACGACAACATATTAATACATAATCTGAAGTCACACGGACCTACTACTTCTCTTCTACTACTACTACCTTCTACTACCTCCTACCTTCTACTACTCTTCCAGGTGCACTAGCTTTCTTCCTGTTCCTTAATACACCAGGCACATTCCAGCCACAAAGCCTTTGCACTTGCTGTTGCCTTTTCCTGGAGCTCTCTTCTCTCTGGAATCTGTGGGGTTTGCTCCATCAACTCCTTCAGGGCTCAGCCTGTGGGTGAGTCTTTTCCTGATTAGCCTATTTAAAATAACCACCCCTAACCCCAGCACTCCCTATTTAGAATCTCCTGCTTATTATTACATTGGCATTTACTACAGTATATTTTATACACACACACACACACACACACATATATATATATATACATTTTTTTTTGCATATTGCCTGTCTTCCCCTAAAAAGATATAGACTCCATGAGGGTAGGGATTTTTGTGTGTCCTATTGTTTCTTATTTTAGTAGTGCCTACAAAAATGCCTGACATATGACATTTAATAAATATTTATTAAACATGTGAATAAATGAATGAATGAGTAAATGAATAAATAAATGTCATATTCTGTCTATTAAACTGTGGTGTTCTTCATTGTTCTCATTGACCCTGGTCTCAGGGACCCTTCTCTATTAAGAGAGCTGGCCTGTTTGTTCAGTATTCCTATCTTCTGTCACCACTCAAGATTTTATGGAATCCCATTATCAGGCTGCACCAGTGGTGGAAATAAGGTTCTTCTCTCCCTCCCATTTACTTTTCACTTAATGACTCAAAAGAACATTGAGCTAAACATTAGGGAGCCTGAGTTCCAGCACTGCCCAGCTCTCTGACCCTGCAAACCCCTCCTCTGTGGGCCTTGATTCCTTTATTTAGAAACTGTACCTTAGAGCTGTAGAAGCTTGTCCTTGGAGGTACATTAGCATCAGGAAGGCTTCACATCAGGGGGCATGACCCCTCTTGGGGAAATTGGAGCTCTAATAAAGAGGAGCAAAGAGGGTCTCAGGCATGGGAAATAGCACAGGGACCCACTCACTCAGAGGCAGACAGAGGGTGAAGACTGGTTAAAAGAACAGAAGGTGAGGCCCAGTGACTCAATCACAAGGTCGGAGTGAGACCAAGGGTAGTTTTAGTTCCCTAGTTAGCTTGTAAAATTCCCCTAAGTGAGAGGACTGGTGAAGCAGCCCTCAGTTACTGCATGCCGGCATGGGGCCATGGAAGAGAGTGGGCTTCAGGCAGTCATTCAGGCTGTCGGCTGGGGTTAGGGAACAGCTCCCCTGCAACAGCTCCCCTGCAATAGCTCTGGATGTCCACGAGGAAGCATTTTCCTGAGCATTTCTAAATGACTGCTGCCCCTTGCTCAGCCACTGATGAGCATCTCCTGATTGGTGAGTTTGTGGGAGGAATTGGGCACAATGGGCCAGCCTCTTTCTCCTGCTTTCTGGTAGGGATCATGCTATAACTTAAACCTGGGGAGGCTTGCAGTTTTCTATTTCTGCCCCCAAATCTACCTAATCTTGGGGTTCAGTCTTAGGAAGCCCACTTGCTCAAAGATATAAGCTGCATTATCTAATATCAGCTTCTTGTTAATATTCAAGATAACTTTTTGGCACAAGCCTATTCCTTAGTCTTATCATTTGGTTTGGCACTTAAGTAGGAAAGAGGAGTATTGTTTACTGGTTCCTTCAATGCACACATTGTCAGTGGATCAATCCATCACCAACACCGACTGAATACCCATTATGTGCCTGGCACTGTGGCAATAAGACATGTGGATAGAGAACTGTCATTGGTAGAGCAGCCAGGCTCTGGATCTACTACACCTGTTCTCATTTAAACCACACAGTGACTCTGGAGGTAGAATTATTACTCCCCTTTTATAGAAGAGACAACTATGGCTCAAAAATTTTAAATGAAAACAAAAACAAAAAGTGAAAACTCATCCCTGGTAAGATAGATAGTAAATGCAGGAGTCAGAACATGTATTTGGTGATGTCTGATGCTGTCGTATTATCAGATGTGGTTTCTGCTCCCCAACTCACAGTTTACTGGTATCAACTGTTCAATAAATCCCAGATAACAATGTCTTCCGAACTGTGGGCCCCATTAGTTAGGTGTAAGTTGAAATGGGAAAGGAAGAACATCTACTCAGATTGAGGGAGGTGAGGTTATAAAAGACTTCTCAGCAGGGTGATGATGGGTTAGATTTTGCTATTTAAATATGAATCAGGTAATCCTAGATTATTATTTTACCACTTCCTGTCTGTTTGACATTAAGCAAGTTATTTAACCTCTCTGAGTCTCAGTTCCCTCATTTGTAAAATAGAGATCATTGCAGCACCACAGGTTTAAGGAGTGGACTAAATCAAATCATGTTCCCAACATACTCTGTGGTCCAGAATAAGTGTTCTTAAGTATCGGTGTTACCCTTATTCACTCTCTGGGTCTAAGCACGGGAGTATGGAAGGTAATAGGGTCAAGAAATCAGTTTTTACTGTAGATACATGATTCAGTTCAGCATATCTTTGATTTCTGGACATGAGTTGCTTTGGGAGTGATTTTCACAGGTGACTTCCAGAAATTCAGATGAGATATAATTTCCTAATGGAACCACAGTCACCACCCTGAAGTCTGACATCAAAACATCCTAATGTCAGCTTTATCTGATGTTTACAGACTTTTTGAAAGAGTAGACAAGGCCAGATGTTTAAGGAACATTTATTGCTTATGTTGCAGTTTATACAACTCTGAAGAGACTATTACAATCCAAATGTCCCTGTGTTTACCCCAGGAAAGAAGAAGGTAATTATCATTTCTGTGAGTGTTTGGAGTGCTTTGAAACATTTTTCATCACCAAAATATGAAAAGGAGGTAATTTTCATTTTATTTGTTTAGTCCCTGATTGTTTCTTCCTCTCTTTTTATGAGATCAAAGAAGAGAGTGTTGCATACTGCATTTTTCTTGAGATTAAAACAAAACTGTGTCCTCACATCGTTTTGTAAAGAACACTGTTGCATTTGGTTGCATTGTTTCCTGGACTGGCCAGATCTTGCACACAAAAAAAGTGAGATTCAAGTAAAAATTGACTAATGGCATTCTGTGGGTTTTTTTCTTTTTCTTTTCTTTGTTCCTTGCTTTTGAGCAGGAGGGAATATAGAGAATAAAATAAAGTAATCTGGCAAATCCAATATGGATTTCAAATCTCCTTCTCTGTTCATATTCCCAAGCTGGTGTTCATAGAGTGAAGGAATCTAGGCATCATTTTGGAACTGCATCCGTTGCCAATAACTGTGCTCTCAGCTTTGGCATAGACTGGTCTTGCCCATGGTGAGAAGAATAAACTATCTACACCTGGAGCATCTGGTTATGTATTGAAATGAAGAGCCCTGGTCTGACTTCAGCCAGATAGACTGCATCAGCAGCACTAGGGTTGCAGCCTGATAATTTGTTTTTTATTTTTACATTTAAAAATAAGCTCATCTAGGTATTCTTATTCACCCTGAAATTTGAAAAATACTGATGCTAAATTTGCATTAAAGCACAACTGTTGGTTTCCCCAATAGTTGGACTACAAACTGAGTAATTTGGCTCAGTTTTAAAAAGACAGCTCTCCCAAATTTACAAAAATAAAAGATAAAGAGATGTTTTGTGCAAAAGCCTGCTCATCTTTAAACCTCCTTCCTCTCCCTCCTGCTTTTTATCCCTGTGCTGCTCTCTCTCCCTTGGGATTATAAAATATTCCAAATAGTCATGGTGATTTTGAGCATATTCCCTAAGATCATACCCCTGCCAAGCTCCAGGGAGAAGAGAAGGTCAGACATAAGTTCCAGAGGTGAGGGTTTACCAAGCAAAGATGCAGCTCTCTAACTCTGGCCTTGACCTCCTCTCTGTTAACTCTTCCCCAGCTTGTTTCAGTCTCCTTGGTCCACAATCCCTTTTCAATGACCAGAGCTGGAACCAATCTCTCCCTCTTCTAGGCTGCCATACTCTTTATCACATGTGGTTCACTTGTTCCTATCTGCTTTGCACTGAATCCAATGGAATGTCATTTGTGTGATGTTCTCCAAAGCATTCTCACAAAGGTGACCTCATTCATCATCACAATATTCCCTACCTAGGTATTTGAACTCTCCTGGGTTTAATAACAGGTGCTGAGGCTTCAGTAGGTTAAGTGACTTCTCCAAGATCAAGAAACTAGTTAATGCTAGAGGCAGATCTTCTTTCCATTACACTGTTTTTCATATAAGTCGTATAGTTTTATGCCTCTTTCATTAAACTACAAATTTTTAAAACTAAACAACTCAGAAGGATCCTACTCTGTTGACACCTTGATTCTGGACTTCCTAGTCTCCAAAATTATGAGATAATACATTTCTGTGGATTAAGGCATATAGCTTACGGTACTTTGTCATGACAGCACTAGCAAACTAACTCTTTTTGCCCAAACTTGATGTCTATTTATGAATTTTAGGCTATCTTTAAGTCTAGGCTAAGAGATACCAGAGGGGGGAAAAGGAAAAAGTCATCACCAGTTATACATAACCAGTTGGATGTTATTTTGGGTTCTAGTTTCCTTTCTCAATCTTCTTACTACCACTTAATTTTTATACTCCTCAGATAGCTGCTGTAGGCATTTTGCCCAGATTTTTAGTTGCAATTAGTGAGAGATACAAGGTGGTGTGCTCTCTCAGTCTCGACCAGAACCCAATCTGATGGTTTTTGAATTGGTCATGTCTCTCTTCCCTGCTTAGATTTTACAGGACTGATTTGAGAAAAAAAGATTGAGAAAAAGATTTTATGCTATTTCTTTTTT